>NW_019379909.1:792899-818783 GCF_000648655.2 Copidosoma floridanum | reverse complement strand
TAATTTTAACATTATTTTTTTATAAGTATTTAAAATATCTTTTGCCTGGGAGGGTATGCAGAACAATAGTATCCGCACCAAATTCGGAGGTTAATATTCAAGTCTGCATTGTGACGTAGTGGAGTTCATGCGCACCCCCTGCCATTAAATAAATACTACTACTACTACATTCAAAATTCCCGGGCACTTGACGGGAACCTCCCGGGCACTTGGCGGGTACTTCCCAAGCACTTGGTGGGGATTTCGCGGTAACTTGGTGGGTACTTCCCGGGTACTTACCGGGCACTTGGCGAGAACTACCCGGGCACTTGGCTGGAACCTCCCGGGCACTTGGCGGGTACTTCCCGAGCACTTGGTGGGGACTTTGCGGTAACTTGGTGGGTACTTCCGAGTACTTTCTGGGTACTTCCCGTGCACTTCGCGAGGATTTCCCGGGCACTTGGTGGGGACTTCCTGGGTACTTGGCGGAAACCTCCTAGGCACTTGGCGGGTACTCTCTGGGCAACTGGTGGGTACTTCTCGGTAACTTGGTAGGTACTTCCCGGGTAATTTCTAAGTTTTATACCCGGGCACTTGACGAGGACTTCCCGGGAAATCAGCGGGAACCTTCCGGTAACTTGGTGGGTACTTTTCGGGTACTTGGCAAGGAATTCCCGGGCACTTGGCGGGTACTTCCGAGTACTTTCCGGGTACTTCCCGAACACTTGGCGAGGACTTCCCGAGCACTTGGTAGGGATTTCGCGGTAACTTGGTGGGTACTTCCCGGGTACTTACCGGGCACTTGGCTGGAACCTCCCGGGCACTTGGTGGGTACTTTCCGAGCACTTGGTGGTGACTTCGCGGTAACTTGGTGGGTACTACCCGAGTTCTTTCCGGGTACTTCCCGGGCACCTAACGAGGACTTCCCGGCACTTGGCGGGTACTTCCCGGGTAGTTGGCAAGGACTTTCCAGGTACGTGGGGGAGACTTCCCGGTAACTTGGTGGGTACTTCCGAGTACTTTCCGGGTACTTCCCGTGCACTTTGCGAGGATTTCCCGGGCACTTGGTGGGGACTTCCTGGGTACTTGGTGGAAACCTCCCAGGCACTTAGTGGGTACTTCCCGGGCACTTGGCGGGTACTTGGTAGGCACTCGGCGGGTACTTTCCGGGTGCTTCGTGGGTACTTTCCGGGGGCTTGGCGGGTACTTGGCAAGGACTTTCCAGGTACTTGGTGGAGACTACCCGGTAACTTGGTGGGTAATTCCTAGTACTTTCCAAGTACTTCCCGTGCACTTCGTGAGGATTTCCCAGGCACTTGGTGGGGACTTCCTGGGTACTTGGTGGAAACCTTCCGGGAACTTGGTAGGTACTTTCCGGGCACTTGGTGGGTACTTGGTAGGCACTCGGTGGGTACTATCCAGGTGATTGGCGGGTACTTCCCGGGTAGTTGGCAAGGACTTTCCAAGGACTTGGGGGAGACTTCCCGGTAACTTGGTGGGTACTTCCGAGTACTTTCCGGGTACTTCCCGAACACTTGGCGAGGACTTCCCGAGCATTTGGTGGAGACTTTCCACGTACATGGTGGAAACCTCCCAGGCACTTATGAGTTACTTCCCGGGCACTTTACGGGGACTTCCCGGGTACTTGGTGGGAACCTCTCGGGCCCTTGGCGGGTACTTTCCGGGCAATTTATAGGTACTTCCCGGTAACTTGGTGAGTACTTTCCGGGTACTTAGCGAGGACTTCCCGGGCACTTGGCGGGAACCTCCCGAGCACTTGGCGGGTACTTCCCGAGCACTTGGTGGGGATTTCGCGGTAGCTTGGTAGGTACTTCCCGGGTATTTCTCGGGCACTTGGCGAGAACTTCCCGGGCACTTGGTAGAAACCTCCCGGGCACTTGGCCAGTACTTCCCGGGCTCTTTCCTGGCACTTTGCGAGTACTTTTCCGGCACTTGGCGGGGACTTCCTGGGTACTTGGCGGGTACTTCCTGGGCACTTAGTGGGGACTTCCCGGGTACGTGGCTCGTACTTCCCGGGTACTTAGCGGGTACGTTTTAGGTACTTGGCAAAACCTCCCTGAAACTTGGGGGGTACTTCCTGGGCACTTGGTTGGGATTTCCCGGTTATTTGGTGGATACTTTTCGACCACTTGGCGGTAACCTCCGGGGCATTAAGCGGGTACTCCCTAGGCACTTGGTGGGGACTTCCGGGGCACTTGGCGGAAATCTTCCAGGATTTTGTCGGGTACTTCCCAGGCCCTTTCCGTGCACTTGGGGAGTACTTTCCTGGCACTCGGCGGGAACCTCCCGGGCACTTGGCGGGTACTTCCCGGGCACTTGGTGGGGAATTTCGGGTAACTTGGTGGATACTCTTCGACCACTTGGCGGTTACTTTCCGGGCATTTAGCGGGTACTTCCCAGGCACTTGGTGGGGACGTCCGGGGTAGTTGGTAGAAATCTCCCGGGCACTTGGCGGGTACTTGGTAGGCACTCGGCGGGTACTTTCCGGGTGCTTCCAGGGTACTTTCCGTGGGCTTAACAGGTACTTTCCGGGTACTTGGCAAGGACTTTCCAGGTACTTAGTGGAGACTACCCGGTAACTTGGTGGGTACTTTCTAGTACTTTCCGGGTACTTCCCGTACACTTCGTGAGGATTTCCAGGGCACTTGGTGGGGACTTCCTGGGTACTTGGTGGAAACCTCCCGGGCACTTGGTGAGTACTCCCCGGTTACTTGGAGGATACTTGGTAGGCCCTCGGCGGGTACTTTCCGGGTGCTTGGCGGGTATTTCCCGGGTAGTTGGCAAGGACTTTTCGGGTACTTGGGGGAGACTTCCCGGTAAGTTGGTGGGTACTTCCGAGTACTTTTCGGGTACTTTCTGTGCACTTCGCGAGGATTTCCCGGGTACTTGGCACGTACTTCCCGGGTACTTAGCGGGTACGTTTCAGGTACTTGGCAAGGACTTCCCGGGCACTTGGCGGGTACTTCCTGGGCATTTTGTGGGGATTTCCCAGTAACTTGGTAGATACTTCCTGGGGACTTGGCGGGAACCTCCCGGGCACTTAGCGGGTACTTCTCTGGCACTTGGCGGGTACTTCCCGGGTTCCTTCCGGCCACATGGCGAGTACTTTACCGGCACTTGGCGGGGACTTCCCGGGCACTTGGTGGAAATCTCCCAGGAACTTGTCGGGTACTTCCCGGGCCCTTTCCGGGCACTTGGCGAGTACTTTCCTGGCACTCGGCGGGAACCTCCTGGGCACTTGGCGGGTACTTTCCAGGCACTTTTCAAAACCTCCCAGGAACTTGGCGGGTACTTCCTGGGCACTTGGTGGGGATTTCCCGGTAACTTGGTAGATACTTCTCGGGCTTATGGCGGGTACTTCCCGGGTTCTTTCTGGCTACATGGCGAGTACTTAACCGGCACTTGGCGGGGACTTTCCGGGCTCTTGGTGGAAATCTTCCAGGAACTTGTCGGGTACTTCCCGGGCCCTTTCCGGGCACTTGGCGAGTACTTTCCTGGCACTCGGCGGGAACCTCCCGGGCACTTGGCGGGTACTCCCCAGGCACTTGGTGGGGACTTCCTGGGTACTTGGTGGAAACTTCCCGGGCACTGGGTGGGTACTCCTCGGGCACTTGGCGGGTACTTGGTAGGCACTCGGCGGGTCCTTTCCTGGTGATTGGCGGGTACTTCCCGGGTAGTTGGCAAGGACTTTCTGGGTACTTGGAGACTTCCCGGTAACTTGGTGGGTACTTCCGAGTACTTTCCGGGTACTTCCCGTGCACTTCGCGAGGATTTCCCGGGTACTTGGTGGGGACTTCCTGGGTACTTGGTGGAAACCTCCCGGGCACTTTGTGGGTACTTCCTGGGCACTTGGTGGGTACTTGGTAGGCACTCGGCTGGTTCTTTCCGGGTGCTTGGCGGGTACTTTTCGGGTGCTTGGCGGGTACTTCCCGGGTACTTGGCAAGAACTTCCCGGGTCTTTACGGGGACTTCCTCGGTACTTGGTGGGAACGTCCCGGGTGCTTGGCGGCGACCCCCTGGGGACTTGGCGGGTAGTTCCCGGTAACTTGGTGGGTACTTCACGATTACTTTGCGGGTACTTCCTGGGCACTTGGCGGGTGCTTCCTGGGCACTTGGCGGGGACTTTTCGGTAACTTGGTGGGTACTTCCTGGGTATTTCCCGTGCACTTGGCGTTGACTTCCCGGGCACTTGGTTGGGACATCCCGGTAACTTGGCGGGTACTTTCCGGGCACTTGGCGGGTACTTTCCGGGTACTTGGCGGGGACCTCCCGGTAACTTGGTGGATACTTCACGGGCACTTGGCGAGGACTTCTCGGGCACTTGGTGAGGACTTCCTGGGCACTTGGCGGGTACTTCCCGGGTACATTTGGGCATTTGGCGGGTACTTCGCGGGCCACTTCCCGGGTACTTCTTGGGCAGTTAGCGGGTATTTGGTGGGCACTCCGTGGGTACTTCCCGGGTACCTCCCGGATACTAGGCGGGGACTTCTCGGGCACTTGGCGGGTACTTCCCGAGCACTGAGCGACCACTTTCCGGGCACTTAGCGGGTACTTCCTGGGCACTTGGCGGGCACGTGGCAGGTACTTCTTAGATACTCGAGTTTTTTTTTTAATTTGTTCAAATTGCTTTGTTATTTTAATTAAATTTATTTTCTGTATGTTGTTTTTATTTTTTTATTTTTACTGTTTCAGTTTATGTTGATGGTTAAGGTTTAACTGAATAAAGATGTACATCAACCAAACTTTTTAATACCGTGACATTTTAAAATTAGTATACAATACATTGCAAAGTTTATGATTTTTTTGAACAGATGTACAATTTATGATGAAATAATTGGATAGTATCTAGGGGCGGGCTCTCAGTGGCGGTAGTGTCGTCGATTCTTAATCGAGGGTGCGGTGGTGGGGAGGTGCCTAGGGAAAAAGAAGGTTGGTTCGCAGAGTGTAGCTTTATCGACTTGAGAAAGTCAATGAGTCGTCGAACCGGGGGGTGATGCAAACACTGCCGTAACAAATAGGATGTAGCAATAATGAAGGGGACGATAAAAGAATGCTCTTGGTAATAATAATCTGAATAACCAATTAGCTTTTCTCTAAATTTTTAGCACATCTCTGAAAATAAACTCTACAAAAAGAAAAAGGAGTCATAAAAGGATGCTGGAAAAGCGGTATAAACACTTTACTGAAGTTGCCAGTCCTTGAGTATGAAGAGCCAAAATAATAATTTCTCACCTTCGAGCATAATCACTGGTGACAGCTCAGAAAACTCCAAAAATTAAGACTAACTGACCAGTTGGCTTCTTGCAAATCTGTAAACCAATCAATGTATGGATTGGAGTAAGCGCATAATTTTCAAGTACCAGATGATGGTTCCACTAAGAGGAGCAGTCCATTTTATGACTTTCCACTTTCTCGCATACTCACTGGTGAAAAATAAGTAAGATTACTCAACTGAGACCAACTGACCAGTCAATCCGTACATAAATTCCAAGTCCACAGGATGTTCTTGGTACTCGTGCTCTTAGTCGACAAATCTACTTTCTCCAAATTTACAGAACATTTCTAAAAGTAATCTGTACAGAACGTAAAACATAATTATATGCAGAGAGTCAAAAAGTACACTGATACAACCGGTATGAACACTTGACTGAAGTTGCCAGTCCTTGAGTATGAAGAGCCAAAATAATAAATTCCCACCTTCGAGCACACTCACTGGTGAAGCTCAGTAAACTCCAAAAATCAATCTTAAGACTAACTGAGACCAAAAATTATTACTCAACTGAGACCAACTGACCAGTTAATCCACTACACAACTAAAAACAAAGATAATTGGAGTACACACTAAGGCAAATACAAAAACTTTGAGTGTTACTGTAACTTTTAGTACTAATCCACTGGAAGGCTGTTGGAACACTTATTGTTGACTACTCCGTATACTAGCACAACTGAAACTGTCTTGCCAGTCAGTTCAGTGCATAACTAAAAAAAAAAATCTGATTACAAGCTAGGGCATGAACAAAAATGACAAGGGTTGCAGGATGCTTTTGGTACCAGGAGAAGTGTACTCGGCGCAGGTGCTCTGCATTGTCAAACTAGAATACCTCTTCATTTGCAGAACATCTCTCAAAATGAACGCTCCAGGTTAACCACAAATACACAAAAGTGTAGACCAGGTATTGTTTAGGTTAAAATACTGTATTTCATGTGCAGCATTATCTGAAATGAATAAAACCACAAAGAACCACGCATTTTAAAAAATCAATGTAAACGTATGGGTACATGTTGTATACGTTATACGAATCTGACGTAGCAAGATTTACATAAACTATGTTCGGTACCATAACACATGACTTTTGATGATTAGCCCACATCGTTACCTGCAGGCGCAAGCTGCTGTGACGGCGTGGCCAGTGTCCGGGTAGGTATCAGGCTTTTCCGGAGTCTCATACTCTCATGGCATGCATTTTTAGTTATGCACTGAACTGACTGGCAAGAAGGTTTCAGTTGTGATAGTATACGGAGTAGTCAACAATAAGTGTTCGAACAGCCTTCCAGTAGATTAGTACTAAAAGTTACAGTAACACTCAAAGTTTTTGTATTTGCCTTAGTGTGTACTCCAATTATCTTTGTTTTTAGTTGTGTAGTGGATTAACTGGTCAGTTGGTCTCAGTTGAGTAATAATTTTTGGTCTCAGTTAGTCTTAAGATTGATTTTTGGAGTTTACTGAGCTTCACCAGTGAGTGTGCTCGAAGGTGGGAATTTATTATTTTGGCTCTTCATACTCAAGGACTGGCAACTTCAGTCAAGTGTTCATACCGGTTGTATCAGTGTACTTTTTGACTCTCTGCATATAATTATGTTTTACGTTCTGTACAGATTACTTTTAGAAATGTTCTGTAAATTTGGAGAAAGTAGATTTGTCGACTAAGAGCACGAGTACCAAGAACATCCTGTGGACTTGGAATTTATGTACGGATTGACTGGTCAGTTGGTCTCAGTTGAGTAATCTTACTTATTTTTCACCAGTGAGTATGCGAGAAAGTGGAAAGTCATAAAATGGACTGCTCCTCTTAGTGGAACCATCATCTGGTACTTGAAAATTATGCGCTTACTCCAATCCATACATTGATTGGTTTACAGATTTGCAAGAAGCCAACTGGTCAGTTAGTCTTAATTTTTGGAGTTTTCTGAGCTGTCACCAGTGATTATGCTCGAAGGTGAGAAATTATTATTTTGGCTCTTCATACTCAAGGACTGGCAACTTCAGTAAAGTGTTTATACCGCTTTTCCAGCATCCTTTTATGACTCCTTTTTCTTTTTGTAGAGTTTATTTTCAGAGATGTGCTAAAAATTTAGAGAAAAGCTAATTGGTTATTCAGATTATTATTACCAAGAGCATTCTTTTATCGTCCCCTTCATTATTGCTACATCCTATTTGTTACGGCAGTGTTTGCATCACCCCCCGGTTCGACGACTCATTGACTTTCTCAAGTCGATAAAGCTACACTCTGCGAACCAACCTTTTTTTTCCCTAGGCACCTCCCCTCCACCGCACCCTCCATTAAGAGTCGATTACACTACCGCCACTGAGAGCCCGCCCCCTGACGCTAAGCGCTCTGTGATTGGCCGAAATTGGTAATGTTAACTTGTCAATACCTCGGAGAATGTGCATCAAATCAAAATTTTGTAAAGAGCTTTTTTATCAGTCTTGACGAGTCTTATCGCGTAGTATAGTTTTCCTCATTCATTTTTGATACACGGTGTATACATGCCAGTCGTATGACATAAATCTATAAAAGTGTCTAGCGAAATAGTACCTTTACTAATTTTACAATACAAATTTAAGTTTTGAAACAATAGTGTTTTTTATTTACTGTTGGTTGAAGGAATATACATCAACCCTTTTTTGCATCAACGAGTTGGGTATGGCATCAGAAGCTATCACGAATTAGAAAAATTTTATCATCGGTTGAAATGGTTATCATTTCTTTGTTGATTGTTGGTATTGAATTCTATTACTTATGATTTTACTGTCGCTTTAAATGTTAATCATTCCTGTGTTAACTATTGTTATCAATTTTATTATCAGTTAACATGTTTATTATTTTTTAGTTAATTGTTGTTATTGAATAGTTAAACATTTTTAAGAGTTAGAATGTGTTAAAATTTTATTGCTATTAATTTTATAATAAAAATATATTAAAAAATAGCCACCGTATTCAGTAACGTTTGCTGTACAAAATCACTGTTTCGAGATTTGTTTTCAAAGTAAAATTTGTGTTTTTGCAATGAAAAAATTATTTCTGCATCATTAGTCAGGTAAAACATTATTTTACCATGAATAACCTAACATTTAATGCAAAAAAATGTTAATTATTTTTTTTAAATTACCTACAAGATACAAAATTTTATTTACACCCCCAGCGGAAATATGAAAACGTAACAAAATGTTAGAAAAAGTGAACATGTTTAATAATATGCCGTAACCCGCAAGAAAATGGAAGAAAATGTAGAGAACTGTAATAGTCTCATTGATTTTGGACGTTGCTTACTCTTTATTATGTTGTGTTATGTTTTTTTACATTTTCTTACGTTTGAATATGATTTACCACATGCTGTTACACTTATATTTTTTCATAATAGTTACTCAAGTTTTTTTCATTTAAGGCAAATTTTATTCGAAAATGTAAGGAAATGTGTCTAAAAGTTATCAATGATAATAAAATATAAAAAAGTGCAATAAACTGCAAAAAACTGTAAGCTGTTATAAAACATTACAGATGACAACACCTTTTTACAGTTTATTAGAGTTTACTTTAGTTGATTTTTCACGAGATTCAAGTGTCTTTTTAGAATTATAATTAAATGTAACGAATCGTTAGACAATGTGTTGGGTTGTAGTTGACTATAATCAAACGTAACAAAACGTAACAAACTGTGACTGAGGTCCGAAATCCAACCAAACTGTACATTACATCACAGAAAGTTACGGTTCGCTACGTTTTTTCACACTAACTTTTTCCGTTGGGGACGATATACATAGTTTCTAACCATAGATTTGCAAAAAGAAGAAAAAAATTTTTTTGTGACTCGATTACTGAATCTACTGTACTAAAAAATGATTTAAACGAATTTTAATAAAACCATAAAAATTAATAGCTCTTTTTCTACTTATCAAAATTGTTTTTTCAAATAAATTGTAAAATAATTTAGTACAGCCGTCTATGTAGTTCAAAATTATTTTTTCAATATCCTGAGAAAATTTCGCACCAAAGAGCATTTTTGTGGATTATTCCTTCGACTTTGTCTGCATTCTTTACTTGATCTTTAGTACGAATAGAGTTATATAAGTAAGTTTAACAGAAATAATGTGCCTAGAGATACGATAACTGAAGAGAGGAGCAGATAATGACACACACACATATATATATGTTCCTATTTTATATATTATACTTGTAAAACAATGGGAAGTATTTTAAATTCTTACTTGATTAAAAAATAATAATTTGTTCCTTCCCCACTTTTCTTCATGCTCCCCCTCTTGTCTCCTACCCCATTTATTTTGCTCCCTTATCATCTTCTCTACATACTCCTTTCTTAGCGTTTTTAAAAAGCAAATAAAAAATGTGTAAAATATTCCCACATTGTTTACTCGTATTGTGTGGGATAGTCAGTTTTCTCTCCCACGCTCCCTTATGCTACTCGACGCATCTTTATAGTAAAAGTTGCTCTCTCACAAAACAAGATAAAATTATTTTCCTCTACACATCCCATCTTTACCCTCCAAAAATTTATTATGCTTTTCCAACATATCCCCCACTTGACATTTTTAAAAAGCAATAAGAAAATACGAATACCATAATGACGTTTCTCGCCCAGCGGCCATACTCGCGAAACAATACTAACGCACGATTGATCGGTCGCCTGCTCACCAGCAATTCCCGCTTCCTAGTTCCATCCCCGCCAAATCCAACATTTTGCCTAGGCCTGGCAGCTGCACCTTTTTTTCATTAACATCTTTATTAAATTTAACTCCACTCCTTGACTCACTACAGTCCCCACATGGAGAGGAACGTTTAACTGATAGAACTCATTAGTGCGTGTCGTTAGAGTTCAAAGCAACCTGAAACTGTGTGAGCGCGCACCATGAGACTCTCTTAGTCCACTGTTTGCGTTCTTACAGCTTGATACAGTGCCAAGCTCTAAGAGCTCGAAGCGTAGGGCTGAAGGAGCCCAAGGGTTTGGACTCTGTCATGACAATTTCGAGGCTCATTGCCCGACGATAGATATAGGTATACATGTACATGTGCTGATGCCTGATGCAGCCTGCTCGACGTGCAGAGAGTGAGGGAAAGATGAAAGGCAGCATATCATATGCTTAGTATAGCAGTATTCAGTATCCAGATACATCGACAGCGGCTGTTTATGCGTATAAGTATACATAAATCGTTCATACCTCTTATAAGGTCAGAACCTAATACAAAAAAAGTGTATATATTTAGTATATACATTATGCTATGTATACTATAATATACTATAGTATATATACTTATTATACTATAATATACTATAGTATATATACTTATAAACAGCCGCTGTCGATGTATCTGGATACTGCACACTGCTATACTATACATATACGTGCTGCCTTTCCACCTTTCCTCACTCTCTGCACGTCGCGCAGGCCGCATCAGGCATCAGCGCATGTACATGTATACCTATATCTATTGTGGGGCCATGAGCCTCCAAATTGTCATGAGAGAGTCCAAACCCTTTGGCTCGTTCGGCCCTACGCTTCGAGCTCTAAGAGCTTGGCGCTGTATCAAGCTGTAAGAGCGCAAACATTGGACTGAGAGAGTCTCATAGTACGCGCTCGCAGAGTTTAAGGTTGCTTTGAACTCTAAAGATACGCACCCATGAGTTCTATCAGTTCAACGTTCCTCTCCATGTACCCCCTCACTATTGATCTGATTAAGAGTTTCAATAGGACCGTGCCCTGTTGGTTCGCCATCTTTCGTCGAGAAGCAGCTGACCAGTAAGCAAGTAGCCTGTAACTAAAGCGAGTTACATTATTAAACGTTCGTCAACTTGTTTAAGTTATTGTTATAACATTTTTAAACCAATAAAGCAAGTTTGGCTAACTATTTAATTGAGCTTTTTATTTCTTATAATATATTATCGGCTCAACACACAATCTACTTCACCGGCCATCGCAGGAGAGCTGTCAGCCTCTGCTCGTCTATTACTTGAAAAGGTACCGGTAAATTACTTTTAATATTCCAACTACTTTGCAAACACTGCTTAACATCGCACCTGCAAAAGAAAGACGGAATTCCATGTGTGATTACTTCTGTAATACCTTCAGGAAAGCCATGTGGCATTACATATGGTTTTACGTACGGCATTACATAAGGGGTTTTAGCTTGGTAATACCATATGTAATTCCATTTGAAAAAACACATAGAATTACAAATTGGAAGAAGAAAAAAAATTTTGTCATCTAGAAATAACTGCAGAATACTGTAATGCGTCATTTACTGTAAATAATAAGTGTTACCATCAGGATGATAACTCCAAAACAAGGGGATTCAAGTTATATTTCAGGAATAAAAAAAAAAAATTGAAAAATTAAATTTTTTTATACATAAGTAAAATCAGCTGAACCCCCTTGTTTAGGAGTTATCATCCCGATAGTAAGATAAATTGCTAACTGCAAATAACTCATCATGGTATTTTGCAGTTATTTCTAGATGATAGAAATTTTTTCTTTTTCCAATTAGTAATTCTATGTGTTTTTTCATATGGAATTACATATGGCATCACCAAGCTAAAACCCTTTATGTAATGCCATATGTAAAACTATGTGTAATTCCATATGGCTTTCCTGAAAGTATTACAGAAGTAACTCTACATAGAATTCCGAAATTTTTTTTCAGGTGGGATAAACACTTTTGCTGTCCGCGCGCTGCACGCTGCACGTAAATACTCGCACGCTCAAGTTACGTCGAGGAGCCACGGCGTAACAATTGGGGGCTTGTCCTAAAAACCACTTCCTTTTACATATTTACAATAGACAACCGCAACGCTGATACACTCAAAACTCTACTAACTCACATTAGCAGAATTGAACCTACTTTTACTGCAAAAAGGCAACCGACTTTATTAGATTGTTTGACTTACTTACAAATGAGACAAAGACTTACTTGATTGTAAATCTTGGAAACGCTCCCAAAACTAAGAAATTAGCCGCATCTTTATCGGGAATAATAGACACGGAAACTGTCAAAAGTGTTTGTCAAAACGAATTAATGATTGACATTTTAAAAGATTTGCTAACTCATAACATAAATCCCTTGGGAATAATAACTACCATTCAGCAAAAAAAAAAAAAAACCATCGCCGACTTCAACCAAGAAATTAGTCAAATTTTCATAAATGACATAGAAATAACCAAAGATTTTTCAAAATTAGACCTAAACACCCCACTTAATCCATACATAAGAGCATCGCAGTTCACCAACCCTAATAGAGCAAATTATGAATCTCGATTTTTACTAGACAATAACACAACCAAATTAACTGAAAACAAAATCACTAACACTTGAAGCACCAGCACACTCTCAAAAATTAACGAAACACCGAAAAATCATAACTCTAACAATTTTACTCACAATAATTATTCTAGTTTTTTTGAAAAGCCTACATCCAGCACCCCTTTCCAAACTATAAATAGCTTGTATAACATAAATAAACTAACTTTGGCACCCATTCTAAACGCTTATATAAAAGACGCCATCGAAATGACACCTATATACAACGGATCAAACATCCTACTTTTAACCTTTTTAGACAGCTGCAAAAAAGTATGCCATGTAATTTAAAAAATAAACGAACCTAATTTAGCAAAATTAATTAAAATGCGATTTTCGAGAGAAGCACTACTCTCCACTAAAAATGAAATTTTTGACACGATCGAAGGAATAGCAATATTTTTTACAAATATTTTTGTATTCACTAAAACATGGCATCAAATAATGGGCAAAGTAGTGGCGTTAAAACAAAAAAAGGAGAGAGCGTTATCTCTTTTTCTAATAGAGTTACAGAGAATACATCAGAAATTTAGTACACAACAAAAACAACACAAAGTTGAATATCTTACCAGAGATTACAAGAATCAGTAAAAATCATAACTAATAGACAAAGCCAAGATGCACTAATAAACTTAATCAAAACCTTTAAAAAACGCCTAATTTGTGAACGACGATGGCACGCAGCAGGCAATTGCTGGTGTCGCTATAATACTAGTGAAGCCGACTCATGCCAAGCCACGCCCATGCCCAATGCGACACCATTCACAACCGAACGTCGTCCAAGCCACTCCTCTACACCATTATCAAAAGCGTCCGAAATCTGAAATCATAAAATAAAGAAAAAATATTCCAAAAGCTGAAATCTAAGAGCATGAAACAAAAACTAATATTATAAACGCTGAAATCCGAAATCACGAAAAAAAAAATTATTTTACAAAGGCTGAAATCTGAAATAAAGATACAAAAACTTAAAAAAAACAAAAGATTTCCAATTTATTATGTCTCGAACTCATTGAGCATAAAAACTAACAACAATAAGAGAAAAAAAAAGTAAACTGCTGATCGGTTTTACCATGTGGAACTAAACATCCCAACAACATCTAGTACCCTCCTTGAAATTTAGCCTTTTTGGCGTCCTCTTGTCTTACCAAAAGAAATAAACAGACAGTTCAAAGAAATGGTTGACAACGAAGTTATCGAGCCTTCTATGAGCGCTTACGTGGTGCCTGTTTTTTGCGTGCCAAAAAAGCTGGGACCAGACGGACAAAAAAAATAGAGTCGTCATAGGCTTTAGAAAACTCAATGATGTCATACCCGACTACAACCACCTACCTTGTACCCAACCTAGCAGATATTCTACCTGAAATTAGCGCATTTAAATATTTTACAATTTTCGGTTTGAAATCCAAATAAGAAGAGAAGACAGACATGAAACTGCCTTTATGTGCAATCTAGGGCTTTTTTTTATTTCAAATGATGCCCTTTTGGATTAAAAAAAGATTGCACAAATATTTTTAGCACTTATACTGCCCTAATTTTAATGTTTAAAGGAGCAGCTTCTTTTTCCGATGATGTATCCATTTACTTCTAAGAATTTGATAAACACTGTGATATTATTATTCAACTTTTACCGCAACTAAGAGAAGCAAATTCAGTCTTACAGCCCCAAAATTGCGAATTTTTGAAACAAGAAATAAATTATCTTGGTCTCATAGTTAGTAGAGAAGGACTGAAACTCGACCTAAAAAAGATGGAAAGGTCTCAAATAATTTTTGTTTTTAAGAGTAGGCCGTCGCGCGGAGAATTCCGTCGAAGACTCAAGAGAATTTGGGGGAGAAGGCGTGGTAATAACATCGACCTCGATCTTGACGTGCGTTTGGGTACGCATTACAGTGGAATCGGCGATCGCGATTATGTAGGTGAAGAATGAGGATGAGAGAACGGAGGGCGAGGTGTACTGAGGGATCAAAAAATGTAAAAAGGGCAGTTATATTATTCGGTTGAAAAAGGGAAGAACTAAGAGAGCAAAGAAGGTAAGCGAATTCTTTAGTGGCTTGAGAGACCGTAAGTCGCAAGGCTTTTAAGAATTGGGACGTAAAGCCATCGATTGCATAGTTTACCAATCTAAGGGTGGCCCCTATTCCGCTCAACAAGCAACTTAAGGACGTTCGCTCTTGGCTACTCTCTTGGTGTCGCTCGTTTTTTTCATCGCGCTGTTCTGTGTTCGATCGCTTGGTGCCTTGGCTCCTGTGGCTCCTTTCTCTCTCGCTCCGACTTTTCGCCTATTCTTCACATCAGTAGTAAATATCAATATTAATTTGAAATCAGCTTGCCTAATACCTTTTTGATTAATATTTAAAATAAGTTGAAATTTTATTCTGTAGTGAACGTTTTGAAACCTTCTCCTTGACCTGCTGTTTCCGAAGTTATTTGATTGTAATTAAGTTAAGCAATGTGGCATGCGTTTCTATTGAAGAGTTCTGTGTGACGAAGAGATTTAGAAGTTCTGCTGTAACTTTAGCGGGCTCATTGAAAGTGTGTTACTGAATTGATTTTCACGGGATTCAATCGTCGTAACTATAAAATTACTCTATAAGATTTTTGTTAATTTTTTAAATGCGAGAAACAAATAAGTAGCCAAGAGAATACAGCACACTGATTCATTTAATTTTAGTTGTTTATGATTTCGATTTCATTTTACATTATTGCGTCGTAATAGAATTCATATCATGTAAAGTACTCTATTTCATAGTTAAATAAGATTTTGGGTAATTCTTTAATTGCGAGAAACAAAGAAGTAGTCAAGAAAGTACGGCATATTAGTTTGTTTGATTTCAGTTGTCTATGATCTCGACTCAAATTTTGATCCTTGTCTTGTCAGCTTATTCAAAATAGTCGACTGTAACGTAATTTATCGCTTCATATTCGTACATATAAGCGCGTTGTTTGTATTCCTACCGCATAAGCTTCCGAGTCGTTAAGACGACGACACTCGTTTTGATCAAGGTGATTCGGGGAAGCATTATCGTATTGTTGTTTTGAGATTCTCTGTTTCGCTTATGACTTAACGCTCGAACGATTATCATTTGGGATATTCATATGGGGGATTCCCGTGTGCATTGGATAACATTGTAAGCGTATCGTGATAAAAAAGAAAATAGGTTATTCTATCGAACCAAGAATGGAAATCGTTGTATTATATTAAGATCCTACTTTATCGAAGATAATTAAATAAATTAATAGTGAGAACATATATTCACTTATATTTTATATCAAGCCATTATTTTCGCCTGCGACCTGTTTCGATCCTTCGGATTTATGAATATTTCAATTTAGAAATCTTACGTAAAAAATAAGGTAATTGCAAGATAGAAGCAAATGAAAAATTTCTTCGACCAAAAATCAAGAAAACGTTTGGAAATTCTTAGGGTAAGTAGACTCTCACTGTAGATTTATAGAAAACTTTACAAAAATAGCAGTCTCTAAATACACTACTAAAAAAGGACCAGGAGTTCTGTTGGAACGAAGAAACTCAAACAGCATTTGAAATCCTGAGAAATAAAATAAGCTCACCCCCAATTCTTGTCAACCCTGACTTTAAAAAAAAACGTTTATACTTACAACAGATGCATCAGGCTTCGTTACAGGAAGAGTGCTCTCGCAAGGGAAGTTGGAATACATAGACTCATCGCTTTCATATCCCGCATCTTGACCAAAAGAAAGCAACTACTGTACCTTCTCTAAGACAGCTCTTGCTTTAATATATTGCATAGAGCAATTTAGAGCATATCTGTATAAAAGAAAATTCATATAAGTGACCGATCTTTGGCCCTTTGTTTAAGTTAATTTAATGAAAGACCTATGCTTTCGAGTTACAAGCTGGCGACTGAAACTCGCTGATTATCAATTTGATATAATACATAAACCAAGCTTCCCGTACGTTAACGCAGACGCGTTATTTAGAAGTCCAATAGACGTTCACATACTTTTACTCACCTGCACAGACGAAGAGCCGCAACAGCTGCTAAATACAATATCAGAAAAAAATCCAGCTATACGGCTTAACGATACTCTAAAGGGCATGTAAAAACATCAGCTTTCGCTGTATAGAAGCTTTATTAGCCTTAGCTCCCAAAAAAAGCAATACTTAACAACAATGAGAATAGAGACCATGCACAAAGCTTATCCATTTTCGAGAACACTGAGAAAGACAGGGGATCTCCTTCGTATAAGTAAGGCAAACCGAGGAAAACTTGCCAACGACCCATTAAAAATTAATAAAAGTCAACAGCGAGACCCTCATAACGGGGAAACAAATTTTTTTCGTACCCTTTCCTTATGCACAGCATCAATTCTAGGAAAACACAAAAAAAATAATATACAGAATAGCTCGACCATTCAAATCACGCAAAAAAATAAATAACTTTTTCTAGAGAAAAGATTTATATGAGAAAAGACAATTATGTTTACTTTACTGACAACCTTGGCCAACCATTAGATGACGGAGCACAAGATATCCGTACAATAAACAAATTATCCCGCTTAGAAAAACTAACAATCGGCACACCTAAATTAAACACAACACTAATTTTTGACATAGTTTTACCCATAACAGGTCAAGACAAAAAAGCATATCAAACATAACAACAGTGCTAAATAAGTCACTAACTTACTTAAACGACATATTAATAGAAAAAAATATATCGACCATCAGCATCGCTAGAACCGCCATATTAGAAAATATCGAGTTCCAAGAGATATTATAGATGTTACAACAACACATAGCATAAACCAAAATAATAATTTGTCTGGGAATAATACAACATGCACTACCACAAGAAAGATATAACATTCTTAAGGAAATGCATAACTCTGCTATCAGAGGGCACAAAGATGTAAATAAAACTTACAGCAAACTAAAATACAAATATTTTTGGGAACATGATAAGGAAGACATCCAATTATATATACAAAAATGCCTTAAATGCCAGCTAAAAAAATTAGTGCGTGACAAAACTAAACAAAAATTAATTATCTCCGACACACCTACCGAACCTTCTGCCGAACTCGCTTTAGATACAGTCTGTCCATTACCAGCAGCGCATGAAAATAATAAGTACATTCTAATAATTCAACGCTTATTCTCAAAATACACTGTAGCAGTACCACTAAAAGATCAAACAGCCATGTCAATAGAAGACGCTTGTGTTAAGAAATTTATTTGTGTTTACGGAGCTTCAGTAGCTATACTGACAGATCAAATCACTAACTTCCGAAGTAAATTACTTGAGAGAGTAGCTAGTCAATTAAATATCAAGCAATTTAAAACAACAGTGTTTCACCCCCAATCAAACGGTTTCCTTGGAAGATCACATCACACTCTTACTGAATACCTTAAAATATTTATTACAAGAGAACAAAAGTAGGATAAATAGGTAGAATTGGTGACATTTAATTTCAATACTAATAATCATAAGAGCACACAGCACACACTTTTCGAGTTTTTGGAAAAATAGCACAGCTACCTAGTAGCGAACCCCTCGAAGCAGATAATTTATTACCCACAGACTCACAATACATGACATTTCTAGTCACTTAACTAAGCACCCTACGTGAAATCGCTCAAGAAAAATTAATTATGGCTAAAAACAGAGCAAAAAAGTTGTACGATAAAAAATCAAATTTTAAATTAATTAAAATAGGAGACAATGTATGGCTACGACAGAGCCCCAAAAGTTATAAATGTAACGATCAGTATTAAGGACCTTGCTTAGTGCTCGACACATAGGAAAACGGAAACGTAAGAAATATGATCAACGAAATACACCGAAAAATGGTACATCGCAACAACTTATTCCACTTATAAATTTATTATGAACCCTTATATAATGAAAAAATAAACAAATAACAAAAAAAACAATTTAATAAATATTAAAAAAAGCAGTAAAAAAATAAATGAATACATACACATGCCCGCCCCACTTGAAGATAAGTATAAATCTTTAGCTTGCGCTGCTTATTCAACGCTTGTGCGCCGTAGCAATCATTGTAAATGATTGCGTTTAATGTTTCACTAATCTTCTCTTTAGTCAATATATGAATATGAAACTGAACGAGTATGCGATATTTTCAAACCAGTCATAAACTCAACGAAAGTACATGAGTCGCTCATTCAGTTAAATGACTACGCATACATACGTGTTATCTGTTGCAAAACAGGATGCGATACCGTTCTTTCCGTTATGTTTTATTTTTGATCACGATGGTACAAAATCTTACCGCAATTAACAACCCAAGAAGACCCACAGTTACTAAAGCCAGACTCCAAACAAACTCGCAAATACCCTATTTTTCTCGTTTTAACAAATAGTAGTATTTATTCATTTATCGACATAGAAAAATTAGAAATGTTTATTATGCTTTTTTTTGGACGCTCAGCAGTATTTAATCAAGTAGCAGCAAGTATAACAGGAAAATTAAATCTTGCACAGCGATTTTCACTCTTACACATCTCCAATAAAAATACTTTACTAGCACTTGCTGAAAATACTTGAAACAGAACGTGGCAAAAATTTATTTCTTTTGGCTCAGAAGTGTCGCTTTTATCACAATAATGATAATTTTCAGAACCATTATATTTATGTTAGAAATAATTATTCACGGATAAGCTCTACACAGCATTAACGGATGGTCTATTTATATTCTAGGAGCAATCTGGAACTTACTCACGAATTTTCTAACTCATCTAGCCCGATCGCCGACCGACGGCAAAAACTCAGGCAACGAAGCGAACGCCACTGCAATCACGAGTTTAAAAAGCTATTTTAAACATGCAACGGAAAATAAAAAAATGTTTAACCTTAACTAAACCACAAAATTTTCTTAACCATTCAATTGATATCAATGACGCAATAATTTGGGCAAAACAACATACAAATGAATCAACAACAAATTACTCTCATAGAAATGATCGTGTATTACAGTTATATGTTAGAGCTGGTAGAATAGCACAACAAAACTACCCAGAAATATCACAAACATCTCAGGAGCATGAGAAACTAGCAATAGCTTGTTTTATAAAAGGGCTTCAAACTCCAGTAGGTTAATACATGTATCCATTCGCATACTGTGCAATTCTCAAAGAGTGCCGTCAACACGCCGAACGAGTTGATGATCACTCACGAGATCCTTAAAACTTAAAACTGTAGCAACACTTAGGTATTACTATAAAATAAAAAAAAGGAAAAAACAATTTCCCTTTTCTCACTCAGGATGTCTTCATTTTATTTCCAAATATTGTAAATCTTCTTAAGTTATACTACATTTTCAATCGTGATAATGATGATTGCCGAGGTAATACTCGAATTCCATTAATCAAATTTTAACCTAGGAATAGCTTTTGAACAGATTCAAGATATGATAATAATGAGCGAATTTCGGTCTATAGTATCTTACATCAACATTAAGCATCTTTAAGAAGCTAACTACGACTTTACCGACATTTTATCCAATCTTAACACGACCCTTTTAGACAGAAACATCCATAATGACACCTGCTTTTAAACAATAGAAGAACAATAGAGAATTAGCAGTCAACATTCAAGAACTAGGCAATCTTAACTCTATATTTTATATACTATCAACATCGTACAAAGTTAATAACGCAACAACACATTCTGAAGAAATTCCAATTTTCAAACGTAGCTATAGCACCAAACAACAAACCGTCGCTAATCGCGAAAAATGCACTTGATACGTAGACAATGAAATTAAATCAAAGCAAAAAAGTGGCCACGGAGCGACTTCAAAACTTACAAGGCAACTTTACTGAATTCAAGAGGAGCTTGAGCATACTCTCTAAGACACAAGCGCAAGTAGACGTATTGTTACCTGAAACCTACCACATCTTTATCAGCCTCAAAAGTCTGAGAAGAAATTATTAACTCTATGCAACAAAATAAGTTACTATTTTTAGTAAGACTAATACAGTATGTTTGTTATTTTATAAACACCATATTTCGACAAAAAATGCCGATGCAGTCCAGTTTCCGATTCCAGTCGATGCAATAATTACTCAATCTTTATATAATTAGAGTTAACTTCAATTTCATGTAATCGGCAGTGAAATCATAATAAATTAATATAGCTGCTCGTACAAATGATGAATTTTAAGCTAGTCAAGTGCATATTATGGCCAGTATTTGAAAAAACAGCATCGTATATATCATTGCCGTACTAGCACCATCGCAGCTTGCACAATACTCACAGCAGATTATTAAGCTCTAACAGATGGAAACCTCGAATACTATTTAATCAATCAATCACTACTAAATTAATTTTTTTATCGAAGTGTACTTGTACCAATTACTACCGTGTGATATAAAACCAAACTCTTGCGAAGAAATATCCCATAACCATAAGTATGTTGACTTCTACAAAAGCAATATTCAAGCATTTAACGCTAAGCCATCTTATATTATTAGAACGTTCAGCCCGTCAAGTTGGCTTTTTCGACCAAAAATAATTCCAACATCATAGTGCTTCGTTAAGAAAGTAAATATTACTCACTACCCATTGAATATGGCATAAAAAAATTAGATTTTGGATGCACCATAACGAACGTCGGAAAATGTGTCGACTCTAAAGCAATAGATACGTAAACAGCAATGTAATTATCCCGCATCTAACTCTTACGACATACGAACCTGAAAAAATTTTAAATCGTACTTGTACGTATTCGCCACAACAACAAACGTATCTTACAGTTAATTTAAAAATCCAAACGAACGTTACTATAGTCGTGATAATACTTCTTATAGACAAAACGCTATTTCCATTAATCTTCTTTATATGTTATGTAGTATACAGGAAGAGAGCCTTCCAGAAGTCAATAACAAAGCGAGACCAAACTAGCATTAGCTATTCACCCATCAGTAGTATCGACCCCGATTTTCATTGTGATTTCAAAAGCTTGACGCTTACTCCAGAGAACAATAAAAACCCCGCAGCTGAAAGGACTAAGCAACTTTACGATGTCCCGAACATCTCTTATATAAGAGGAGCTCATAGCATAAGATCCATGTATAGTGACGGAAAACGAGTTACTGCAATGGAAGCAGGTACAAGAAAGGCAAAAACTACTCAAACGGTCACAAAGATAATCTAATGACTCTATAACGACAACATTAATACCTCTCGCTATGATGCCCACCCGAGATCCTAAAATTTACAAAAAAAATCTTAAGAAAATAAGTGTGTTCGGCAGCATACCCAATACCCTTATTAAATTTTTCAGCAGCCAAGCCATTAGTCTCAAATTTTCCTGAAGGCAAGACCATTTTTTGCGCAGCTCTAATTGAAGTAAAAGAAGCATAGCTTGTCACGTCTGTTTCTTTTGTATAGCATCCAAACAAGTGAACCACAAATGGTATGTAAACGCGAGCACATCAAATTTCCCTCATTATTTTTTGAGCTTTTCAAACTAAAATTATCCATCTCAACTACTCTATCAAGACAAATAATCCCATTGTTATGACACCAGTCTAATACGAAGAAGCAAGTCCAGCATCAGAAGCCCTAGTATTTATTAGCCTCATGCTAGTAGCATTTAGGATTTTCTCGCGAATGGCTGAGTCGGAGAATGAGTGTAGACGAACCAAGCCAAGAAAAACTAACAGGAGAAAAGGTTTAGAGCCTAGAAAAAGCAACAAAAAAACAACACAATAGAAAAGTTCCAGGGCCAAGAACTTCTTTGGTCCTTGAACTACGGTTTGAGTCGACTGGACTGCAAACAGCAAAAACTGCCGATTTAAGGATAAAATCCACTTTGTGGTCAACGAGATCCTGCGAGAACAGAATTACTTCCGGAAGATCATCCAGGACACCAGACGATACCTTTTGTTTGATAAAGCAATGGAAAGAGGGCCCAGAAACCAATTGCTGTACCGTGAGGTCAACGCGTTATCAAGTGATCCCCGAAACGGTGCGTATGAGTTCCGGTGCCGACAGGCAGCCTAGCATTCAGGGAGTTATTTACGGTGGACTGCTGGAGAAATTAAACTTTGGCAGGAAAACCAGCCTTGCTAACTGCTCTAACTATGAGGAATGCCAAGAATGTGGCAAAGAACAACCGATCTGGAGATCGTGTACTCAGTTCTACAACAGGTATGTCAACTACAGGTTGGAGCCAAAGTTGATTATCGTTTCGCCAGAATTACAAAATATGGATGACCAAGATGTATGCATTTTGTCTTAACACCGAATATGCTAAAATGTTCACAAAAAAAGCAACAAAAAAACCTAAAATTATATCACAAAAAATGGCACAAAATAAACAAACAAAAAGAATATCACCGAAACACAAAAAAAACACAACAACCAAAATTAAAATAATAAAAACAACTGTATACAAAGAAAAATCAAAAATTATATATAAAAAAAAAAGAAAACACTAAAAACACTTAAAATACAAAAAAAAAAAAAAAAACAAACAAACTTCCATAACAAAAAAAAACTGAAAAAAATTCAACAACCATAAACACAAAAACAAAAAAAAGAGGACCCAAAATAAGGCACACATAAAGAAAAACATGCAGAACACAACAAACACAAAAAAACCACCTCAAAAAACGTAGCGTCACAAATAAATGACGTAACACCATTGTAACTCTCTGACGATGAATACGCACATATGTATTGCGAGTTAAGCGCACTAGAATAATAATGTATGTAATTCATTTGCCCATAACTAATACCTTTTTTCCTCCGTAAGAACACGTACACCACTTTCAACTTCCACTATTTGCACATTAACCTCGAACTTAATCTTTCTGATCCACCTAGTATTGCATCAGTAGATCCATGGACCGAATTATTAACTCTGAGCGCTGAATATTTAATATAAAAGATACGCCAATACCATCGCTAAAAAATACGAAAAGTTATGACGACTTTCTTAACAAAAGGGGGCAACCCATCATCACTTGTCTCATACCAAACCATACGCAACCAACCTCACACACATGCAGGTATCAAACCGACCATCGCATTAAAATTGGAAGGAAAAAAGATCTCATTTGAGCAGCTCTTTATATCTATGTAAACAGGGCGAAATCAGCAATCGACCGGAAAAATTAATTCACCCCCAATTATTTGCACCATCTTGTTTTAAATGTGCTACTGTATGCGGAAGTAAAGGTTGCCAGGAAGAAATGTGGTCAGAATTCGTTTCAACAAATTATAGAAATTAATTTTTTCGAGAAACAAAAAATAGCTCCTTATTCTATGACCCATTTCAAGCAAATAATTAATTGAAATGTACATACCTCAACCCTATAGTTTTCGAGTAAAAATTCCTAAAAATTTGGAAAATGCATTTTTCTGATTTTCAGAGCTCCAGGAAAGTGCTAAATGAGCATTTTTTCATATGTTATAACACACACGTTAATTATCATCCTCCCTCTACAATCTCAAAAAAAAAAAAAACAAATGTCAAAAATTGAGTAGCAAGATTGTTTTTTGCAATAAACGTTCAGGGCGTTTTAACGCACACTCCCATAAAAGTGTATACCTATATGGTGTAACGGGGTGCTCAGGGGGAAACGACGCAGGGAACAGGACATGCCCTTATGTCCTGCCTTATGTAATTTTAGCCGGGCTTATCAGGCCCGGGACCCTTGACGGCACTCCTCGTACTTTGTACAGGTCAAACGACCGGTAGATCTTACCTAATTTCAGTGTAGTCAAGCTCGGGCGTCGGGTGCTCCGCTGGCTTATAACTCAAGGCCACGTATGTCCCTGATACGTGGAGTAGCTAGATGTTTAATGACAGGTATATGGCTGGGGCTGCGAAACTGTTCAAGCTGACGACACACACATATACATGCATTAATAAAGAAAGATTCTCAACATTTTGGATTAAAAAAAAATATATTGAATCTAAACTATTAAGTGTACAATGAGAAGTCGTGTGTGTGTGTGTATGTGTCTGTAATTAACTATATAATACGTTATAATAAACCTTGGTGAGGAGACCGCTGTCCCCCGTATATTTAAAACTGTAATCGACGTACAACTTCCGCGTCCTACGCAGCGGGCAGATCTCGCAAGCTCATAGCAACGAACGCGTGCCAAAGCATTTGGCTTGACTCATTTGCTTTACGCTTCGGTTTCTGGCGTAGCCGGCCAATTGGTTCTTCGGTATCGCGAGAGAAACTAGTGGGCGTCCCCACCAGCCAAGCTCCTTGAACTCGACTTGGTAATCCTACCTGAACTTACTGGGTACTCGGGTGACGTTAACCTTGAAACGCACTCTCTCTCGTTCGACTCACTGGCTCGAACACCTAACTTCGCTTGTTTTTGCGTACACACTGCGTTCAGCTCCGCCTTGAAGCGAATCCCAAGCTAGTCTAACTCCTTTCTCTCTTCTTCATCGCTTCGCTTCTCTTCTTCCGTCTCCCCTCCCCGCTCCCCCTAACGCCTCGCGGCTGCGCCGTGACAATGGGTTATTCTTTTACAAACCGAACTGATTTCGCTAAAAATTAATCGCCACCTCTCCAATTCGGCTGAAAATTTTTTTCCAGTTTTTATATTGAAAAATAAGAGATACATGTCCGAGAAATTTTTTTTTATCGCCTATTTTCGATTTTATAAGTTATAACGAATTTTATTATAGTGATTGGAGACTCATTTTAAACAATGCATAGCTCGAAATCCTCAAGAGCTACAAAATTTTTACCAAGGCACTTTTGTAGCTAAAGAGTTAAATTTTAGGAAAAAGAATTGGAAAAAATAATTATCAACAAATTAATATTGTTATTAATAACTTAGTTGTTTTAATCGATTTTAACAATTACCCTCAAAATGAATCGAATTTTTAGTATTACCATCGTATTTTGCGACAAACTTTACGTGAAAATCATTTTTTTTTTAAATGGAGACTTTTCAATTGTTGTTGTTAAAATATTAATTTATGAAGCGCGTAATGCTAAAAAAACTGTTTTTTCAATTATAAAATGATATCTGTACCTCGTGTCAAAAAAAGTTGAACGTAAAAGTTGTAGATAATTGAACGATCTGAAACTTTGTTACTCACCTCTTGTCAGTATAACCTCAAAATCTTGTATTATAATGCAAAAAAGAGTGAAATCACCAGTTATCATTTATTTAGTATGAATTTTCATTAAAACTAAATCATTAGTGATTTGTTTTTGAATCTAATCTCCTGAATGATGAAAAACGAATTTTCATTTAAAAAAAAAAAAAAACGATTATGATACGTGGAGTAGCTAGATGT
>NW_019379909.1:750958-777477 GCF_000648655.2 Copidosoma floridanum | reverse complement strand
CCTATATATATATGATGTGAAGCTTCTGCTGCTGTCATGCTGATTGTTGTGAGTTTTGTTTTGTCCGACTGCATGTTCCTGTTATTCACCTGTTACAATAATATACAGTACACTTATTCGTGCTTACAAGTGGACAAGTGTGCAAGAGTACAGTAGATTTCTGTTTGTTTGTTTTTTTTTTCTTCTTTTTTTTTCATGTAAAAGAATTCAAAGAGGGAATGTCAAAGGGATTCTGTTGGGTTTTCCTTTTCTCGTTGCTGCTCTCCCGGCTGTGTACTCGCTGATTTTGTCTGGTACTCTTCCTTGTTGTTTCCACACAACGCAAAAAAAATTTTACTTTAACTGGTGCAAATGCGATTTTTGATATTTTCGTGCGGTTGCCCGAGTTTCTGAAGTTTAAGAAAAAATTTGTTTTAGTTGGGTACACGGCTCGTTGATCCGTACGCTTATTTCGGTGTACCGAGGCCTCTGTGTAAGCAAGGGTGGTCTCACAACGTGGCCCCTTTGCCCTTGCGGTGGTACCCAAATTGTGGAGGTGTTGGAACCTGTGAGGTTCGGTGCCCCTTAGGGGTACCGTTTCTCCTTGTTTTCCGGGACCACGAGGAAGCAGTGGTGTGCACGTCATTCGACGGCTGCGTGCTGAAGAAATACTGTCGAAGTCTTGAGTCCGGAGCGACTTATACTATTGTTATCGGGTGTACTTGCCACCGGGCCTTCATGGTGGTGGGAGTCGATGTGCAGTTCGACGCTGCTTCCTATCCTCTCGACAGCTGACCGATAATCCAGGTGCGCTATCAGTTGATTTACTTCTCGTCATAGTTGCCAGTTATATGCTTTTGTAAAGAAAAGTTACCTTAGGTGGACAGTCCAGTGGACGGTCTGTTCGTCGCCAAGGACGTGACCGCCGATCCAGTGTTGTCTCATGACGACTGCGTGCGCCGTTTACGGGCGATGTTATTATCCAGGAGTGACAATGGCGGGGGCAGGATAGTTCCTGGCGGTGGGCGGAAGAAGGAGGGAGGAAGAGGGAAGAGGAAGATCTGTCCTAGTTCGCGAACTCGTGGCCCACTATAAAAGTGTGATAAAAAATTTTTTTTTGCGATTACCTCTCATTATTTCTATCTACCGTTCCTCCATGCTCCTAGCGGCCGTACAAATATGTAACTCAAAAAGGTTTTTTTTTATACATATATATGCCTATATTCTGCATATGTCTCCTAAGTGTACACTTATGTGATAAGTGTATTGACATGGTTTTAACGCTAGTTAGATAGAGCCACACGCACTTTTTACCCACCTCTCATACATCGTTCATGTAAAGAGTAACAAAGAAAATAAAAATAGAATATCACTTTAATATACACGTTATTTATTCATTTCCTCTCATTATTATGATTGTTATTATTATTTTTATGTTGCATGTTTCTCTCTTCTTCTTAATTCCTCGGTCTATGCTCATTTTGAACGTAATATATTTTCTATCGTTACATGTCTCCTCCCGTATGCCTGTATTCAATGAATCTTCGCGGCGCGTCTGGGGGCCGTGAAAGAAAAAGAGTTCCCGAGAGAAGTGGTATTTATTTTCACATCTATTTGTACCCCTTATTCGTCTATAATGCTATTATTCGTAAGTGACTATTGGGGTGGGGAGCAAGTTGCCTCTTGGTCCCTTTCACTTTTCTTCTTCTCCTCTTCTTATAATCTCATCCCTTGGACACGGAGATTTCAATGCATAAGCTTTTTTTATTTTGTCTACATGTGAGACCCGTATTTCTTTATTTCTCTGTAACTTCATATTATGGTTTCTGTGATCTATGCCGACTATTTTGTAAGGGCCCTCGTATTGGTCATCAAATTTCTCTTTAGATGACTCTTTTAGTACATACACCATCTCACCTTCCATAAAAAAATTCGTGTTCAGCGCCCTATCATAATAGTACTTTAATCTGTATTTGTTCTGTGTTTGGGTCATTGCTGCCAATGATCGTAATTGCGCGAGTGTCCCCGTTATTTGCAGCAGTAACTCTGTATATGTTTGACCCACCTCTGGCCTCTTGAAGCTTGACGGGAGTTTTGCCTGTTGACCAAATATAAGCTCGTAGGGTGTGTAGCCTGTACTCTCGTGTTCCGACGTATTGTAAGCGAGCATACACAACGGCAATAGTTCGTCCCATTTTTCGGTCTCGCTAATGTAGGCTTTTAAGTATTCTGTAAGAACGTGGTGCATGCGTTCAATTGCCCCGTTGCTCTGAGGATGAAATGCCGTGCTCCCAAGTTTTTCAATTTTGAATAATCGCGTAAACTCGTCCATCGTTTTGTTCATAAAATGCGTTCCTCGGTCTGATAATAATTTTTCTGGCGCTCCAAAGTATGCTAAAAATTTATTCGTTAAGGCTCTTACCGTTTCTTCAGCTGTTGCTCTTTGTACCGGTATTAATACAATAAACTTGGTTAGCCAATCCTGTATTGACAGGATATGTGTATAGCCGTTTGTTGAAGGCTTATTAATTGGTCCGTAATAGTCAATCGAGATTTTTTCAAACGGTCTGCTGGGCGTATCTGTAACGAGCATAGCTTGCTTCGTTTTTACGCGCACTAGTTTTTTAGTCTGACATGACCTGCATCCAAGTATAAATTGCCTTACATCGGCCCTCATGTTCCTCCAATAATAGTCCCTTGCTATCTTATTGTAGGTTTTATTCATTCCTTTATGACCCCCGATTGTTGATTCGTGATACTCCTTAATAACCTTATATCTTTGATCCACTGGTGGTATAACTAAGGTGTTCATGTAAAAGGTCGCTGCGACCTTGAGGTTTTTGAAAGTTTCCTCAAATTGTTCCACGAAGTAGATCCATTGGCTCATGTTGAGTATTGCCAAGTCACGTATCACGCCTATAGACTTTATTTTATTTATCATTACTAGTGCCTTGAGTGACGTAATGCATTTCTTGATGTCCGATTTTAGCGCCGTATCTTCAAAATGCGATTTAATATACATTCGCATTACCGCGACTTTTCTCACATTTGCTCTCATGACGTCACCAACCATCTTTTTTTCATTATTTAGGGCTATTGGATCTATGTATCCGCGCTCATATAGGGCGTCTATTGTTTCCGTATCAGGCACGCTTTCTGTTACCGTCGCGAATACTAAGTTATCTAGATAATGAAATGGGTGATCCTTTGCCCGATGCATTCTTTGGAATGGTTGTATGTCTGTTTCTTTTCCCGGTAGCCACGGTGGTTTTTCATGTGGTAACCGTGTCCTGCATACTCTGTACTTTTTTAGCTGTGGGAGGTTTGATAATACTTTTCTTTGAAGGTCTGCTTCCTCTGATTCGCTTTCCGACTTCAGTCTGGCCTTGTTTAGCCAGCCCCCTCTATACTCTCATTGTTTAGTAAGTCTGAACTACTTGAAGAGTCGGGGGGTGGTGGTGGATCAAATGGGGGCGTGTCCCCATCTTCATAAACGTCCTCATTCATGGAGTCACTTTTATTACGCTCTATTTCTTTAACTCCTTCCTCTTTTTCCTTCCATGATTCGTTTACTTCACTTTTCCAATTTCTATTGGCGCCCGATTCGTCACTAACCCGCGATTCCCTTTCCACCGGGCTTTGTTCCTCCTCGCTATGCCTGGTTGCAGCAACGAGTGGTCTGAAGTGGTTGTTCAGGAGATGCAAGTGTACATATTCCGCATTGGCATTAATCGTGAAACTTTCGAAAATTTTACACTTTTTTCCCCTCTTAGTGCCCTGTAGATGTATACAAATATTCTTCCTGAATTCTTGTGTGAACAACAATATGCAGTCATCATTACTATATTCTGTATTGGACTGCAGGATTTTTTCTACCTCCTTCGGGTCAACACATATTTTTCCACTTTGAACATTGTAGTACATCCCGGAGTTCTCGCGCCGTCAATTGCAAGTCACAGGAAAAAATAAGAGAGTCGAATAAGCAATCACCTGGTATTTCTACCGGAAGTTCTTCGATAAGTTTTAAATTTTTATTCGACTCCATGCAGTTTTGTTCTAAATTCCGTTTGGCTACATTTCCGCCTCCTGTTTTACTTTCAAGCTTATTACCTTCATCGGTATAATCGTCCATTACCCCTCTTGTTCTTTCATTTCCCGATGGGTTTTCATTTATCTGTGGTGATCCACGCGGGGTATCTTCCTCGCTAAAGAATTTCTCTCTATCCCCTGAGCCCGTTTTCTACTTCGAGGGCTGTTGAGATATGTTTGTATCATTATCTGTACTTACCGTCGGATCGCTCAGAAGTCGATCGGTGATAGTATCAGATTCCTAAGCGTCTATTCTGATTCCCGGCTTGCCTTTAAAGTCTCGGCGCTTAACATCTAGTCTAACTTTCGCTTGGAAGTTATCTATTGAGTCATTAAGTAACGCTCCGATCTTTTTGTTTACTTTCGTCCCTTTTTCTGGACTTTCTTTCGTCTGTGTACCCCGTCGTGATTTATTTATTTGCTTCTCGCTTACACTCTTACTAGACGGTCTGCTTTGTGCCCCTTCCTTCGGCGTCGGTCGGTCCCCTTCGACCGTATTCGGTATTTTCTGTTGCTGCTTGTTACTCTTTTGGAGCACACTTTGCGCGTGAGCTTGGGCCCATCGGTCATTTTCCTTCTCTCCTTTATTCGCATTTCTGCTTGACATACCTGCATCTGAACTCATCATCTCTATGGTATCTATAGGGTCATACATTCTTTCTCTCTTTTCGATTAACTCTGTAACCAGGCCTGTCTGTGCCTGCTGGTGTCCCTCGTGCTCATCATTGTTCGCATTTATGTTTATGATCTCTGTACTTACAGTTTTTTCTTCCTCTTTACCTTCCTCATTCGCTAGGCTAGCTGCGGCTAGTTAGAATCCCCAATGTTTTACCGGCTCGGATTTTCCTTCTCAGGCCACCGGTGAGTCACAGTTTTCTATGATAATCTCCTTCGACACAGTTTCTGTTTGCGGTGTTACTGAAAAATTTGGCGGGTGCCTATGCAGCGTATCCAGTTGTCTTTTGCGATTTTTTCGTTGCATCTTCGGTTGTATTTCTAGTTCTAAATACGGTGTGTTTGTTATTCCCACCCCTTTTTTCAAATTTTCTTATTTGCAGATGTAAGCTAATTTATCCTCAGTCGGACCCTGTGATAGGATTTGTTCTTCACCATTGTTTAAGGATCCTATTTGAATATTTTTCCCCTTATTCTCTTCTGCGATCTGTATTATCTGTTTACGCGGCTTGCCTTTTTTCCCTTGTTTCTTACGTGGTTCTGCTCCTTCACTCTCTATATTTTCACTCGCCACCGTCATTGACCGTTAGCTTATCTGAGTTATTCGTCTTGCGAGGCTTTTTCCTTTTTACCTTTTTGTTTGACTCGTCTGAATCGGATATTTCTATCTGCCATTTTTTATCCCTTCTTATTATGTTTCTCTCTCTTCTTGTCCGCATTTTGAATATTCGTGCGGGTGGCGCATTTATGTCACCATGACCATCTCTTTCCTGCTCTTCAGCAAGTTCATATAACTCTCTTCGCGGTAGTTCAGGATTTTTCTCTCCATCCTCTATAATCGAATTTCGGGACAGTGCATCCGGTGCCTTATTGGCTATTCCTGGTCTATAAACAACGTCAAATTCATAGCCCCTTAATTCAGCTTTAAGCCTATTAAATCTTATATCTGACTTCTTTGATGAGTGAAAATGTTTAAGAGGCTCATGGTCCGTAACCACTGTTAACCTTCTGCCAAATAGATAAGGTCGAAACTTCTTTTTTGCATATACTATAGCGAGCAATTCTTTATCGTTCGTAGGGTATCGAATTTCGCTGCCCTTTAGGCATCTAGAGGCATACTCACACGGATTGTCTTTTCCTGTTTCTCCCTGACTCAATATTGCCCCAATGGCATAGTCAGATGCATCCGTTGTCACCACAAATGGTTTTTCTAGATCGGGTGCTTTAAGTACAGGCTCACTGCAAAGTGCATCTACGAGCGTTTTGAATGCTTGTTCATGCTGCTCTTCCCATTTAAACTCTGTACCTTTTTTCAGAAGCTTTGACAGCGGTTGAGCAATTTTAGCGTATCCTTTAATAAATCTGCTATAATATCCAACAAATCCAAGAAATTGTTTGATTTTTTTTGCATTTGTAGGCCTTGGATATTTTCTTGCAGCCTCGATTTTTTTTGGATCCGTTTTTATTTCACCATTTCTTACAATATGGCCTAACACTTTTGCTTCACGTTTTCAGAATTGGCACTTCTTTGGCTCAATTGTAAGATTTGCCCTTGACAATTGGTCTTACAATCTTATAAAGCGTTTGCGATGTTCTTTAAGATTCGACGCGAAAACCATTATATCGTCTAAATATACCTCTACCTCATGGCCCTGCAGCCCTGCCAGTGCAAGCGTTATTGCCCTTAGAAACGTGTTCAGAGAATCCGTGCAACACATTGGCATTCTTTTGTACTGATAATGCCCATCTGGTCCCGAAAACGCTGTTTTATGAGCATCGCTTCATGTATTTCGACTTAAAAAAATCCCTGCTTCAAGTCTACCACTGTAATATTGCGTGCAGTCGCCAGATGTTCCAGTATATCGCTTTGGAAAGGAAGTGGATGACAACTGCCCATTGTTATCTCGTTGAGTTGCCTGAAATCCGTTACTACCCACCAGCGCTTTTCGCCATCTGGTCCTGCGTTTTTAGGTATGATCCACATGTTTGAGCTGTACGGTGACTCTGAACGCTCTATTATGCCTTGTTCGAGTAATTTCTTAATTTCAACTTTCATTTGTTCTCTAACAGCTGGCGGATATCTTTACCGCTTTGTTACTATCGGTTTATTTGTAGTCGTGTTTATTTTATGTTTTAAAAGATTTGTCGCTTTCAGTTTTTTCCCGTTGAGTCCAAAAACGTACGGGTCAATCTCTATAAGCCCTCGCACATGTTTTTTCTCTTCTTCGTTGCACCCTGATATGTCGACTAACTCCATTATTTTGTATACTCACGCTTTCCTGCAACTTAGGACGTCTGTTTTAATGTTTTCCTCAAGTATTTGAGTATTCTCGTTGTCACGGCCATCCTTGTCACAACCCTCGTTTCCCACGATATTTTTCTTCGTACATGTGCAGCTGGCGTTGTTTCTTATCTCATTGCCTAGTTTTTTATTCTCTTCAGCGTTTTCAGTTTCTCTAAACATCCGTACAAAGGTTCTTTCTAATGCTTCTACGTCATCCCCATTGACGTCCAATGAGTCAGCTTTCTTCGTCGTCTCACACTCTAAGAGGTCCACCACTGGGACTGGTACATTTATTATTTTATTTGATTTATTTAGACATTTGGCATACACCCTACCATTATTGTTCGTTGCGATAAAATTACCAAACAAAGTACCCTCTGTAAGCTTTTGTAGTGGGACCCAGCCCACTTTAATTTTCCTGTGCGACTCTTTTATATACGCATACATAACTTGCCTCGTTTTCAGCACAATTTCAAAACTTTCTGATTCGCGTAGCGGAATTCTCCTTCCATTTAACTGAAGTGTGTTGTCTTCGGCATTTATCTGACCGTTATACAACTTAAAAATATCCCATCCGATGATTCCTTCCACCTCCATGGGAAAGTCACAGGGGACTACGTGTAGGGTACACATAAAGTTTTCTAGGGGTCATCTTATAGATCCCAAAGTTTGGCGAGCTCCATGCGTTACGCCTTTTATTTTTAATTTTTCCCTAGAATTTACCGCTACATCGAGACAATTCTCTTTAATTATTGAAATTTCTGCGCCCGTATCGGCATAAAATGTCGCACCTTCGTTTATATAAGGGCTTTTTATAATAACTGTGGGTGGTGTGTATCCTATTTTTAATAAATTTATTTTCACTGTGCGAGATAGCTGCTGCTCATCTTTTCCTTCAGCTTTAGAATTTTTACGCGTTGTGGAATAAGTCTCTGATACCTTATGCTTGTCATTATCCATACCCTCCTCTAACACTCCTAACTTCCTTTCATAAATTCCTTCATTTATTGCTTTGTCATGCCCGACGATTGGGGATCGCGTCGAGCATCCTGCGAATTTAAATGCCCGGTTTTCAAGCTGTTTACCCTCGCACTTTGACTATTAAGATAATCTCTTCTATAATTATCCCTGCGATTATCCTGATTGGAGTATTGGTTATTTCGCCTGTTCCGATAATCGTCCTTCCTGTGGTCATATCTGTTATAATCATGACCTACTTTTCTGTCATTGTAACTATTTCCGTCATAATTTTTACTGTTATTATTATATCTGGCTTGTTTGATGAGTGAAAATGTTTAAGAGGCTCATGGTCCATAACCACTGTAAACCTTCTGCTAAATAGATAGGGTCAAAACTTCTTTTTTGCATATACTATAGCGAGCAATTCTTTATCGTACGTAGGGTATCGAATTTCGCTGCCCTTTAGGCATCTAGATGCATACTCACACGGACTGTCTTTTCCTATTTTTTCCTGACTCAATATTGCCCCAATGGCAAAGTCAGATGCATCCGTTGTCACCAGAAATGGTTTCTTTAGATCGGGTGCTTTAAGAACAGGCTCAATGCAAAGTGCATCTACGAGCGTTTTGAATGCTTGTTCATGCTGCTCTTCGCATTTAAACTCTGTACCTTTTCTCAGAAGCTTCGACAGCGGTTGAGCAATTTTAGCGTATCCTTTAATAAATCTGCTATAATATCCAACAAATCCAAGAAATTGTTTGATTTTTTTTGCATTTGTAGGCCTTGGATATTTTCTTGCAGCCTCGATTTTTTTTGGATCCGTTTTTATTTCACCATTTCTTACAATATGGCCTAACACTTTTGCTTCACGTTTTCAGAATTGGCACTTCTTTGGCTCAATTGTAAGATTTGCCCTTGACAATTGGTCTTACAATCTTATAAAGCGTTTGCGATGTTCTTTAAGATTCGACGCGAAAACCATTATATCGTCTAAATATACCTCTACCTCATGGCCCTGCAGCCCTGCCAGTGCAAGCGTTATTGCCCTTAGAAACGTGTTCAGAGAATCCGTGCAACACATTGGCATTCTTTTGTACTGATAATGCCCATCTGGTCCCGAAAACGCTGTTTTATGAGCATCGCTTCATGTATTTCGACTTAAAAAAATCCCTGCTTCAAGTCTACCACTGTAATATTGCGTGCAGTCGCCAGATGTTCCAGTATATCGCTTTGGAAAGGAAGTGGATGACAACTGCCCATTGTTATCTCGTTGAGTTGCCTGAAATCCGTTACTACCCACCAGCGCTTTTCGCCATCTGGTCCTGCGTTTTTAGGTACGATCCACATGTTTGAGCTGTACGGTGACTCTGAAGGCTCTATTATGCCTTATTTGAGTAATTTCTTAGTTTCAACTTTCATTTGTTTTCTTACAGCTGGCAGATATCTATACCGCTTCGTTACTATCGGTTTATTCGTAGTCGTGTTTATTTTATGTTTTTGAAGATTTGTCGCTTTCAGTTTTTCCCCGTCAAGTCCAAAAACGTACGGGTCAATCTCTATGAGCCCTCGCACATGTTTTTTCTCTTCTTCGTTGCACCGCGATGTGTCGACTAACTCCATTATTTTGTCTACTCGCGCTTTCCTGCAACTTAGGACGTCTGTTTTAATGTTTTCCTCAAGTATTTGAGTATTCTCGTTGTCACGGCCATCATTGTCACAACCCTCGTTTCCCACGATATTTTTCTTCGTACATGTGCAGCTGGCGTCATTTCTTATCTCATTGCCTAGTTTTTCATTCTCTTCAGGGTTTTCAGTTTCTCTAAACATCCGTACAAAGGCTCTTTCTAATGCTTCTACGTCATCCCCATTGACGTCCGATGAGTCAGCTTTCTTCGTCGTCTCACACTCTAAGAAGTCCACCACTGGGACTGGTACATTTATTATTTCATTTGATATATTTAGACATTCGGCATACACCCTACCATTATTGTTCGTTGCGATAAAATTACCGAACAAAATACCTTCTGTAAGCTTTTGTAGTGGGACCCAGCCCACTTTAATTTTCCTGTGCGACTCTTTTGTATACGCATATATAACTTGCCTCGTTTTCGGCACAATTTCAAAACTTTCTGATTCTCGTAGCGGAATTCTCCTTCCATTCAACTTAAGTGTGTTGTCTTCGGCATTTATCTGACCGTTATACAACTTAAAAATATCCCATCCTATGATTCCTTCTACCTCTATGGGAAAGTCATGGGGGACTATGTGTAGGGTACACATAAAATTTTCTAGGGGTAATCTTATAGATCCCAAAGTTTGGCGAGCTCCGTGCGTTACGTTTTTTATTTTTAATTTTTCCCTACTATTAACCGCTACTCCAATATCGAGACAGTTCTCTTTAATTATTGAAATTTCCGAGCCCGTATCGGCATAAAATGTCGCACCTTCGTTTATAAAAGGGCTTTTTAGAATTACTGTGGGTGGTGTGTATCCTATTTTCCATAAATTTATTTTCACTGTGCGAGATAGCTGCTGCTCATCTTTTCCTTCAGCTTTAGAATTTTCATGCGTCGTGGCATAAGTCTCCGATACCTTATGCTTGTCATTATCCATACCCTCCTCTAACACTCCTAACTTCCTTTCATAAATTTCTTCATTTATTGCTTTGTCATGCCCGACGATTGGGGATCGCGTCGAACATCCTGCGAGTTTAAATGCCCGGTTTTCGAGCTCTTTACCCTCGCACTTTGACTATTAGGATTATCTCTCCTATAATCATCCCTGCGATTATCCTGATTGGAGTATTGGTTATTTCGCCTGTCCCGATAATCGTCCTTCCTGTGGTCATATCTATTATAATTATGACCTACTTTTCTGTCATTGTAACTATTTCCGTCATAATTGTTACTGTTATTATTATTGTTATAATAATTATTATTATCGTAGTTATATTTTCTTCCCTGGTAGCGATTCCCTTGGTTGTAAGGCCTTTTACCATTATTCCCTTGTTGTCGATCAAAAATCCTATCGTTTCCATACCGACGGTGATAATCATTATACGCCACCTTCCTATCATACCATCCTTCTTCTTCTATTGTTTCTTTTTTTGGTTCTTCATCAACGTTAGGATTTTTTATTATTCCTTTTTTTGCATCTTGCCACAAATTTTCACATCCACTAGTAGAATGGGCGCCATGCTCTCGACAATACGAGCAGTACTTTACATCAGCCACACCGTTCCACTCGTCCGTATCTGACTTCCCCACGGGTGTGTCGCTACCGATAAGGCCCACCATGGTGTCATACCGTCTCTCGGCGTTATTTGCTCTCAATCTGCTTTTTTGCACTGTCATTGAGCGGCGGAGGCTTAATTCGTTACTACAGTAATGGCAGCTTCAATAGCCTCCTCTAGTGTTTTTTGTTGGAACCCTGCGACGTTCCAGTTATACGGTGCCTTTAATCCGTACAGAAACTGCCTCACTGCTTCACCGTCTGATCTCCTTTTCGACGCGTCTTTCTCGGCCCGCGTCAAGTATGGGTTCGCCTCNACGAGTGCGTCACTACCGATAAGGCCCACCATGGTGTCATACCGTCTCTCGGCAGTATTTGCTCTAAATCTGCCTTTTTGCACTATCATACAGCGGCGGGGACTTAATTCATTATCTACAGTAATGGCGGCTTAAATAGCCTCCTCTAGCGTTTTTGGTTGGAACCCTGCGACGTTCCAGTTGTACGGTGCCTTCAATCCGTACAGAAACGGCCTCACTGCTTCACCGTCTGATCTCATTTTTGACGCGTCTTTCTCGGCCCGCGTCAAGTATGGGTTCACCTCATGTGCCATCATGATCCCATTGTGTAATTGCTCGACTTGCCTGCAATATTCCATAATTTATTCGTTATTTTATTGCGTGACAGTTTTAAGCTCCGTTGCAAGTGTCTCTACTCCTCCCATTTTATTGAATCTTCGTGATAGAGCCAACAGAAACTCGTCAATTGAATTAAATAACGATGATCGCGTGCAGAACTGATCGTCCGCTATGCCCTACAATTGATTTTCCAAAAGTCCTATGAAATAGTTTTCATACTGGGCAGATATTGTTCCCTTTATCATCCTAAGCATTTGCTCAAATGAGGAAAACTGCATGGGGTCTCCATTATACAGTGGTATACCATTTACTGCGTTGTTTAGGTAGCCTCATATATTAAGATTAAAGCCTAAGGCTAACGGTACCCCTATTTGTTGCCTACTACTAGGAGAAAATTGCATGGTTTAATGCTTAGGGTTATCGCATATGTTACTTTGTGTCCTTAAAAAAAATCCTGCCTGATTATTTATCGGTAGCTTGGTTGGTCGGTCACATGGAGGGAAAAGGTATTCTGTATTTGTATACACGTCATTATAATTTTCTTCGTATCCAAACCTCAGCCTATTTGTCCTAGAGTTTGATTTGATGTATAGTAGTTATAATTTTTTTCATTTTAATGCAGAGGTGGCCAATGGCAGAATGGTATAAAAGGTTGTTCACTGTTTGTATTTTCTTGTTCTCGCCGTATGGTATACTTTTCCTGCCAACTCGTTTTGCCTAGCCCTTCCACGCCTAATTGATCACGTTTTCTGTCTACCCCTATGTTCGCCTTAATCGCATTCTTTTTTAATTCTAATTTTTCTGGTGCAATTTCTGATATCTCTATTTCTGCTGTTTCATTTGTTGGCTCTGCTTATTTTGCATTAGTACTTCCTGTGTCATGGAAAAAGATTCGTTGAAACCATTCCTACCGTTATCAATCTCTTCCCCGTGGTCGGACATCTTATTTCTGTACCTTTTTTTTTTAATTGGAGTGATGTGAGCTTAATTACATTAGTTGATTTCAGTCCACGCACGAAGAAATAATAGAGAAAAAAGGATTTCTATTTTATTTCCGATTCTGTATTTCTATTTTACTGGCTTCTAAAACGAGCGAAACTAGCCGTATTCGGGTTAAGTATTATTTTTTGTACGTCGTTTTTCTAGCTAAACAACCCCGAGGGACAATAAGTATATATATTTGGGAGGATAAAAAGAATTATTACTTCCTTTGACAGAAGGCACAAGACGATGAGCGCCAACATTCTCCAAGTCATCCTCTTTACGATGGTTCCTTTTGAAACTGGATGTTGACTCTTGTCCTTTCTTATTCGATAGCAGCTGTAGGTGACTGCCTTGAATTTTCTGCGCCTGTTGTTGCACTGCACTATGTGTGCTTCCCGATTGTTGCCCGAAAATTCCAAAATATCACGTGTAAAAAAAAAATTTTAATTTCGCCACAAAACCAACCCCACACTTAGCACCAAAACTGTTACGTAGGATTCTAAAGGTTTGGGGTGCTTAATAACAACGCAGCAGTTAAACTCAATTAATTTCTTTATTGCTATATTCCTTGAGGGAAGGCGCTTTGCAGTCCCGAGTTACTTATTGCGACTATCCTCCTTCTAGTCCCGACGTTCAAGAGCCCTGTTGCCACTGCTGCGAGCCTTTTTATGCTTTCTCTTTCCCCACTTGTGCTCCTTCCTAATACTAATAGCTGAGGCCCACCCCACGTAGTATGTTCCATTCTGTAGGTGACAATACAAAAACCAGAGGACTTATAGTAATTACACACACAAAATTAAAAGTATTTTACAAAGCCGCAAAAGATAAGTAGGTCCTTTTTCACAAAGTACGTCTACAAATAAGCACATTTTCACAACGCAATGCTTACTTACAAAATTTTTTATTACAGTTTCTGTTTTTTATATACAGGCAATAACTATTGCCAATGTTGTATTAAGATATTTTATTTCAACTTTCAACATTCCTAGAATTTTTCTAAGTGGCAGTTTATGAAATTTCATTAATCAAGTATTGACAGAAGTGTTCAAAATTTATGGATTTTGTTCAGCTCTTATTAGTGCAAATCACCTACAACCTTATGGTTCGTTAGAGGGAAGCAACGGTATGTTAAACAATTTTTTGAGAACTAACGCTGAAAACAAAAATGACTGTGATATAATGGTTTTCTGCAATGCATGAAAGACTTTAGTTCATTCAGCAATAGTCTTTACACCCTTAAAATTTGTCATTGGTAGACAATTACATTCTCCAAATCTACTTCCAGATGAATTCCAACTAGAAACACGCAGCTCATGCTAGTGGCCTTGCCCGCTGTTAACGGACAATTCTAGAAATAGCTTGGGATGGACTTTAATTATCAGAGTAAAATACAAAATCACGTTTTGATAATAAGTCAAAGCCACAAAACTTAAAAGTTGGAATGACAGTCTATGTGCTCGAAGAACCCTGGAAAGGATAATTTAAAAAATTTTATAACGGAACTATCACCCCCCTCTTGATCATGCCCAACGTACTTAATAAAACTCCGTACTGTGTTGACATATATTATAAAACGTTTTCAGTTAAAAATTTTACACTCATTTCTGACATTTCTCAGAATAAAAACCTTTATACTAAAACATTTGTTGGAAATCCATACAGTTCACTTGGTCATGTAATAAGCTGTAAAAAGTAAAAAAAAAAAATAAATTGTATTGGAAAGTATTGTCAAAGGTACCAAGCTTAAACTCTACATTTTTGTGGCCATGAAAATACAAATACATAATCTGCCTATTTAAAAAGTTGGAGAATTTAAGAGATTACTGTAAGGGTTATAATACAGAACTAATTTATCACTTACTACTCTTTATTTGTCAATTTTCATGCTGCTGCTTCAAACTCGATGAATGTTTTGTGGTGTTTTCTTGATGCCTAAAATTGTATACATTAGATGAATTTTTAAGTTTAGTTCCAATTCGCCTTCTTGCGACTTTCGGATTGGTTAGGATTTTTGTAAGCTCTGAAGCCTGGTTTTTATCAACTTTGTAAGTTCTCATATATTTTTTGGCAAGGTAGTTCGACGTTTAATGGCCCTAAAAAAAAAAGCGGTGAGCATCTTAAGTAAACTCTTTCTTGACTGAAGTTTCCAGCAAAAATAACTGCCTTAACACCTCAGAAGGATCTTCTCTGGTTTGTTATTGTAGCAGCAGACTTATCAAGAGGAAAATTATAATGACTGAAGCAATTAAAGCTAGTTGTAGAGCTGTTTCTCCACGTCCACTGGTATAACGCCAAAGACGTTGGTGTCTAAAGCATCTTTTTTTTTGCAAACTCAGTTGTTTTGGTGATTCAAGGTGAAGAGATTGGTTCGTGACGCTTGACTGTTGGTTCAAGTTTTTTTTCCCTTCATAGCTGTTAGGTTTGCCCAGCGCAGACCTTGGAGAGAATCGGTGATTCCTGGTTCAATGCTTAGAGTCGAGAAGGTAATACTTATAGTCGAGAGGGTCGTCGGTCACCAGGGTTCCCAGCCTTGCGACAAACAACTCCGCTCGTGACATCTGCCAGTGAATGACTAACTTGGTTTAATGGTGGCCAGCTTTACACAGTCTTTTAGTCAACTAACTGTTGCCGGAAATGGTACCAAAAATGTATTTGTTGACAAGGTAGTTTACACTTAGGTGGATCCTAAAAAGAAACGATGAGATTGATGGTTAAGTAGGGAACGTTAATACTTATAATGGCACTGAAAAAGGCCAGTGGTGAGACTTCCAGCTATTACTTATTATTATTCTTGATGATAAAGAGCTGGCTGCGGGTAGCTTGACTCTTACCCTCGAAGTCTCTGTGTACGGAGACCGTCATGGAGGGAGGTATGCCGCTGACCAAAGAATATCTCGTCTTCGGGTCACTCCCCGGATAACCAACCGCTCATCGTTAGTCAGGAAAGTGGGCCTAGAGAATATCTTCTCTGTGGGAATGCCGTTAGGATGACTACTGAGTAGGAATCCGTTGAGGCTGCCAGTACTCTTCAGGGCTGTCTTCCCTGGCTTAAATTTGCAGTAAAATCTTCTCTGACGGCAGTGATAGCACCAGGCGGGATGGTGGAACGGCCACATTACTCTGAAGTGTTGGAGCAGGTTGTGCTCTAGCTAGATACATCTCCTGGTATTCGGCCGGAGACGTTATCGATAAGAATAATTTTTTATAGGTGGTACTCGTTTATCCTGAAGGTATAGGGTGGAAGTAGATCTAGGTCACTTGCCTATTGGAGAAGATTGTCGTCNCTAATTAATCACGTTTCCTGTCTACCCCTATGTTCTCCTTAATCGCATTCTCTTTTAATTCTGATTTTTCTGGTGCAATTTCCAACATCTCTATTTCTGCTGTTTTATTCGTTGGCTCTGCTAATTTTGTATTAGGATTTTTCTTAAATGAAATTTTTGGTCTTATATTTTTAAATATCTTGAACATAAGAACTTGATTTTTCTTATCCATCTTCTCAAAGAGTGCATACGATTCGGGGTCGTGTTCGAGCATAACCGTTATTGTATCTGAATCTTCGTGTGTCATGGAAAAAGTTTCGTTTGAACCATCCCTACCGTTATTAATCTCTTTCCCGTAGTCGGACATCATTATTTCTTTCCCCCTTTTTTTTATAATAGAGTGATGTGAGCTTAATTATATTAGTTGATTTCAGTCCATGCACGAAGAAATAATAGAGAAAAAAGGATTTCTATTTTATTTCCGATTCTGTATTTCTATTTTACTGGCTTCTAAAACGAGCGAAACTAGCCGTATTCGGGTTAAGTATTATTTTTTGTACGTCGTTTTTCTAGCTAAACAACCCCGAGGGACAATAAGTATATATATTTGGGAGGATAAAAAGAATTATTACTTCCTTTGACAGAAGGCACAAGACGATGAGCGCCAACATTCTCCAAGTCATCCTCTTTACGATGGTTCCTTTTGAAACTGGATGTTGACTCTTGTCCTTTCTTACTCGATAGCAGCTGTAGGTGACTGCCTTGAATTTTCTGCGCCTGTTGTTGCACTGCACTATGTGTGCTTCCCGATCGTGCCCGAAAATTCCGAAATATCACGTGTAAAAAAAAATTTTTTTTATTTCGCGACAAAACCTACCCCACACCTAGCACCAAAACTGTTACGTAGGATTCTAAAGGTTCGGGGTGCTTAATAACATCGTGGCAGTTAAATTCAATCAATCTTTTTATCGATATATTTCTTGAGGGAAGGCGCTTTGCGGTCCCGAGTTACTTATTGCGACTATCCTCCTTCTAGTTCTGACGTTCAAGAGCCCTGTGGCTACTGCTGCGAGCCTTTTTATGCTCTCTCTTCCCCCACTTGTGCTCCTTCCTAATACTAAAAGCTGAAGCCCACCCCACGTAGTATGTTCCATATTGTACGTGACAGTACTAAGTAATGTTAATCAATTTTTTTAGCATTTTTGGTGGCATACAGCCTGTGGTAATTAATTTTCCCTAAATTTCCGTATTTCTTGATCAGTTTTGGGTTATAATACTTGTAATTAATTTTTCCGGAAAACGAAAATCAGTGTAACTCAAAACTTTCATAATTACTAAGTAATATTAATCAATTTCTATTTATTATCAGTTGCGTACAGCCTGTGATAATAAGTTTTCCCTAAAATTTTTTATCTTCCGGTAATTTTTGCAATATAATACTCGTAATTAATGATTTGGGAATACAATAATCGTTAAAACTTATGACTCTTATAAGGACTAAGTAATATTAGTCAATTTCTCTGCATTATGAGTGGCACACAGCCTGCGATAATGAATCATCCTAAAACTTTCGTAGTTTTTGGTCAGTTTTGCGACATGAAACTTGAATTTAATAATTCTGGAAGACGAAAATTGTTAAAATTTATAACTTTTATAAGTACTAAGTAATATTAAAAAATTTTCTTTGCATTATCAGTGACTTACAGCCTGTGATAATGAATTTTTCCTAAATTTCCGTACTTTTTGGTCATTTTTGCGATATTTTACTTTAATTTAAGAATTCCGAAAGACGCAAATTACTGTAACTCATAACTTTGATTAGAACTAAGTAATATTAATTTATTTTTCTGCATTGTAAGTGGCATACAGCCCGTGATCATGAATTTTCCTAAAATATCCGTACTTTTTGGTCATTTTTGCGACATAACACTTAAATTAAATAATTCCAGAAGGCAAAAATTATTGAAACTTGTAACTCTTATAAGTACTAAGAAAAAATATTTAATTTCTATTTATTATTAGTGACGTAGAGACTGTGATAATGAATTTTTCCTAAATTTCCGTATCTTTCGATCATTTTTGCGATATAATACTTGTAATTAATAATTTCAGAAGACAAAAATTGTTGGAACTTGTAACTCTTATAACGATTATATGTAATTAGTGTCATCCATGAATTTCTATTCATTCTAAGTGGCGAACAGCCTGTGATAACGAATTTTCCTAAAATTTTCATACTATTAAGTCATTTTTTGATATAATACTTGTAATTTATAATTTTAGAAGACGAAAATAAATAAAACTCATAACCCTCAAAAGTCCTCAATAGTGTAAATTAATTTCTTTGCATTATCAGTGGCGTACAGCCTGTGATAATGAATTTTTTCAAAACTTCCGTATTTTTCGGCCATTTTTGTGATTTACTACTTGAAATTTATAATTCCGAAAGACGAAAATTGCTGGAACTTGTAACTCTTATAACAATTATATGTAATTAGTGTCATCCATGAATTTCTATCCATTTTGAGTGGCGTACAGCCTGTGATATTGAATTTTAAAAAAATTTTCGCACCTTTCGGTTATTTTTGCGACATCGCACTTGAATTTATCAATTCCAGAAGACGAAAATTGTTGCAAATTATAACTCTGATAAGTTCTAAATTATATTTATCAATTGTATTCATAATTCGTTCCGTACAGCCTGTGATAATGAATTTTCGCTAAATTTCTGTATCTTTCGGTCATTTTTGCGATATAATACTCGTAACTAATAATTCTGGAAGACAGAAAATTTTAGAACTTATGACTATCATTAGTACTTAGTAATATTAATAAATTTTTCTGCATTATCAGTGGCGGACAGCCTGTGATAATGAATTTTCCTAAAATTTCCATACTCCTAAGTTATTTTTTGACATTACACTTGTAATTAATAATTCCGAAAGACGAAAATAAATAGAACTTATAACCCTCAAAAGTCCTAAGTAATATTAATTAATTTTTTTGCATTATCAGTGGCGTACAGCCTGTTATAATGACTTTTCTTAAAATTTTTATATTTGTCGGCCATTTTTACGATTTTATACTTGAAATTAATAATTCCGAGTATCAAAAATCGTTCAAACTAAAAATTTTCAAAAGTACTAAGTAATATTAATCAATTTTTATGCATTATCAGTGGCGTACAGCCTCTGATATTGAATTTTCCTAAAATTTTCATACTTTTCGCTCATTTTTGCGACATAACACTTGAATTTATTAATTCCAGAAGACGAAAATTGTTGCAAATTATAACTCTGATAAGTTTTAAATTACATTCATCAATTTATATTTTTCATCCGTTCCATACAGCCTGTGATAATGAATTTTCGCTAAATTACCGTATCTTTCGGTCATTTTTGCGATATAATACTCGTAATCAATAATTTCAGAAGACGAAGATTAATAAAACTTATAACTCTTGTAAGTACTTAGTAATATTGATCAATTTTTCTCCATTATCAGTGGCGTAGAGTCTGTTATAATGAATTTTCCGTTATTTTTCGTACTTTTTGTTCATTTTTACAATATAATACTTGGAATTTAGAATCCTAGAAGAAGAAAATTGTTGAAACTCATAACTATTATAATTCCTAAATAATATTAAACAATTTCTGCATTATCGGTGGCGTACTGCCTGTGATAATGAATTTTTGCTAAATTTTCGTATCTTTCGGTCATTTTTGCGATATAATACTCGTAATTAATAATTCTGGAAGACAATTATCGTTAAAACTTATAACTCTTATAAGAACTAAGTAATATTGGTCAATTTCTCTGCATTGTTAGCGGCGTGCAGCCTGTGATAATGAAATTTCCCTGAATTTCCGTATTTTCATTTAATTTCTTTTTTTACCGGGCGAAACAAAAAAAAAGAATAAGAAACATAAGATCGCTAGTGAATCATACGCGTATATATACTTATAATATTTGTTATATATTATTGTAAAATACGATGACACTAGTGAAGAAGTCTTATCGAAAACACTTATATCAAAACCGACATATTTTTTTGAGACATTATTGACACATATGGGACGTTCTTTTACAAACTGAACTGATTTAAACAAAAATTGATCGACACTTTTTAGATTTAACTGAAACTTTTTTTACGGGTTCTACTTAACAAAAAGAAATACGTGTAAGAGGATTTTCTTTCATTTTCGATATTTTAAAAAATAAACAAGATTGAAAATTCGTGAATTTAATGATTTATGAACAATGGCCTATTTTTCAAAAATTCATAACTCCGGTTCTATTAAAGCTAAAAAATTTATTTTTTATTTTGAAGGTAAAAAGACAAGCTATAAGAAAAAGTACTTACAAAACAAATTTTCAAAAAATTTAAATTGTTATTAACAATTTAAATGTTTAACTTGGTTTTCAACAGTGGCGCCACCCATGAATTAACTTTTTACTATTTTTATCGTATTCTGCGTCAAATTTTCTATCGAAAACGCTTTTAAAAACGATGAAGTTATTTTTACTGTGAGAAAAAAATTAATTAATTTAGCGCGGTACGTCACATCGACATGTGGGTCACATTTTACGGCTCATATTTTTGTTTTACACCGTTTATTTCTTAAATACAATTAATTGCTTCATTTCTTTAATCAAAAAACATATTTCATTAGCCAAGAAGATGGGAAAAAGTGGAAAAAAAAATAAATAAAAATAAATTAATTGATGACGACAAAATATTTTGAATCAAATTGTATAAAATTTTAATGTTAAATATTAATTTGAGCAATGAAAATATTATCTTATATTCCATACAGGTTTTGAATTTCCCACGCGTTTGGTAAATACTGTTGGTAGCTTTGGCAGCACTGACAGGGATTCAATTTTAAGGAGTAGGGACAGTAGAAGGGAGAAGCAGTAGACTATTATTATGTGAATCAGCTGTGCAGTGACCGTTTGTCGCTTACGCATTCTGTGCTCCACGTGCTTTTTAACAGCTTCTTTCTAACATTCCGAATTTTACTGCTTTTAACAGTTTGCACCATCTTGTTCTTTCTCCATTAGTGAAAGTGGCCTTTCGTTGTTTGAGTTCAGCAAGAAATTAAAGGCAAATTGTAGATGAAAACATACAACAATGCCTAAAACAGTGTTAAAAAAATCATCATCTATAAACGTATGTACTGATGTATGTTTTAATCCATTTGAAAAAATTAGTCATCCAAAAAAAGTGTGTCGAATTTGCGAAAAGTAAACGAAAGCAAGCATTGAACCTTAAATTTGTCAATTACTGCTGAGACACTGCAACAAAGGATTTGCGATTCGTGTCGTCTGCGTATCAAAAGTATCAAAGAAGAAAAAAATGACGATATTGGAAATTATCAAGTCGAAATGGTATGTATCAGTGTATTAATGTTGAATGTAACTGAATTATAATATTAAAAATTGTTACTGGAATCTAAATTTTACGTACAGCTTCAAACAGTGTAGTATGCCCTTAATTTTTTAGGCTGTTAACTTCTTCAAGTCGATTAAATCAATTTCTTGGAAAATTATTATGTTTTAAATTAAATGTTAAAATTAAATTACTAAAATTCATTTTATTGTCTTTCAATTTAATGGACATTTTTATACTTCTGCTATTTTGAATAATATAAATAATAAGTTTTATATTATTCATAGCAGGAAAACAAGAAGGCATTAAGCAGTGAAGAATCTGACAATAAAAGTGGAAGTGGATCTACCTCTGAGGTGACTGGAGAAAATACAGCGTTACTTAACGATCGTATTCAATACTTGAATAAAGGATTAACTGCCTTAGGATCCTCACCGATAAAAAAAAAAAAATTAACGCAAAAAAAGTACTCCGAAGAAAAAATTTAAAAAATTACAGAAGTAATTAAGAAAAAAGTGTTTAACGTGACAGACGATGGTCAAGATGATCTTGATGACGAGGATGATGACATTACAATTTTAAGAATTTTACAAGAAAGTTTTAATACTTTGCAAGACCGAGTTCACAAAAAAAAGATTTTAACCATTTTTAGACATTGGTCTTACAACAAAATATTGATTAATTTTCTAACAGCAACTCATCACATGATATCTGTTGCAAAAACAATTGTTAAAGAAAAAGGTATTTTAAGTGATCCATAAATCTAAATATCATCTGTCTTTAGAAGCAGATGTTGTTAGTACTATAGTCACGTTTTATTAGTCTGATGATTATACTTAACTGATGCCAGGCCAAAAAAATTACGTTTCTGTTAAAGTAGATGAAACACGAATTCATAAGTAAAAAAGACTAATCTCAAATAACTTAAAAGAATTATATGATCATTTCAAAATTAAACAACCAACAATTAAATGTAGTTTTTCAACGTTTGCTAGTTTGCGTCCCAAACATTGCGTATTAGCTAGACACGTGTGTGTGCAACACATGAAAATGTTAAATTAATAATTGATGGAGCAAATTCAAAATTAATCACTGCTGACTCGCCGCAACCTATAAAAAATTATCATGATTGTTTGGATCGCATGATTTGTCCTGGTAAATCTACTAATTGCTTTTTAGGAGAATGTGATAAATGTCCTGGCATAACTAATATTAATAATCAACTCAAACAAACTTTCCAAGACAAAATAATTGAAAATATTACATACAGACAGTGGATTACAACCGAAAGAACAACTTTACAAACACTACTATTATCTGTTGATAAATTTTTACAAAACTTAAGTAACGGTTTGTCCAAATCATTGACACATTCATTTTTAGTAAATAAACAGAGATTTTTTAAACGAAAAAAAAAAATTAAATTACTGAAAAATAAATAATGTATTGTCATTTGTGATTTTTCTGAGAGTTGTTCTTTTATAATTCGAAATTCTGTACAAGGTATTCATTGGAATAACGATCAAGTGACGATACATCCATTTTCTATTTGTTACAAAGATGATAAAAACGAATTGCAGCTGAAAAGTTTAGAAGTATGTCTGATTGTTTACGACATGACACAATTGCAGTCCATATTTTTCAAAAACAATTAGTACAATTTATAAAATTATATTCAAAGGGGGTTAAAAAATGATGTATAACATATTTTTCGGACGGTGCCAGTGGGCAATACAAAAATAAGAAAAATTTTTTTAACCTTTCACACCACGAAAAAAAATTTAAATTATCAGCTGAGTGGCACTTTTTTCCGACTTTACATGGACAAGGGCTATGTGATGGACTTGGGGGTACTTTAAAAAGACTTGCAGCTAGAGCTAGCCTGCAAAGGGTTAATAACCCTATCTGAACACCAAAAGAGTTATTCGACTGGGTAACAGAAGTATTACCGAATATAACGTGTTGTTATTCGACAGTTAATGAACACGAATTGGAAGAAAAACAATTGTCCTAACGTTTCCAAAAAGCTTTGACAATAAAAGGAACTTCAAAAGATCATTGTATTAATCTGATTTCTTTACAGCAATTGGAAGCAAAACGGTTTTTATCATGCGAAAAATAAGATATTGTGAAAATGTTTAAACAGAAAATCTAAACATTGTCTTACTTTTCAATATTGTACTTATTATTATATTCCAAATATTGTTCTCATTAACTAATGCATTATCGAAATTTAATAAAAAAAATTTCATTTTCAACAAAGTTTTTTATTCATTTTTATTTATGTATTTTTTCTATTTTTTCCCATCTTCTTGGCTAATAAAATATGCTTTTCAATTTAAAAAATGAAGCAATTATTTGTATTTAAGAGATAAACGGTGTAAAACAAGAATTTGAGCCGTAAAATGTGACCCACGTGTCGATGTGATGTACCGCGCTAAATTAATTAATTTTTTTCTCACAGTAAAAATAACTTCTCCATCGTTTTTAAAAGCGTTTTCGATAGAAAATTTGACGCAGAATACTAAAAAAAAGTAAATAGTTAATTCATGGGTGGTGCCACTGTTGAAAACCGATTTAAACATCTAAATTGTTAATAACAATTTGAATTTTTTGACAAACTGTTTTGTAAGTACTTTTTTCTGAAAGCTTGTTTTTTTACCTTCAAAATAAAGAAAAAATGAATTGTTCAGCTTAAATAAAACCAGAGTTATGAATTTTCGAACAATAGGCTATAATCGATAAATCAACAAATTCGCGAATTTTCGATCTTGTTTATTTTTCAAAACATCGAAAATTAAAAAAATCCTCTTACACGTATCTTTTTTTTCGAAATAGAACCCGTAAAAAAAGTTTTAGTTAAATCTAACATGTGTCGGTCAATTTTTGTCCAAATCTGTTCGGTTTGTAAAAGAACGTCCCATGTAGAAAACAGCATATCACTCCGAAGCAGAGTAATATGATACCGTCTACTCAACCTGCAGCCACATTTAAAAAATTAGAACATCAACGGGATGTTGAACGCAATGACCAGTGTCATCGGAAAGAAAGCACTGAAGTACAAATTGGACCTTTGATTAAAAAAAGAAATGAATCACCTAGAGTATTATCATCAGCTTCTTTAATAAATGGATTAATCAAATTCCAAGCGTTTCATTCTCAATAATTCGAATCGATTCACTACCTGTACTATTTAGTAATTTATCAGCTAACTAATTCATTACCAGTTAGCCAGTGTTTTCTACCGCTTCTCTAATAAATAAACAAAAAAAATCACAAGCGCTCAATCCCCGACAACCATCTACGCTTTACTGTCTTTACGGTTGATTATTAAGTTAATTCATTAATTTATGGACAGTTAACCAGTAGTTTTCATGGCATCGTTATTAAATAAATAAATAAATAAATATCTCAAGAGATTAATGCCCATGAACCTCCACAGCTTTACTGTATGCATGTATGTACTATTTAATTATTTTTTATCTAACTGATGAATTACCAGTGAGCTAGAACAAAACAACTTGTTCAATAAATAAATATAAAAATCTTAAAAACCTGGTTCCGAACAACCCTATACGCAAAACTATACGAAATACATGATGAGTTACAATTACTTGAACAGCATTTACTCCAGAAAATGAATAGTTTAAAGTAAAGTGTAATAGAAGATTGATTAGCCTAAAAATTAAAAAAATTAAATAAGCTTCAAATAGAAGAGGAAATTGAGAGTTTTTAAAATGTTATCATAAAAATTATTCTAACAAGGCATTANAATTGTTAATAACAATTTTAATTTTTTGAAAATTTATTTTGTAAGTCTTTTTTTTTTAAAGCTCATTTTTTTACCTTCAAAATAAAAAAAATGAATTTTTTAGCTTAAATAGAACCAGAGTTATGAATTTATGAAAAATAGGCTATTATCCATAAATCATTATATTCACGAATTTTCGATTTAGTTTATTTTTCTAAATATAGAAAATAAAAAAAATCCTCTTACACGTATCTCTTTTTTTTATATAGAACCCGTAAAAAAAGTTTCAGTTAAATCTAAAATGTGTCGGTCAGAAAGGTGTTCGGTTTGTAGAAGAACGTCCCATATGTCATCAAGAAATAGCAGAAAATATTTCAAAAAATGACATATGTAGCACTAAAAATTGAAAAAATTTGTTACCGTTCAACTTTCACAACCATGACACCTTATACCTAATTGTAGCATATACTCTAAACGAGTAACATGAGATAAAAATGACTAAACTTTTAAATTCATTGTAACTATTGCAGATTGCTTTTGAATCTTATCCCTTTTTCAATGTGATTTTGGATATAATACAAAAAGGTCTACGGGCACATACGTACACCTTTAGAGGTCAAGTTCTCTCAAAATATTTTGAGATGAAAGTATCAAAAATCTTACCAGGGGAAGTGCATGTGATTGATGCAGAAGTGGAAGTTAGATGGCTCGCAAGACAATTGTTTAAAGAATTTCCAAGTTTCACATTAACAAACTCATGTCACAAATGTAATTTTCAATCAACTTATAACTTGACAGCTCAAATAGTGGAAGACATTTATCTTCATATAAATACCAGTAAAAATTTTATAAAAAATTCTGTCCAAATATGCAACAGTAATTGCCAAAAATACGGAGCTGAGAAACAGTTCGAGAATAATTTAACTGAAATAGGTACAATAAAAGTTTTTCCGATGCATGATACTTACAAAAAAATTTGAAAGTATATAATTATGTTAAAAAAAGGTCGTTTCTGCATTTTCTTATTTTTTATTAGAGTAGCTTTTCAAGGATTATAGAAAATTGTATCAGTTTCTTTTTTTCTAATCATTAGATTTTTACGGTTTTATCAATAAGAATACATTGCTTTATATGCAAGATGATGTTTAAAATTACAGTTTTATCGCGTCACAAATATTTTAATTATTGGGCAGTTAAGAGATTCATTCAAAAACTTTGAATGGAGCGCTCAAGGCATTTTAGTAGTATTGAAAACTGCCTTAGGATCCTCACCGAT
>NW_019379909.1:727116-750494 GCF_000648655.2 Copidosoma floridanum | reverse complement strand
AATAAATAATATTATATCAGAAAAAGATGAAGGAAATAAAATATCGATAGGTATACAAAAGCATGACATGTTGAATTGGCTCCCATAGAATTAAACACCACTCACCCCTTGTGGTTTCCCCGATTTGATGTGCAACAGGTGCGAACTCTATTTTTCTTACTCAGGACGCAGTAAACGTCTTAAGTAGTAACTTTTGAGCTCTATTCTGTGTAAATCAACTAATTTGTTTTTTTTAAGTACACATTTTAAAACAATATGTGCATAGTCCAATCTGTTCATCTGCAAATTTATTATTTTAATATTTTGTAAATTGTTACAATTTGATGCTAGTCCGGTCAGTTCTTGTCGTTAGTTAAGATACGCGTACACGAATATAAATGAAAAAACTAGTATGTTCAAGCCAACTTGATTTAAATTAACTCTTGCAAAACGAATTCACTACAAATCAACTACAAATTATACATCGATCTAGATCGCTCGACAGTGCACTGGCAAAATTTGGCCGATCACAGAGTTCAGTGACACCCCCTATTATTGCAAGGGTGCTTTCTAGACTAGATCTGTGATATGCATCTGAAAGCTACAAATTAGCTACAAAATATATCGTTTTTTCCATCCCCCTAAAGGCCCCGCATCGCGGTAAGATGTGGTAGCTTGATATCAAGTTGGCACATCCGAGCGTATCGGGCGTTATTTAGGCCCTACAAAATCAATTCTTGCACTACAAATTTACTACAAATCAGCTACAAATTCCCTATAAGTTCTTATTATAGGGGTTCGCGAGTGGATGTGCTACGTTGATATACGTAGCGACTTCTATGTCACTGTATATATATATATATATATGCCAGTTATTGTCCTGAGCAGCTTCAAGTTGTCTTCTGAAATAAAACTAAAGGCAAAAACAAAGGTCTCAAAACAGAAAGGGAGAAAATAGCGCGACATGGCAGAAAAAGTATGAACAATTTTTTTTTAATTTGCTTGAAATACTTAGATTCAGATTGTACACTAAGTCTCTTTTTGTTTTTATCCCTTCAACTACAGTTTTTTTTAATCCAAAATTCGATTTGTTTTTGACAGTGCACAAACCTCAAAATCAGGAAATTTCTTTCTGGCAGGTTTCTTAACACGAAAGTAATGAGGAAAATAGTGGAAATCAAGGCTTTCCGTAAAAAAATTTTATACAATAGACAATGTCGATGCTCCAGATGAAGACTATGCTGTTTCGTCGTCCCAGGCGAAGACTATGCTCTTTTTCGTAGTCTAGGCAAAAACTATGCTTTTTTTGGTCCCAGACAGACGAATACTATGCCTATTTCTCAAGCTCTGACGGAAACTAAGCCCGTTTTTCTAGTTTATACGAAAACTATGCCCTTTTTTGGTCCTGGACGAAGACTATGCGCTTTTTTTCGAATCCAGGTGACAATTATGTTTTTTGATGATCCTTTTCTCGTGTTCTGACGAAACATCTGGTTATTTTTTTAGCATTGACGATAACTATATTTTTCTTTTCTTGGTATGAGTTATTTTTTCTGTTCCAAAACGATTACATAAATAATATGAGTGGATATGTTTATTGCACTTATTCAAACTATCGTTTTATTATAAAAATAAATATTTCGTACTTATAACTTGACAGCTCAAATAGTGGAAGACATTTATCTTCATATAAATACCAGTAAAAATTTTATAAAAAATTCTGTCCAAATATGCAACAGTAATTGCCAAAAATACGGAGCTGAGAAACAGNATTATAAAAATAAGTATTTTGTACTACCTCATTCATATTTCAAATTTCAATTGGTAATATTTGAGTATTTTTCTTAATAACGTGAGAAAATACCAATTTTCGAGTAATTTAATTCAAACGTTATAGTAATAAATCTATAATCAGTCAAAAGTTTTTAATACCTCATTCATATTTCAAATTTCAATTGGTAATATTTGAGTATTTTTCTTAATAACGTAAGAAAATACCGATTTTCGAGTAATTTAATTTAAACGTTATAGTAATAAATCTATAATCAGTCAAAAGTTTTTAATATACGTGTTTCAATGGTGTGCACGATTGAACGTATTTATTTAGTGACATTCTTGTGATGTTTTATTGATACCTTCACAAACAGCTATTTTATTACGGTAACTCTTCGTGAATCATACTAGTATTCGTTCGAACTCCAGAAAAAAGGCGTAGTCTTCGTCCGAACTATAGAGTAAAAGGCATAGTTTTCGTCTGGGCCTAGTAAAAAGTCATCGTCTTCGTCCAGGCTTCGAAGCATTTTTTTCAATTTTTTTTGAGAGTATTATTAAAAAAAAAAAAAAAAAAAAAAAAAACAAATACAAGAAAGAAATATTGTTAAAACAATAAACAAAGAAAGTGATAACTCCAAATTACCTGGAAAGAAGCGCTTACTAAAAATTAACTTTAAAAAAGAGCTAACTTAAAATTGCCTGAAAGAAAACGCTAACTCAAAATAGGGTTAGAGAAAGTGCTCAAAGAGATTTTTTTCGTAATAAAGATTGAAAAGGCACAGAGTTTGAATCATCTCATCAATTTTGCAGCTCTTGAAATGACCCTTAAAAGTTATTATCTTTAGAATTTAGTGAGCTTTTACATGATCAATTATTTATTGACATTTTATAACTATTATTTCTTACATGTTTTTTGGACAAAATATATATTGCTCTTCAACCCAAGAATAAAAAATTACTTTCTTTAAGTCAATTTTTATGTTAACGCTTTCTTTGTCCAAGGTGCCGATTTGGTCCAAAACATGTATACCTGCTTCCTACTATTTTCTTATTATTACGTAAAGAAGCAAGGCAGGAAGAATCGTCTCAGGGCAACACTACACAACCTATGCTACACGATGTAATTCATTGAAGATATTTACATTCAATGGTAATAAAAGTATTGAATTAATACAGAAATAATAACAGTAATTGACAAAACTAGTATTATTCATACAATACATATTTGTTTAAGGAGACTTTATCGTCTTTGATGTATTCAACCAAGAAAAGGAGAACCATGCAGTTACAGTAGACCAACTGAATAAATGTATAAGAAACCCCTTAAACGGAAAAGAAGAAATTTTCCTTGTTGGTGTTGTCAGTTTTAAAGGAGTTGGAGGATTAAGACGCCGTAGTAATGATAACTGTACGACCAATCATTATATGTCATACATTTACCGTCGTGAAAATACCTCTTGGATGGAGGTAGATGATTTTAAAAAATCGTCGAGTTTTCGAGAGCGTGATTAAAAAGTTGTGCCACGGCTGTTACTATATGTAAAAAAAAATAGTTTTTCCATTTTCTTATTTATTTACAGTATTTTATTCGATTTACTTTTAACTGTCGTTAGTTATTATAACTCTTTCAGTTTACACTTACATAAGTAAACAAAGTATAAATTCTGTTACATGCACAGTGTATCCAAAATTTATGAATACTTGCTTTGCATACAGGTGTATCTATACACTAATACGTAAAAAAAGCTCTCGAAATTAAAGGTCTTAAACACTGGACATCTAGAAATAGTATACAATAGAACACTGGCGATATTTGGCCGATATCAGAGTTCAGTGACACCCCGTATTATTGCAAGGGTGGTTTCTAGACTAGATCTGTGATATGCATCTGAAAGCTACAAATAAGCTACAAAATATATCGTTTTTTCCATCCCCCTGGATGCCCCGGATCGTGGTAAGATGTGGTAGCTTGATATCAAGTTGGCACATCCGAGCGTATCGGGCGTTATTTAGGCCCTACAAAATCAATTCTCGCACTACAATTTTACTACAAATCAGCTACAAATTTCCTATAAGTTCTTATTATGGGGTTCGCGAGTGGATGTGCTACGTTGATATACGTAGCGACTTCTATGTCACTGTCTGCTGCAGCTGAAATACATAAAGACTCTTGGTGTATGCTGTAGGCACCAGAGCATATATTATAAGCGCGTCATGTTGTAAATCTAGTACCATGTACTTGGACACCACATGAGCATGTCAGTTTTTAAGAGCTAATGCACGCACAGATACTCGTACTCACTGCACTGCAAATCGTCATGCATGATAGCTAGGTTAACAGCATGGGCTACACCCATAAGTGGAAGAAAAAAGCTGGATCAGTGGCACAACCTCGAGTACAATACACGGCTAAGGTACAGAAACACAAACACATGCCCTGAGTGCCGTCAGCAGGACTGCGTACCGGGAGTATTAGGGAGTATCACTATTTTGCGCGCACAGAACGGAAGTATCGATAGCAGTATCTAGCAGACGTACTGCTGAACTGCTGCACTACGACAAATGCATATGCCACTTACTAGCGGATGAAGTTGCACAGTTGATATTCTGCTTATCGACATAACGTCTCCGCTGTGAGGCAATACCGCTTCTAGTGGCTGCTTGCGCCATGGTAAAAAGCGTTCGAAACGGTGAAAACAACCCTTAAATTGTATTGCTTTTAATTAAAAATCTACTGCATAAAAAAATATGCAAAAAATAGCGTTAGAATCGGAATAATCTATTCAACACGCTCTATCCCGCTGTAGTACGAATGTACATCAGTTAAATATATAGATATACTTATATCACGCACAATATATCGTTTAGTTTCTATGAGGGCGCTGTTCGAACGTTATCCACGCAAATTGGCACAGCAAATTACACGTGCATCGGGAAACGCTAGCTGTGATGCTCGGCATATAAATATGTATATGGTGTTTTGATTAATATGAAAACGCAAACTTAGAGCAAGAAAAAGAAGAGAAGGAGGAAGAGAAAAGGAAAAAAGGTACTTTGGGTGGAGCCTCGATGTAACAACTGCGTGAGGTTTACAGTTTTACTGTCATTCTTTGGCTTTTCTTCTGTTTCTTATTTTATCCAGAAGGTTAATTTGATTTAATAGTTTTCGCATATCATTTATCAAATATCTAGAAATTTTTTCGACAGAAGAATTGAAGTACGTTTTTGGTTCTAAAAAAAACTAATCAAGCTCTAATCTTGCGATATTGATTAAGTATTAAAAATGTAAAATGGAAAATAGGATACAATCTAATTTTCTAGCTTTTTTCCTAAAAACTATAATTATTTGTACCTAGAAATAATTTCGAGTCATTCTTCAATAATAAAGAAATGTACGTCAACCTTTTTTTTGCAAATAATTGCACAGAGGAATTTATTGTGTTCAATAAAATAAATTAGTTAAAAGTGCAGAAGATATCAAAATAATACATTTTACATTAATCTCAATAGATTTTACACTGATGTATGACATTTTAGTGTAACTTACTGATATTAAAAACTTTTGCACATTTTTAACTTTTTTAAGAATTAACGAAGCCAAACTTTTGTAAGGTTCATTGTTACTTAAAAGCAAACGATAAAAAATTGGATCATTCTATATTCCACACTTGGTTTTTTGTCTCTCACCTTACATTCTCAATAATCATAGCTGCTGTGGGCTTTAAATTATCATTTGAACTGTAAAAAGTATGCCTAAACTATTTTTTTATTGTAAAATTTATATTTTTATTAAATTTTATTGTTAAGCTACAATATTATACTTACCATGTCCATAACATAGCAATATTTAATTATTCATGGATTGCTCTTAAAGTTGATTTTAATATGGGCATGTTTTTTTATCATAATACACGTAGTTCCTACCTTATCTAAAGATAGTATGTGGGTGAAGTTTATCGTATTCTCTTAACTTTTTCGTAGAAATCATTCACATTTGTTATGTTCCCACTCAATTCATGAACAACTAAATTATTGATCTTAAGAACAATGATACAACGTAGAAAATTAAAAGCTGTACATATAAATATATGTATAAAAAATGACGATCACAGCTGTTGTTAGCAACGGACGAGAAAAGTCGCATCCACTAAATCTTATTCATAAATGACTCTTTTTATCTCGATTGATTAAAAGATATAACCTCAAATGGTTATTTTTAAGCGGAGCTCTGGCGTATTCTTGATTGAGTTTGACGGTGATATAACACAATGGCTATCGTTTACAAATACTTTCAATGCAATGGTTGGTACAAGCAAAATCTCTAAATTGAAAAAATTTATGTATTTGCGAAATTGTCTAATCGGTGACGCGCTTGAAAAAATTATATTTTTAATGTAAGCGAAGAAATTTTCCATAATGCATGGAAAATACTATTAGAATCATGTGATCAAAAACGAATTTTAATTGTAAAACATCTTGACGCAATCCTTGATATGGCTGAAGTAGAAAAAGCTACGCATAAAAACTTAAACAAATTGGTAGATCGAGTGCGTTAACATACGAACATTCTTGCAACTCTAAATATCGTTCCGGACGAAAATATATTAATTCGAATTTTAGAGCGTGCTTAACCGGATGAAATACGTACCAAGTAAGAAGAAACACTTGCGGTAGATAATGTACTGACTTTAAATGAATTAAACAAACTTATATCAGAAACATCCTTTAGGCTCTTAACTGTTGAACAAAATGCTCTACTTTCGATAAACGAAATAGTAGTTTACGTCGGATAAGTGCCATCGTCTCCGGGGCTATTTTGCGGCCCAAGGGACCTGCGAAGCAGGGCCTGAGGGACGTAAGGTAGTCACGGAGCGATGGCGCTTATGTGGCGAATGCTACTTTTCCTACCGAGGGCACACTAGCCTCTCAAAAACGCCCGAAGTAGAAAAATAATATTTTTTGATGGCGTTTTTGAGAGGCTGGTGTGCCCTCGGTAGGAACAATAGCATTCGCTACATAAGCGCCATCACTCCGTGACTTTCAAAAACGCCCATGGTAGGAAAATAATATTTTTTGATGGCGTTTTTGAGAGGCTGGTGTGCCCTCGGTAGGAAAAATAGCATTCGCTACGTAAGTGCCATCGCTCCGTGACTACCTTACGTTCCTCGGGCCCTGCTTCGCAGGTCCCTTGGGCCGCAAAATAGCCCTGGAGACGATGGCACTTATCTGACGAAAACTACTATTTCTTACCCTAGACCCAAAGTGCAAGTGCCGCTTTGCACCCTTGGGTCACACTTTACGCCCTTGTAATTACTAGGGCCCAAAGTGATTTACTGGGCGCAAAGTGTGCCCACGGGCGCAAAATTGCACTTTGCGCCCTCGGTAAGAAAAACATTATTCGCGACTCAGGCACCAACCTACAACAAGCGCGCCCTTCGGGTGCTCATGTTTGTACTTTGTGCCCTAGTGACGTAATGTACCATAATAAACGCTCTTTTACCAGAAAGGAACAAAATGCGAGTAAACGACCAAAAACAGAGAGAAATGCGCCCGTAATGATGATTTATACACAAAAAAATTGTCTCGCGTAAAATAAAGAAAAATACCCTTTATATCGATGCCGCGTTTTCCGAGAATCAAACGTTAAACAACGATGGAATTTCGTTAAAAAAATCTCTGTATGTAGAAACTATCTAGCCGATCATACGGGCGACTGCTCTTTTCCAAAATGTAAAAAATGTTCACGCTTCTACAATACGCTTTTACACAATGAGTCTAATCAATTTGAAAAGAAAACTGATGAAATAAATAATACGAAAATTGACTAAAAAATGAGACTAGATGATAGAAAAAAAACAAACGAACTCGCGTCCCATGCTCTTCACTCAAAATTAATGTTGACAGCGCAAGTTTGAATAAAAAATACAATGGGAGAGGTTATTTTTTGTTATGCTTTGTTAGACACATACGCTACAGCTCATTTTATTACGTAAAGACTCGTTGATGAGCTCGGACTTACGGCGAATAGTTATTCCATTCCAATCATGGCAGTTGATAATTTAAATACAGCTTTGACAAGAGTAGTTGAATGTACTTTTTATTCGATATATAGTGACTATAGTAGAAAGCTCGCCTTTTTAGTGATGCCAGAAATAACGAATTAGGTCTGAAACGAATGCTATTCTCGTGAGACGTTAAATATTCTAAAAAATATTAAATTAGCAGATCCTTGATTTCATTTACCCCAAAAGGTCGATCTCTTAACAGAATCGGGGACGTGATTGTCTTTGCTGTCGATTGGCCAAATCAATTAAAAAAAAAAATGGTTGTGATTTTGTTTTACAAAAAACGCAACTTGGATGGACGGTAACCGGTGGTGCTCCAAATTACTAATATAAAAATAGGGCGTCCTGTCATCTTGCTGAATAAGAAAAGATAATTAAAAAGTTTTGGAAAATTTACGATAATAATACATATCAAAATAAAACTTTGGGAATCCACGAATGCGAAATTCATTATGTAAAAACCTAATATGAGAAAATACAGGCCGTTATACTTTAAAATTACCATTTCATACAAATAACATTGAATTAAGTGAGTCAAAACCTCGAGCGTTCTGAAGTTTTCTAAATTTACAAAATAAATTTAAAGCTAATTTAAAGCTGAACAAGATTATTATCGAGTAATGAATGAATATATTAATTTAGATCATATGTCATTAATTGACGATGAATCTCAAAACGATTAGTACTTACCTCATCATGCGGAAGTAAGAATAAAAATCTCCACAACAAAGACGCGAGTAGTTTTTAATACATCAGCAAAAACTAGTAAAGGAATATTTTTAAACGATGCTATTATTTTAGGTCCTATCATACAACCAAAGCTATTCGAACATTTAATACGATTTCGAACATGTAAATATGTAATTAGTTATGATGTTTCTCGCCCTCCATATTGATATAATTCAATAATTTACTAGTTGATCTTTTAGGGCAAACTTTGAAATAAAAAACACACAAAGCGTTTTCTTTATTTAATACAGCAACTTTTCGTCGACTGGAGTGTCGACCCCCTCAGGCTTTATTAACAAATAAACAACAAATCAGTACAAAACCAACAAATAATAAAAATGAAACACAAACGCTACAAGTACCTTTTTTATAAACACAGAAGGAAAAGATTGAACGTAACGATGCTCATTCGCACGCAAGTCAAATAGGCAAAAGCATCCACATTTCGCAAAATTGTCAATTTATAGTAGAACACACATATTCACGCAGATACATCAAGAAGTCAGTAGATCACACTTATAGATGTGGTCAGCAACGTATATTTTTGAAAAAGCTTTTATAAGTATGACTCAAAGTGTATAGATCTTCTTTCTTATTTATATTATTGTCATCTGACACTATATGAAGCATTTCAGAAATCATTCGTTTCTTGTAATTTGGCTCATTGTCCAGTATTTTGATGTAATTCCATTTAAAGGTATGATTGTTAGTAGTTTGATGCAGCGATACCACAGATTCAGTTTTGTAATTGTTTTTGTGTTCTCTTCTCCTCTCTTTAAGTGCTCTCTTTGTCTCGCCTGTGTATTTTGCAGGGCAGTTGTTGCACGAAATTTCATATACCATATTGGTATTGTCTAACTTTTTTGTTTTGACTTTACCTAATTGCACCATGTGATTCAATTTTTTCGTTATTTTGGGGATAGTGCTAATATGGAATTTTTTAAAATATTATTTTGTTTTTCAAAAATGTTAGGGAAATATGGTAAACTAATAAAATAAGTGTACAGTTTGACGATTCTGTAGTGTTGATTTTTATAATTCTTTTTTTTTATATATTTGTTAATAAAATGTGAAGGATAATCATTCTCGTGCAACATCTGTCTTATAAACTTGATATTATTACTATGGAACGAACGATCTGACAGTTTTATGGCCCTGTCTACTAAGTTATGTATGATATTTATTTTCTGTTGTCTTGTATGGGCTGACATAAAATTTAAAAGTCTATTTCCAGACGTATCTTAACGGTACCAATTCGTTTTTAATCTATTGTTTTGTTGAAATAGAGTAACATCTAAGAAATTAATCTGGCTGTTAGTTTCCATTTCATGAGTAAATTGTAAATGTTTGTTATGATTATTAAAGGTTTGGAGAACAATTTCAATAGTGTTTTTTCTTATACAAGCTATAGAGTCATCAACATACGTAAAGAAAAAGAGCGGTTCTATGCCGTATTTGTTTTTTAGATTTTTCCAACAAAACTCGACACAATCATCAAGCACCAAGTTTGCAAAAAGAGGAGAGATCGGAGACCCCATGGGTGTGCCGAACGAAATATACTTATTGACGATTTTATTGACATACAACTATATGCATTTAGTGATGCATGTAAAGTAGGTTATGGAGCTTGAATATATTTACGTTCTCAAAATAATAGAGATAAAATCCGAGTACAACTATTATGCTCAAAGGGGTGCGTAGCTTCATTAAAGGCACAAATCGTTCCTAGACTTTAATTATGCGGCGCGTTGACGCTTGCGTGCTTATATAACGAAATTTTTCCGATATTAACGTTTCGTTTAAGTAAAATTATTTTTTGGACCGATTTAACGACAGTCTTACATAGGCTAAAAAAAACATACGAGTATGTTAAAGGCTTTTGAGGCGAATCGGGTCGCAGAAATACAACGGTTAAGCAAAAACATGAAATGGAGATTTGTACGAACTAAATATAATCTGGCTGATGCTTTATCAAGAGGCTTATTACCGAGAGATTTTTTAAATAATCAGTCTTGGCTTCATGGTTCTGTTTGGTTAGATCAGTCAGAAACAAATTGGCCGCTATCTTGAAGTCTAGATGAAAAAAAATCGCCCGATTTAAAAAATATTCTCTGTTTAGTTACGCGAGCCCGACCCGAAGAGTTTTTATTAAATTTCGTGTCACGTTTCTCTTCTTACTCTCGTTTGATACGCGTAATAGCTATTTAGCATCGTTTTTTTTAATGGAAAAAAAAAAAAAAAAATACAATAAAGATAAACTTAAAAATGAAAGGGTTAACTAAAGTAATAACAGAGCTTTTATGGTATCCGAGCTTTACGAAGCTGAAAAAATCGTAATACGGATAGCTCAACGATCGCACTTCAGCGAAGGAATCACTAGTCTTATAAAAAAAAAAGTAACAATAAGTGCTAGAATCGGTGCATTATGTCCTTCTATCGATGAAAGCGGTTTAATTCGCGTAGGTGGTCGAGTTAAAGAATTAAACTCACCCTTCGAACAAAAAGATCCGATGCTTTTGCTGACACGTAATCGAGTAACAGATTTGTTGATTTGACACTCGCACAAAACGTTTTATCATACAGGCACGCAAACGACTCTTTATAATTTATGACAACGATATTAGATCCACGAAGGTAGAAATCAAGTTTGCGCTATAATACGAAAATGCATAAGATGCAGAAGATTTTGCCCCGAATCAATCAAGTATAAAATGTCGGATTTACCAAAATCACGAGTAAATATAGCGTCTCCATTCTATCACACCGGAGTTGACTGTTTTGGGCCATTATTTGTCAAAGAAAAAAAGCACAGAAATAAAACAAAATAAAGGCATATGGGTGTATTTTTATTTGCATGCCCACGAAAGCGGTGCACATAGAAATAACAAGCGATCTATCGACGGAAGCGTTTTTAGCAGCATTAAAGCGTTTTCTGGCTTGTCGAGGCTTAGCCTCAGATATATATTCAGACAACGGGTCTAATTTTGTGGGTGCCACTAATTAATTATGCGAATTATACGTACTAATGAAGTCAGACGATTTTAAAAAGCGCGTCTCTAAATTTGCATTGGAAAAAGAATTAAATGGCACTTCAATCCTCCTCTTTCGCCTCATTTTGGAGGACTATGAGAAGCGGCAGTAAAATCATGCAAACATCATTTTAAACGTGTCGTGGGCAATCGTCTATATACTTAGTAAGAATTAATTACATTTTCAACTGAAATTGAATTAATCTTAAACTCGAGACCATTGTGTCCCATTTCTACCGATGCAAATGGTCTGATAGCCTTAACCGCAGCACTTGTTTTAATTAGTCGATCGCTTACTATGCTGCTGGAAAATGATTTGCATTCAATTCCAGATAATCGCCTGTTTTCTTGGAAACTTATTTCTAAAATAAAGGAGGATTTTTGGCGACGCTGGCAAATCGAATATTTGACAGAGTTTCCGAGACGTCAAAAATTGATTCATTCTGAGATTATTATCGAGAAGAGCTCAATCGTCTTACTGATGAATAAAAATCAGCAATGCAATCAGTGGCGGTTAGGACGAGTGGTCGAAATTCATCCGGGAAGCGATGATGTGATTAGAGTCGTCACCGTGAAGACAGCACAAGGCTTATTTAAAAGAAATACTAGGTCCCTTTGTTTGTTGCCTATTGATTCTTAAATAATGTATTTAAAAATCTTTGTTTGTTTATTACGTAGCTTATTGTCCATTATAAATTTATTAGATTGTTAATCGACATTTTCTAAAAAAAAATATTGTAAAAAAAAACAAATAATATTTGTACGTATACACTTCCAAGAAGAAAATGTTATGTTCCCACTCGATTCATGAACAACTAAATTATTGATCTTAAGAACAATGATACAACGTAGAAAATTAAAAGCTGTACATATAAATATATGTATAAAAAATGACGATCACAGCTGTTGTTAGCAACGGACGAGAAAAGTCGCATCCACTAAATCTTATTCATAAATGACTCTTTTTATCTCGATTGATTAAAAGATATAACCTCAAATGGTTATTTTTTAGCGGAGCTCAAGATATAAATGGTCAAAGAGTGTGTACCAGGATATGACCAAGTAAACTTATTTTTTCTACTCTGGACGTAATGTCTTTGTCTTACATACCAGTTCCCTTTAGTCCGTTTCTAATTCTCCCTCTAATTGTCTAAATTTCTCTTTAACAAGGATAAGGTACTGTTTGTAAAACAGAAAAAAAGTTTTATTTCTAAATGAAAAGTAATCAAAATACAAAATAGGTATCCTATATTAAAAAAACGGTGGGTCACGTGATGACGCCTGTTACTCGTCGTGTGATTGGCTGAGACTGATCGAGCGTGGGTAGATTTGAAAATGAGATTTTGAAATGTCAGTGAAAAGTCATTTTAATTTGTGAGTTAATAAATATTACAAAATTTTGTGTTACGACAAAGATAAAATTATTGTATTTTTCTTAAAAAATACAGAAAACAAATGTCTGATTAAATTCTGGGGGTTGGCACGTGGAGCGCGCAGGGGGCGCAGCCTCCTAGTATTGAAAAATGATTCTAATGCTTGTTGATAAGATACAAGCAATATTGATACATCTATCGTCGTATCAATTGACGCATATGTAGACAGTGGCACTTTTCTATAAGCGCTCTTTAAAACCATCCATGCGCTTTTTGATAGCAAATATAGCAAAGACTCATAAGAAAAATTTACATATCTTCTATGTCAAGAAAATTTCTGATGATAGAGTAAGAATGAGAAAAATGTCCTCCCCGAGTGCTGATTAGACTTAAGACCTCCTGTTTACTAGACTATTAGTCTACCACTTGAGCTACCGAGGAACAGTACATTTACTCGCACCGTAGGCTTAGATAAGTTTCCATTCTTTATTTTTGAGCTGTTGCACCTCAAGCTTGATTTTAATAGGTATATTAAAAAATTATTCTTATGCTTGTGGATCAATTCCATTTTCAAGTATACCTATTAAAATCGAGCTTGAGTTTAAACAGCTTAAAAATTAAGAATGGTAAAATATCCAAACCTACGGTGCGATTAAATGTATGGCTCCTCGGTAGCTCAAGTGGTAGATCAAATGTCTAGTAAACAGGAGGTTGTGTATTTGATCAGCACTCGGGGAGGATATTTTTCTCATTCTTACTTGTTTCCGTAGAAATTTTCTTGAAACAGAAAATATGTGATTTTTTTTTTTTTAGTCTCAAGTATGTCTTCTATCGAAAAGGGCATGGACGGTTTTGAAGAGTGCCTATAAAAAAGTGCCGCTATCTACGTATGTGCCAATTGATACGATGACAGATGTATGAATATTGCTTGTATATCTCTGAAAGTCATTTTGAATTTCTAACGTATCTAGAAGCATTAGAATCACTCTTAAATATACCTATTAAAATTGAGCTTGAGGTGCTACAGTTAAATATTTAAGAATTGGAACTTATCTAAACCTACGCCCGAGTGAATGTACGGCTCATCGATAGCTGAAGTGGTAGAGCAACTGTCTAGTATACAGGCGGTTATGTGTTTGATCTGCACCCGGGGAGGGTATTTTTCTCATTCTTACTTATTTCCTTAGAAATTATCTTAAAATACAAAATATGTGAATTTTTATAATGAGTCTTGAGTATATTTGTTATTAGGAAGGCAAGGATGGTTTTGAAGAGTGCTTATACAAAAGTGCCGCTATCTACATATACGCCAATTAATACAATGATAGATGTATCAATTTTGCTTATTACTTGTATACCTCTTAGAGTCATTTTAAGCTTCTAACAATTATCTAAATAAGAATACTGAAAAAAAAAATACACAGTACTAAAAAAAAAGGTAACTAAAAAATTACGTGTACGAATATTAGTGGTAAGAAGACAAAACTGGTTACATGCTACAGTTAAAAATTTAACCGATAAAATGCCACTTCTTAAATGAAAACTACTTTCACGAATCAATTTAAAATCTGAAGCTGGTTTTAGTGTTACAAATTTTTTTTTTTTCGTATTTTTCTTCAATTGATCAGCTTAATTTAAAATATTTCCTACCAAGCTTAAATATGCGAAAAATATTGTTTTAGCTTGAGAAAAATGTTTGTGGTAATCTTGAGGTTCAAATAAATACTAAGGTATACTTAATTTGATAACAAGATAATGCTTTATTGAGGATATATAACGTGTGATCATAACAAAAGTCGGAACCGGACTGCTTGTCGATCTGTAACTACCCCTTATCTAATGATAGTTATAAACGACTCACCGATTTCCTAAATGGGGGGGGGGGAATGCGGTTACACTAGTCATATTTTTGAATATCGTAACCTCCCCCACCTCACAAAACATATTAACATTACACTTATCTATTTTTAATTGTTTTTTTATTTATTTTTTTTCATTTTTTTTTATTTTGTATGTGCACCGATCTGCGAATAATCGGTAAATTTGATTCAGTAACATCTGTTTTGTTTTCATTTTTGCTTTCCCTTGATTCCTTGCCACACGCTCGCATTTGATTACAGTGCCTCTTCCACACAGTATTCGAGTCTATAGATACTTGATAAGTAACATTTGGTACTACCTCGCGCACGATTCGACCACGGATCCAAGACACTTTGTTTGCCTTTCTGTAATCAGTAACCATTACTGGATCACCGACCTCAAAGCTCACGTATCTTTGTCCGGTATGTGCTATGACCTGTCTATTTTGGTGCGAATAAATCAAACGTTCAGGCTCTCTCGGCCGTAATAACGAAAATCTATTTTGAATCTTACGCCAAAACATTAACATAGCCGGTGTTTGATTTGTTGCGCTGTGAGGGGTGCTCCGGTAATCAAACAAAAACTGCTTTATAGCCTCATTTAAATCCAATCCACTGTTAATCATACATTTTACTTTTCGCTTAAATGTGTCAACTAAATTTTTCGCCGCTCCGTTAGTCGCTGGGTGATGCGGCAGAGTTGTACTGTGACGGATTCCTGCACTCTGGAATAACTTTTTACATTCATCCCCTACAAAAGTTTTAAAGTTATCTGTAACCACATGAGCCGGATACCCAAAACGTGTAAAAACTTCCTTAAACACATCCGTGGTAGCCTTTTCTCCCTTGTTTTTCGTTACAAAAGCTTCTGGCCACAAATTCACGCAGGATTAATTTTAAAAATTTTTCTGGAACTACCACTCTATGGCACCACAATAAGCAATTGCTTTTAATCGTTAAAACTTCTCGTTTGTTCCAGAAAGTTTTTAATTCTTGTTCACTCGGTAATTTTTCTGGCCAGCTATCTAAACAAAATGCATTACACGACACAACAAAGGATCCGTGCGTGAGCATTGTTGCACTGTTTTCCAGTTTAAAGTAGCAAAATCGTGTGATTTAATATTATTTATGTTTACGCTCGATAAATTTTCTAAAATGGCCGTACCTTTACGTTCAATTTTAGTATTTTTTGAAGGCAGACGACTAAGCCAATCTGCGTAATTTTTATCGCCTTTTATATGTTCAATTTTATATTGAAAAGCAGATAAAAATATGGCCCATCTCTGAATCCGAGACGCTGCTATCTAAAGAATTGATTTTTCTGGATGAAAAATATGCGATAAAACAGCATTATCTGTTTGTAATGTAAATTTATTTGCAAATAAATATTCGTAAAAATATTTTACTCCAAATATAATTGCAAGGCCCTCACGATCTAATGTGAGTAATTATGTTCAGCTGTGTCTAATGTACGACTTGCGTAATGGATCCGATAATCATTTCCCTCAATACGATGCGATAATACCGCTGAAATCTCGCAAGGTGATACACCGCATGTTAAAATCAATTGCTTTTCTGGATCAAAATGAATTAAAAATTTTTTAGAAGACAACTCGTATTGAATATTCTCATATGCTAAATCACACGATTTTGTCCATTCAAATTTATTTATTTTTAAACAATCGTACAAAGGGTGCATCTTTGTTGCCAAGTTTGGTACAAAACGTGAATAATAATTTATCGAACCTAAAAAACTACGGAGCTGTGATACATTTTCTGATTTTGGGGCTTCTCTTACGCTTTTTAGATTTTTATCTATTGAGTGGATACCGTGCTTGTCCAGTTTGAAACCAAGATAAGTTACTTCATCTTGTAAAAATTTACATTTATAAAAATTTAACCTCAAACCCGCTTCATTTAATCTTCTAAGAACTTCTCTTAACCGACGTAAATGTTCTGCTACAGTTGAAGCCGCGATAATCACATCGTCTACGAAAATCACTACCCCCGATATCCCTAATAATACTGCAGATAAAATTCTTTGAAAAGACCCTACGCCTGTAGAAACACCATATGAAAGTCGCTTGTATTTGAACAGACCCAAATGTGTAGTAATTACTACCAATTTTTGCGACTCTTCGTCCAGCGGTACTTGCTGATATGCCTCAGTTAAATCAAGTTTTGTAAATTTATCACTATTTCGTTATTCAAAAAAAATTTCATGAATTTTTGGAGATGGAAAATAATCAAATTTTAGAACTGGATTTAACGTGACTTTAAAATCTCCGCAAAGTCGAACGTTCCCATTACTTTTCAACACAGGTACAATCGGTGTGCCCCAATCACTATATTCAACCTCTTTAATTATATTATTCTGTAATAATCGTTTTATTTCAGCTTCGACTTTACCCCGTAATGCCAATGGTAGTTTTCGTGGATGCATAAATTTTGGTCGTGCCTCTAATTTAACTTGCAGTGATAACTTCCCTTTAGTAAATAATCCAAACCTCTCTTTAAAGACGTCTGGAAACTCTTTTTTTAAACTTTCAACAACTTTAACTTCTTGTTGTTCTGTAATCATAAAAAAACTTTGCCCTGAACAGTGTAAAGGCCACATACCCAATTTACTCATCCACTCTCAACCCAACATAGGCGTCTGCCTCTTTTCAATTATAAACAATCTTTGATTTTCGGCTTCCTTATTATTATATAATCTTTGTATTGATACTTCAATCTCCCCTATAGCAGGGATGCTTTGTTTGTTGTACGCAGTTAAGGTCATTGAAGGTTGTTTTATTTTTATCTCATTAAAATATTTCTCACAATATTCCCGCGAAATTGCTGATACTAAACCTGTATCTACTTCCATACGAAGAGGTATATTGTTTACAAAAATACTTTCAAAAAGTGGAGGTACGGATTTATCATCGATAATAGCATCATTTGTGATCGAAAAAAAATCACTCGAAAATCTCGCTTCGCTTTCCTCGGCGCCGCTTATACTATTATCCCCAACAGTATTGTCGTTTAACTCATTTAAAATTTCAATCTCCTCAATGTTCGTAACGTGATGTAACTGTGACTTATTGCTTATCTTTTACTTGATGTTTGTATCCACGAAGTTCTTCCTGCTTTAATGTCCTTTTCGAGTAACTCCCACGTTAATTTACCCATTTACCATATAAACTTTGTGTTTAATTTTCTTACACGTAACTTTGTGTTTAATTTCACACTAAACTTTTCTCCTCGTCGCCATTTTTGTGGTAATCTTGAGGTTCAAATAAATACTAAGGTATACCTAATTTGAAAACAAGATAATGCTTTATTAAGGATACATAACGTGTGATCATAACAAAAGTCGGAACCAGACTGCTTGTCGATCTGTAACTACCCCTTATCTAATGATAGTTATAAATGGCTCACCGATTTCCTAAATGGGGGGGGGGGAATGCGGTTACACTAGTCATATTTTCGAATATCGCAATATTATTTTGTTTTAACAAATTATCGTGTGACAATGATAAGAGCTTATTGAAGTTTAAAAAGAGATAACTTTCAATGTAATTACTTTTTTTTAAAAAAGAGTCAGTAGAAAATATAAATTCACTATCCTCTAACTGGCTTCAAATTTTAAACCTCATTCAAAAGTTGTTACATTTTGTTTGGATATTGGCTTGGTGAAGGGAGGTAGGAGAGCAGTAACGTTGGTAACATTGCTGTACCCATGTAAGGAGAGAGCGAGAGAGACATAGCCCGTGTATCGAGTCAGTTGCCATCTACTTACCAAAGGGATCCGGCGTACCTGCTGCTCTGAGTGCGACGAGGCCAATCAACTTATTCTAACGAGTGAGCCGATCATTTTAACAAGCCTTAAAGTAGTGTTCCTCTCTCGCTGTCTCCCGTACAGCAAAAAAAGGAGGATTAAATCTATTAGTTTCGTTCTTTGTTTGTAATCGCGTTGAGCCTTACTTTTACACTTATTTTATATCGGAATAAAAGAGTGCACAAGAACCACAGTGTAGTTTGAAGTGAATAAATTCATCTTTTGAAACGAGCTCCAGAACATCATTAACCCTTAATTGTTCTCCTATCTCTCTATTTCTGGCTTCAAAAAACTTATACAGTCCACTAAGTGAGTCGAGGGGTTCAATTCAACCATAGTTATAATAGTTTAAAATATGTTGGTTAAAAAAATTAATGGTTTTTGTTTTTATCAGGGGGGAAAATCATAATTATTAAGTATAAGATTCATCATGCAATATTTCTGATTAATTCTTACTATCATAGTTCAAAGTATGCCAACAATATTAATACTCATCGTTATTGTACGTTATTTCAATTAAAGTTCAACAAAATGCCATGGAAAAAAATGTTGCATTTGAGATAGTTAACTCTAAAGATAACACCTATTAAAACGAAACTATAGATAAAGACATTTTCTACTTATGAGCTAAAATAATTAAACATTATTATAATCTTCTAGGCGTAGACCATCTTGGACGGATCGAATTTTATATAAAGTCAATGAAAGTGTTCATGAAGATACAAAGTTAAAGGCTATACAGTACAGTTACAGAAGTCATCCTTGCTATGTACAATCTGATCACAAACCGGTTACTGGAGAGTTTGATATTGTAATTAGATCAAACATATCTTTCAATCGAATCGAATTTGATCCAGTAATTGCGTGGTACATTGATGAAGAAAATTTTGTGACGTACAAGTTTGTCGGTGATATAAAATCACATAGTGGTGACTGGATAGGACTGTATTATGAAGGATTTTCTAGTTTTGATGAGTATCTTGCTTATGAATACGTGGAAAAAGGTAAATAGTTTTGTATCTTACTTTATAAAAAAAAAAAAATGGTAGTAATTAAGTATACATATTCATAGAGTTATGTGTTTGAGATGTCAATTGACAATAATGGGTGATCTTACTAATTGTTAACCGTGCACAGCGTGATTTATAATTAAATTTTTCTAGAAATAATTACAGTACATGTATTGACTTGTACCTGAATACTGAGATAAGCATTGTGAGAAAAAATATCAGAAGGGTGTGAAATATTATTAAATTTCAAGGAAGTAACATCATACTTACTGTATTACAAAAATTACTGGATATCGTAGACTAATCTCAAAAGTGTCATAATGAACCATTATGAAGCTTGGTTTCCAGCTACAGTTAATTTAGTTCTTCTTGACAAACAACTTTTACTCATTAGTTAGAACACAACGTTTTTTGATGTATGAACGAGAAAATACTTATGTTAAAGTTTAACTTTGAAATTTTTTTTTTTACTTATTTTAACTTTTTACTAGCTTTCCTTGTATATGTACAAGTAGCCCATAGCCACTCCACTTCTAAAACTAGCTTTTTGAAGTAGAACGAAATTCAAAAGCATTGCTTAATATTGAACAAATAACTGCATTTTTTAAAAGAGTTTAAAGTATGGAGTCAGTTCGGCCAAAAATTTTGGCCATTCACATGGCAATCTAAAAGGCTATCAGCCTGACAAAAAAAATAGATGTGCCCAATACTTTTTTACAGGCTGCCACGTAAGTAATACACACAAGGAAGAATGCAAAATTTAATGGTTGTCTCCTCTCTTTTTTCCTCTCTCTTTCTCTCTCTCTCTCTCTCTCTCTATACTCATACTTTTTAGACCTGCATAGGTTAATGGCTGATAGCACACGCATTTTTGTTAATCCTGTGTATTTATATCTAGCTCGTTTATTTTTACCTCCGTTAGAAGTTTTTACTGGGTACCTTCTTTCTCTGAAATTATCCATGCTTTACCCTGGTCATTTGGTATCATAAGCTTCCTGGTTTTTTAATAACATTATTCGTCCATATAAAGTGTCCATAACCTTGCATGTCATGAACGCCTAACTCTTGCTTAGTCTAGTTGTCGTACTGGTTGACGTATGGAGATGGGAATCACTGTACTTCAAATAAGTAAGATCATTATATTTTGGATATTATTCAGCAAGCTATGATCCCATTAGTTGTCAGAAATATCTTCTTAAAGAGGATGGGGTAGGATTATTAGGTGTTTGTCGACCGAGGGGCCATCTTGCTGTAGCATTATCTCTTTCAATTGGGTGAGAATAATGATACTATTGTGGTTGTATTACGGTTTGTCTAGTGGTACTGCATGCGCTCATATCATGGTCATGATCGACCTTGTTACCGTCTATCATTGTCAACTTGGAATTTATATCCCAGCGCTAGTGCTGAACTGAGTTATGGGCTTACGATTTCAAAGAAAAAAAAAAAAAAACTGATAAATTAAGAAATGGTCAATCCCATGTAGTAGAAAAAAAAAAATTTATAAAAACATATCTTAAACCTGCTATAGCTGTTTTTTTTAATTGATAACAGGTTGAAACAAAAACTAAAAAGTTGAAAAATGGCTTATTCATTGTGGTGGACATAATCACGTTTTTTCTTTAATTTGCAAAATTATTATCATTTACAACAATGAGGGTATAGTACAAACTAAGTTTACTATAAATCGTTTTCAATACTGATGAATACATGTTATAAGGGCAAATTATCCGTGACATGAATTGCATACACGAAATCTGAAATAGTCGCTCAAACATGGCTAAAAAAATAATAACAAAAACTTTTTTTTGTGAAACTGCAAGGTTTTATACTAATATATTTTAATATGAAGTATTTAAATGAATAAGTTATTGAAGTAACTGATAAACCTCTGATTCTTTATAAATTTAAAAAATTTAGTTTTCTTCAGTTTTATGTATAGTATCAGTTGTATGATCTTCACTTTGACTTTAATCATTGATTTTATTATCATCAGCTTAATCACTGTAATAAGAATTAATTGAAGTGTGAGAAAATTGTTAATGGTTTTGTTTAAGCTAACTGGCCTGCTATAAATCTAATATCTAAAGTTGCATCCGCACTATTCATTTTTTTCTTTTTGTTGATTAATTCTTATGAAATTTCATAGATTACAAAAACGAGTCGTGAAACGTACCTGTATCATATGTTTAAAATATGTACACTTTATGTACATACAGTTGTAAGGAAAAATTTTTTTCGTGAACTATTATGAATATTTTTATGCATAAGTTATAAGTAATCTGGTTTTCAGGAATATCACAATTTTTAATACCGCCATTTTTGATGGTTAGCAAAAACGTTCAAAAACTTTTATCTATTGATCTCAGAGTAATTAAGAATTAAAAAATATTAAAATACGCCCACAAGTCTCATAATTTAAGTGTTTTAAATATTACTTTTGCTATACACTTTAGTCACTGTTTTCAATTACTCGTGAAATTTGACGGAAGTCTCAACCCAAAACTTAAAGTTGATGTTGTCGTGTAATCACCTTTAGTCAATATGTACATGCGTACAGGCACACTTAACATACGGTATACATTATAATGTACTTTGACTATATAAATATATACACATATATATGTATATATCTTCCTATATTATATAGTCACAAGAGTTAGAGCGCGGTTTCGCTCCCCCCTACCTCCCCCCCAAATAAGGTAGTTTTTCTTTCATTTTCTTTCATTTTTCGAGTAATCCTTCTTTTTCTGTTAGCTCCCCCCCCGCTTCCCCCCACCTCCCCTCTGCTCCTCTCCAGCTCCCCCATACTCCCCCCAGCTTCCCCGTACATAATGTGAATAAATTTGTAAGGCCTTATATAATAACTGTTACAAATGGTCTAATTTTCACGTATAATTTTATTTGAACATAACAAAAAATTAAAAAATTTTTTCACAATTAACTTACTTACGATGTTTATTTTGATGACATACTCTAAAACGTCTCTTTAGGTGCTCTGCCTTTACATAACCTTTCCCACAATTTTGACAAATATTTTTTTGAACGTTTTTTTCAGGACTTTTTAAATGTCTCTGTAAGTGATTATTTCTTTTGAAACATTTCCCGCATTTAATACAATTAAAAGTTTTCTCAATGTTTTGGCATTCTTTTGTGTGACACAAATAGTTTTTCTTTTTCAATATTATAATGCTACATAGATCACGTACAAAAAATTTTTTTTCGTGAACTTTTTCGTGCGATGATAGACACTCTTAATTTGAAAACTTTGAGTTACATTTGTCACACTGATAAAATTTTGCATCCACGATGGTGTATCTGAAAACACATCACATGAAAAAAATTGTTTATAATTTCATAAATCTGGGTACTAGATGGTACTGAAATTTCCTTTTTTGATGAAAGAAAAAGTTTGCAAGAAAGTATAAAAATAGTAATAAACTATGGAATATTTTTTTTGTTACTCTAAAATTTAATTCCAAATAATATTTTCAATTACAAGTTTGTTTTCCGATTCAATTCGGATACAATCTTTTTTTGGGTTTCTACATCTAGACAGTGCAACATATAATTGCTCATGATAAAATAATGGTTTTCTAAGGTATAATCCTAAGGCATCAAAACTTTGACCTTGAGATTTATTGATAGTCATAGAAAAAGCTAAGGTAAATGAAAATTGTTTTCTGTACAATATAAATGGTAGCGAAGAAGAATTGTTTGTTTGTAGTGTTATTCTTG
>NW_019379909.1:710689-725998 GCF_000648655.2 Copidosoma floridanum | reverse complement strand
TTTTTAATTTTTGATGATATTTGAAATTTTTTAATACGTTGTCGTTTTTAATATATAAAAATTAGGCATTAGTCGGGGAAAGTAAAAAATGATTGTTAAAAATTCAAGTTAATAATTATGATCAATATACATTTATTACATATATAAATTTTAAGTGACAATTATAATAATTCGTGTTTTTTTCCATGCTTCGTAAATCTATATTTGCAATTACGGGAGTTGGTGCGCAGAGCGCGCAGGGGGCAGATTTAGTTATAAGAGCTTAGAACGAGGTTTTTTGAAATATCCATAGACACATACGTGATAGACAGCTTATTTAAAAAAGATGGCCTTATGAAAGAATAATAAAGCCTACCAAAAAAGACAGTCAAGGGCACATCTCTTTTTATATATAAACTCTACCACTTTTATTCGAAATTAGCAGCTTGTTCTTCATATTTCTTTAAAAGCAGCCCAGTAATCATTCCCCAGCGTAGAACATGTATTCCCAAGTATTTTCGAAAAACGCCGTAGACTTCCGAATTCTGTCAAATATACTTTAACATATTTTGTTTCATACTAACAATTAATTTTATTACTTTTTAACGCTTTATAAGATATCAATGCAAAGCTTATTTTGAAAAAATTAGACTTATAACTCAACAAGGAGAAGGGTTAGCGCGCGGAGCGCGCAGGGGGCGGAGTTTCACTAGTATATATATATATATATTCTTTAACCCTCAATACATGCTATTCTTTTTACTCGAATTACGAACGTTTGGGTGTTGAATTATTGCGTCTGTATATGTGTGTATTATACCCAACCCGAGAACCCTGTGTTCTCATACCTCTGCATGTAATTAGAGTTTCAGTGTTGTCTCTCATCCCAGGTGTGCGTGCTCTGTGGGATCATCGTCGTAATCTCGAGGCATTTGACTACACCTATACAGTGATAAAGGTGTGGAAGCAGGTAAATTGACCTGCGGGTTCAACGAGGAGTGTCGACAAGGGTTTTCAGGCCTAGCCGCCGGATCGAGGTACAGCTTGGCAGGTCATAAGGTCACAACCTGTTCCTTGTGTTATTTTTCTCCGCGCACCCCGTTACGGTATCTACATATATATCTTCCTATATTTCATGGTGATTTTGGTGGGTCATTCCACACAACCCCCACCTTCTACCTCCTTGACACCCTTCTAAAGAAAGTGAAATTTTATTGCTTTTTTCTTTACGTTTATTGGGTTAAATTTATGTTAAGCCACCCTTCAGCCCCTCGCTAGATTTTAAAAAGCCTCTCTCAGCTTCTCGCCACCCCTTCTCAGCTCCCTTCTAATGAGATAAAATTCTATTGGTTTCTACCTTATATTTTTTGTCATTTTGTGGAAATAAGCCTTTATTCATACTGTTTAGAAATTCAATTTGAAATTTGTATAATGACTATTCGATTTATCATTACTTTGGTGAGTAGCATGCTCCATGATGTCATGTATTTCTATTTCTTTTTGTACATGATTTAGAATTTTATGATTTAAAAAGTAAGTATATTTTTAATGAGAAGTAAGTGTAACGTCACGTATTAAGAAGTTAATATGTTTGCTGAAAATATTGGAATATATATCAGTTATTTTCTATTTATTTAACACTTGCAACGATTCAATTTTTTTTCTATTAAAAATTCTAAAAGTGTTTTGTCAATCAAAGGCTTTTTAAATAATTTTTAGAGCTTTTTTTTAATTTGAAAATTGGAATTATTTATAACAAATCATTGCTTTCTGTTTTAAAATTTTCAGTAAAAGTTATTTTAATTTTTTCCATAAATTTTTGCCTCGAATGTCGTCAGACATTAGCAAACACGCAAAAAAGAGCTCTCAAATTTCATGGCAGCATAACGTGACATGCTTCTTCAAAAATAATATGACTTTGAAAAATCGTGTTCCACTTAATCTAAAAACATAACAGCATCTTTAAATGTTCTTTCAAGAACTCCATCAAGTGTTCTTAACATTTCAAAAGATTCTGCTCTATTAATGTGATTTAAAATTAGTTACAACTATTTGAAGTTTAAATTTTGTAATTTATCATAAATTTATTTTCAGTCCTTAAATATGAATCACTTAGCAAGTTGGTACCAAGTTATAACAAATCACACAATTCTTATTTTGAGATAAAGTGTTAAATTTGGAGTAAATCCTTCTGTTTTCCACCTCAAAGCCTACGTGAAGGATTGTAATTCATTAATAGCATAGTCTGAGCAATGCTCCAATATTTGCTTTAGACATTTTCACCACTCGCTTCATAATTATTTTGTCTATATGGTTTGTTAACACACTTTCTTACCACCTTTAAGGTAGTGCCATACCACGCTATTTTTTTTCGCTTAAATCCTTCATACTTTTATATTTGTATCATTGAATATATTTAAAAAAACATAACATTATATTTTCATACTGATTTAAAAAACAATGAATAATCTTATAGAATATTTCAACCGTGGACCTTGCTGGTAACCCAATTCACCACAAATAAGGTAGAAATTAAGTATTTCTCTCTATAAAAATATGTTAAATATTTTAATGAAGTTTACCTTTTTGTCTCCAACCTAAATAATGATTAAAAAAAAAAAAATATGTGCAGTATAAACTCCATATTATTTAAAAACTTGATGTACATATCATTTTCATACAAATGTATTCATGTTTCAATTAAGAAATTTAATGTTACAAGTTTAATTTTTCAAAAAAAATTAGTCATTTAAGAAAAATTCTTTTTAACTGGAAATATTTAATAAAAAAAAGACAGTAAACGTTCAAATAATATTCGCGCATAATCATATAGTATGATTTTTATTTTCTATAAAGGTAAGTATACAATAATTATTTAAATTTACCATGTTAAAAAATGAAACAGTATTCAAAGTATAACTTTAGTGATCTTATGTACTTATTTATTGCTTCAATAAACTGTGCGATAGCATAACATACAATTTAACGCTTTTGCAAAAGTATGAAAATTGTATTTTTTTATTACCTAAAAGTAGTAAACATCAAAATTTTCTTTCAAACAACACTTTTTATTAGCAAATTATTATCTCGTTCTATATGAATGTAAATTTTATTTCCATTTTTGCATCTTGATAACGTGACGTATAATTGACCATGCAAAACAGTGACTTTTCAAATTACAATTAAATATAATTAAAACTCTGACCTTGAGATTTATTTATAGTCGTGAAAACGCTTGAACTACAGAAAATTGTTTTTATATAAAATAAAAGCTAAAAATAATAAATCAAATAAGTTCTGTCCTTAAAGCGAACATTGATATACAGTTTTGGAATATGAGACGAACAGATATTATAATGTTATACTTTTTTTGTACAATCATGCTTGTATTACTATTTTTTTAACCGAACGAATCTGTCTAGGATCTTCTCCTAAAACAGTTAATTTACTACCAAAATGTGTATTAGTACAACATAAATCATGTAATATTCTTGCAACTGTTTTAAAAGCTTTTTTTGAGATCATTGATGCCTTATCCCATATGATCCAATATACCGTTTTAAAAATTTTTTTTCCAAGAACGAATTTTTATATTGTTTTAATCTAACGGTAAATGACATGTCATATGACTGGTTATTCTTTTTAGAAGTAATATTGATGTTCTACTAGTCCATGCCATAGGAAAATTTTATTTTCCACGAAATATAAAGCAAAAAATTACCAATTAAAATATAAAATATTTTCTTGGGACATTATTAAAAAATTTCGATCTTTTCAATCACATAAAATTGTAAAAGTCGTGATTTGATCTACAATTCAACATGCATTAAACATTTAATTACAAAAATTTATTTTTATGCTACTTTTTTCTTTTTTATCAATTTCTGTTGGTGTAGGTAAATTAAACTTTCCACATGATTTGTCTTTTTTAGGTCCAATTTCATTTATATTTCAAAGTGTACGATTTTCGTACTCATTCAACTTTGAAAAGCAAAGTAAAAAAAATAAAGTAATTAACTGATATTTAGAAATAAGAAGTTGACGCGTGAAGCACTTGTATGTGTGTGTGCGCGCGCACACACGCGAATATGTACGTACATAGATTATACAGTTTTTGTGTGGTGCATTCCGCATGAATCCTCGACGGATCCCACTGGCCTCTTCACAACAGCCCACAAAATAAGATAAAATTGTCTTTTTTTCTCCGTTATTTAGAAATAGCATATTTTTTGTCAAAATCCTTCAGCCCCCTATATCCCGATAGCCTTCGCAAACTCCTACTGGCTCTCTCAGACTCCTCTAAGTCCCTGCAGATTTTTTTTGATCAACCACTACCCCCTACAGCTCCCTGCACTATTTTTGAGTAACTTTACTGAGACCCTACCAACCGTCACGGACAAATTAATGAAAACTAGTATGAGTCAAAAGTCCCCTGTCACTATTTTAAATAAGGTTCACTGTTCTAATTTTACGCACAAATTTGAATAAAAAATCTATACATAAGTGATACAAGTGAATGATAAGTATGTATCTACAAAACTTGCACATAAACATGTGTGTATTAACATTAAAGTAAATATTTATTAATTTACTTTACTGGCTCTGTAAGATTACTCCTAACATTGATCCGTCTCAGTAGCGTAATACTTTACGGTTTCTATTGTTGCGTATCAAAAAATAACGTGAATTTATGTATGAATTAATACGCAGTCGTACAAATATATCAAAAAAATTAAAAAATTTCTCATAGTTTATCACTAATATTAACATAAAAAGAGCTTAGCACACTGAAAACCTTGGGTTTACATATAAATGACAATAATATTGACACAAATTAATAATAATCTTACTTTTAGTAATGTAAATGCTATAACTATTGTTTCTTTGTATGTGTGATGCTCATCTATTTGGATCTTATGCAGTGTCGAAAAGTACATAAAAATAATTATTATAAAGTGCACATTAAAATTAATACAAGTTTAACAAGAAGTTATGGTGTGTGTTTATAAAAATAGTTTCAGTCAAAACCACAAAAAAAGACTGGATTCTTCCTTAACTTCCATATGTCTCTTTAGTATTTGTACTTACTGTAAAATTATTGTTATACATGTCATAGATTTGAAATTTATAAAAATCCCAAATAGTGCCCCTGCTTAATACAGCAACTACGTATAACCCTCTCAAAAATAGAAAATGTTTTTATAAAACAAAATTAAAAAAAAAAGAATTACAATTAGATGCTTACGGTACAAAAATACATTAAAAATATATTACGATGTATTCTTCAGTGGGAACCTCTGATGAATTTTGTTAAATAAATGAAAAAATAAACGTTTGAATAAAACTATGCAACTATTTAATATATAATTAAATAAATTTTGTTCAGACATAAATTTATTGAAGTATGATTTTGATGTTATTTTACTAATAAAGAGTCCACTTACTTGCACTATAATGTAGGTATGCGTCTTACAAACATGTAATATCCACTATTGTACTTTTATTCGTATGCTGATTTTTTTTAAATTCGTGCATGAGTACGATGTAATAAATAATGCTGATTAAAAATAAAGACAGGGAATTCGTAGTTTGATAATAAAAATACCAGGTGTGGGTCTCGGGACCCCTGACACACGTGAAACATTGAAGAATACGTTATTGAACTCGGTGGTATTTAATTGTCTATAATAATATTCGCGCATAATCATATANACGATTTTTTACTCGTTTTTGCAAAATTAAATTATAGAAATAGAAAAAAAAACCAGAATAAAATTGTTTTAATTAAGTCATTATCATCATATTTAATAACTAAAACTGTTCAATCTTGTGATCTGTTTCTTATAATAGTGAGAATCAGGTTATTATAAGAAAAATATGAAATATTTGCAATCGATTAAATATTATCTAAAAATCTAGCAAACACTTTGATTGTTTGGGATCATTTTTTAACTGTATTAAAATGATAAAAATAATCCTGGTTCTTATACTAATTCATGATTCCTTACAAGCGTAAAATATTTAAAAAAAAGCAATGAAAAAGGCTTATCTGTAGAGGTATGATAGAGAGAGCGAGAGCGACAGCAGACTATGAATGGCTCTCTCTATCTTCTTTACTCTTACAGATACTATCAAAATGCCATTTCACTTTTTTTCTTAACATTTTGAGCTTGTCAAAACAGAAGTAAAAGGATTTGTTGATAGAGAATTTTCCGTCTCACGCGCTAGAATTTTATTTTTTCTTCTAGTATCTTAAACCGTTAACAAGGTTTAAGCAAAACGAACTTTAAAACACGATTTGAACCTAATTTCATCACCTAAAAATAATTACAACTATTTTATTTGACATCAGCAGGCTTAAATTCCATATAATATAAAAAATGCCCTATTATCGATCAATTTTCTAATTCAGTTGTATGTCGGTTGTTGGTGTCCATACACGTGATAAGAACAAAGCCTAGTTTGGTGTAATGTGTAGCACAATCGATAAGGTCCCTGACTACCAATCTGAAGGTTGGGGGTTCGATTCCGGAGTCACAAAAAATAATTTTTTTCAACACATAATGGTAGAATACATATTCATTTATATAATGTATATATATATGCTATTATATGTATATTAACATACAATATATCTGATATATACAGGGAGAGATATATGTTACAGAAAATCTTAGTATAACCTTATGCCTTATAAGCATATATACACGTGTATACATACATACATTCCACTATGTGTGTATATAAATAGCTTTCTCTCTACATATGTATGTATATAGAGAGGGACAAAAAGAGAGAGGGAATGCTGCAGTGGTGGGGTGAACAGCAACGAAGAAGCGGACCAGATTTTTCATTGCATATTTCTCCTCATGTGGCTGTTCACTGCTCGCCATAAAATGTTTCACATCAATAAACTTAAAAACAACATAAAATGTATAGATGTGTGTGTATGCTTAGTGATACGTATAGGTTAGTCATGTCTTAAAATAGTTTCAAAACAATAGTGTGAGGGGCTGTCTGAAACTAAATGTAAAAAATTTGAGTAGGCGGTACAGGATTGGCTGGAAACGATTAAGGGCTTAAACAACAAATGTGAAATGTCAAATTAACAAAAAAAAAATGTAATTTGACCTTATTTTGTGGAGGTTACTGAGGCGCTCTGAGGGATTTGAATAGAATTTTCTTAACAAACAACTAGATGATATTATAATATTTTTATCCTCCTATATAATATAGTTCAATGTGCGAGAAATTCCACATAACCCCCCACTGCTCCCAAAAAGACCCCCTTACTGCCCCTCCACGGCCTCCCACAAATTAAGGGAAAATTCGTCTTATTTCTACGTTATTTGAATCCCATAAATATTGGATCGAGTTCCCCGATACCCCCTCCACCCCGTCACTGCCCTCCTATTGCCCCTCCGCTGCCCCTGTACACGACTTTTTTTGCTCCCCCCTCCCACTACCTTCCTACTTTCCCCCAGACGATTTTTTTCACTATTTTAATGCACTTACATTGTCGGAGTAGAGTGGATAATCAACAAGCCTGTACTAAATATGTTTACTAAAGATAGTTATATTAACAATACAGGGGTGCTCTCTGTAATAAGATACATTAGTAAGAAATTTTTCTTGCAATGTAGAATATTAAGCGAAAAAAATTCAAAATTTCAGCTATTTATTTAATGATTCCATGTTAATGAGCTCACTTAAGTGTTAATATTGCCCATATGTTTTTGGAACTACAGAAAAATTAAAAACTGTACTATGCTAGAAGTTTTCTTATTAAGTTAAATAAATATATTTCATCTTTTTCTGTTCTAAACTGTTTTTTATTTTATACCACAGTACAACTAAAGCTGATTTTTTTATAACAACCATACGTTACTTATATAAAAGGTATTTATTATATCTTTGAAAATATTATTATTATTATTATTATTATTACTTACAAAATTCATGTTTTTCAGTTAAAATTTTTTTTTTTATTCAAGATCTTTCTTCTCCTACTACTGAAGCCTATGAGAACGATTAAAATGCATTAACAGGGGGTTGGTGCATGAAGCGTGCAGACAGATGAAGCTATATGCGTACACTAGTAATATACATATATATCTTACTAATAAATAAAGCAAAGTAGCTAAAACCGTTGTAATCGCTAACCACGAAAACTACTCAACCGATTTTGCTGAAATTTTGCATACCGATTCTTAACACTTTCTAGATGGTTTTAGTATGGTTTTTATCTTGAAAAATTTAATAATAATATCATTAAATAAGCTCAAAGTTTTGCAAAAATACGCCAGCTTTTCACTTTAGTTCAGTAGGACCCGCTAGACGGCGTCAATATAAAATCGAAGTTACCTGCAACAGGATTGGAGAAGTGTGGTGTTAATAGGCCGGAGCGTCGCAGATTATACAGCGTTCTTCAACTGGCAGTATATCTAGCTGTATCGAGAATGTAGATGATCGTCGTGCAGCTAGGTCTACTCTCACCCGGAACTTCCAGGATTGACGAGTGCCACCAATAAAAAATTTATTGTAACCGTTGACGTCTCCAGTGGAGTACCAGAAAACGTGTCTAGCCAGAGCATATCCTGCTCCAACCCTTCAGAGTTATGTGGCCGTATTACAATCTGGCCTGGTGCCGTCAGAGAATTTTGTACTATAAATGTAAGCCAGGGAAAACAGCCCTGAGGGGCATGGGCAGCCATAACGGCTTCCTTCTCAGTGGTCGTGGCCCCAACGGCATCCCCATATTTCCCCGACTAACGATGAGCGGTTGGTGATCCGAAGAACAACCCAAAGACGAGATATTTTTTGATCAGTGGTGTACCTCTCTCATGTACGGTCTCCGTCCACAGAGACTCCGAGGGTAAAAGTCAAGCTACCCACAGCTGGCTCTCCATCATCAAGAATAATAATAAGAGGGCGCGGTGGCTCAGTCGGCTAGGTCGTGGATTGGCACACGGGAGATCGTGGTTCGATTCCCGGCCAGTGCGACTTTTTGTGTAAGTACCTCTGTGATTTTTCACATGTGCTTTTTCACCATGCAATCCTCCTCGAGGAGGGTTTAGGCGGCGACCTCCTCTCGCAGCAAAATTGCCTAATTTCCCCAACCCCCCTTCCAGTAATAGGAGGCCTCCTATCCCTCTTCCCCTCCTTCTCCAAAGTGCTAAGTGCCCATAGTAGTGCCCTTATTAAGGGAGCTGGACGTAGAGCACTATAATTGAAAAAAAAAAAAAAAAATCAAGAATAATAATAAGGAATGACTGGAAATTTTACCCCTTTTCAGGGCCAATGTAAGCATTTACGTTCTCTACTTAACCATTAATCTTATCGGTCCTTTTAAGGGGCCACCTAAGTATAAACTACTTTGCCAACAAATACATTTTTACTTCGATTTCTGGAGACGATTCGTCAACTAAAAGACTATGTAAAGCCGGCCACTATTAAACCAAAGCAGTCATTAACTGGCAGACGTCACGAGCAGTGTTGTTTGTTGCGAGGCTGGGAACCCCGGTGACCGACGACCCTATATTACCCTCTCGACTCTTAGCATTCAACCAGGAATCACCGATCCTCTCCAAGGTCTGCGCTGGGTGAACCTAATAGCTATAAAGGAAAAAAAAACTTGAGCCAACGGGAGTCTCCCACGGGCAAGCATTACGAACCAATCACTACTAATCTCTTTACCTTAGATCATCAAAAAAACTGAGTCTGCAAAAAAAAGGTGCTTTACACACCAGCGTTTTCGACGTTATATCAGGAGACGTTAGAAAAAAGCACTACAACTAGCCCCAAAGCTTCGGACTTCGTAATTTTTCTCCCAATCAGTCTGGGGCTTCAACAGCAGGCCAGAGATGATCACCCTGAGGTATCCAGGCAGTCACAATTGCTGTAAAGTTCAGTCAAAAAAAAGTTTACTTAAGAAGCTCACCGGTCTTTTTTCAGGGCCATTGGATGTCGAACTACATTGCCTACAAATATATTAGAACTTAACAAAGTTGACAGAAAACAGCCTTTAGGGGTCACAAAAGTCGTAAGTATGCCAATAGTTGCAACAGGGTATATTGGAAAGAGAACTTCAAATGTATCTAATGAATACAATTTGAGGTGTCAAGAAACTGACGCAGAAAATTTATCAAGATTGGAACAGCCAAAATCGCCAAATAAAGAATCCATTACGTGAGAGATCAGCTTTTCATTTTACCCTCACAGTTATCTCTCAAATCTTTAAAGATCTAAATTCGAATTTTTAAATGAGTAGAAAATACATTTGTATTTTTGTGGCAATAAAAAAATGTAGAGATTAAGTGCCAGGACTTTGTTGCTCTGGTAATAAAGTTGTGAGATAAGAGAAAAAAAATTTTTTTAATATATATTTTTTGGGAGTTTAAAATCTTAACAGCTTTAAAAAATAGCCCTTTTTGTAAATTATACGGAAGAAACTGCATATCAACCGCTTCTTATGGCTAACGATTATTTTATGGCATAAGGAACGCATGGTACTTTTCAGCATAATTGTAATTTTTTAATTTTTACAGCTTATTATTTGACCAAATAAACTGTATGGATTTGCGAACAAATATGTTTTTAATAGGAAGATTTTTATTCTGAGAAGTGTCAGCAATAAATGTAAATATTTTTAACTGAAAACGTTTCACATCACATGTCAACACACTACGGTGTTCCATTTAGTAAGTCTCGGGCGAAGCCGAGACGGGGGGCTTCTAGTATATATATAAATTATATGTATACCTTTTGTCTATATATAGACGAAATGTCTTAAACAAAAAAATTTTCTTTAATAAAAGAACGTAAATTTTATTAGTAAGGTTTCACCTTTTTGCACGCTACGTGAACTGACTTTCTACTTCTCTGATTTAAACGAAAAGCCTACATATGTGATTGAAATGTATACGTATACATATATATACATATATACGACATGCACACGTATTTATACATATCAGGGTCTGAGAAGATCATTAAGGTCATCGTCAGGTTCTCTAAAAATAATGTAGGGGGCTGCTAGAGAAATGGGGGGTTAAAACAAAAAACGGGATCGATTGATTTAAATATTATATAAGCTTTTTCAATTTTCAAAGGACCACGCACCAACACAAAAGAAATATTGTTCCCAATTAAATGGTCTGAAATTTTAATATGTAATAGTTTATGTCTTTCTTATCAAAAGTTACTATAGGCGCAGGACCTGAAAATGGACAGCTTGAAGGAAAATAATTATTTGATTAAGTCGCAGATTTTAGAAAAGACTAGTTTGACAGGCAACACAGTTCAGTGCAGCCAATAAATAAAGCTCGCTCAATTTACAGAGGTATGATTGAGAAGGGTTATGTCAAGTGCATATACCATTCTTTACTATCAATGGGCGCGATATAAGTGTATTCTAGATAAGTCAGTAGTAGCGTAGCTCATTGGAATTATTGTCTTGTATAGTAGATCTATGTGTAGATAATAAAAGTAGCCTTAAGTATAAGAAAGTGCTTATCGTAATTATCCGATCAAAAATTGGCTTAATAATTTTTTAACTATAGATAGCCGAAAAAATACTCAATCAAGTTCATTAATACAAGCAGTTACAATTATTCTTATTCACATAAATAAGCTGTCCCTACTTTACAACTACATGTCGACTATTTAACAACATTTTACTTAGCGGAATCTATGCTATACTAAATAAGATTAATCATTTTCTGTTGAAGAATAGATTTTAAATTTGAGTAAGCTTACAAGTATTGGAGCTATTCACATAGACATTTTTTGCTTATTTCATTGTGAACGTTCATATTAAAAAGGGGGTTCCACTGTTCCGCTAAACTCAAATTGAGTGAACTGACTGAACAGACCTATACTGTGTTCTCTGTCAGTCAACATAGTTGCGACCATAAGCTTTGTTGCCTGATGGAAAAAGAGGTATAGGTCTGTTCAGTCTGTTCACTCACTTCAAGTTTAGCAGAACAGTAGAACCCCCTTTTAAATATGAACGTTCACAATGAAATAAGCAAAAAATGTCTATACCGTAAGCTTTGATCTCAACTCCACCACTATTTCCTCGTCTATTTTCCAAAACCTACTATTTGTAGATCCTGCGTTATCCTAAACTTTTTCCTGTGGAAATGATTCCTGATTCCCAGATGCAAGATCAAGTTTTTCTAAGACAAATAACTGTCTCTTGCGACACATAATGCTTTTGTTCTTACAACTTCTCTTTAAAAGAACAATGAAAACATATTATTTATAAATGATAAGGACATTGGTAAGATTAATAAGTATTACAACTATTTTGATTTAATAAATAATAATCCTATAATACTTCATGTGAAATCCTTAAACCCGTTAATGAATTTTTATTTCTTTTAGTAGCTCATGATTTATATATATTTTTCACCTGTCATACTTACGTAAGAATGTCAATTGTGTAAAGGATCAGTAACTCTGAGTATCAGATTTATTTTACCTGCTAGTCATAGTGTCATTTGCCCCTCAGTCTTGTTTTCTAAATGCGATAGGCAGTATACTACTTTTTGAAAAGATTGTAGACCAAAGTGTGTGCACACGTCACTGATTTTTATGTGAGAATTTCATTGCGGTATAAGTAACTCAAAATCGACTGACGATATTTCCAAGTTTTTTACGTGTATCTTTACAGAATACCCAACGTCAAATAAAATTTCTAAATGTTTGATGAGCTTCACTCAAATCCCATCGTCAAAGCTTCCTGGGCAATGATCTTCGAGAACTCGTTACTTTGCGATAAGCACTGTAATCGACTCGTTATTTAAAGTCAAAGTTTCCCGCACGGGAATCTTTAATAGCGTGTTTTTTAGAGAGAAATGCTGTCTGGTATGATTATCAGTAGTGCTCAGCTGACATCTTCGTTAAGCTTTACATGAGACTCGTTGTCAAACTTTCCCGTAATTAGGTTGTTTAATTTACAATGAAATTAAATATAAAAAAACATTTGTAATGTCTGATGCTGCAAGGATTATTTTTGAAAAACTTTTAAACTGGATGATTTGAACTATATTAAAAGTATTTCTCGAACGTCATTTTTATAGTTGAATTATAAGGCACAAGTATTACATATATTTATGAACACTAAAAGCCTTATGACCTGTGTCATATGCAAGAAAGCAAAAGACGAAAGCTGCAGGCTGAATGATTGATGATAGGTGATGATCATTATGAGTATCATAATAATGCTCGAAATAATATATAACTTGTTTTACTAAGAAAAACCGTTTTCTTGTACGTGTATCTTTCTTTAGAATCAGACTATAAAGATACTTTTTTGAGATAAATCTTGTCAAAATAAACCAGCTACGACATCGCCAATAAGATTTAAATAAAGTTTTCCGTGCGGAGTTTTCGGTAAGGGTAAAGCAACTCTAGTTTGGGCAATGTTTAAGCAAAGCCACATCTGATATCCCTTAAAAGTTTATTTCAAAGACCAACGTCAAAGTTTTCAGTACAGGAACATTTCATAATTTTTTTCATTATTTTTCTTTTTCGCAGGAAAAAATGTCATATAATATCTGTTTTATAAGAAGAGCTCGGGGTCCATTGTCAAAGTTTTCCGTGCGGGGATCTTCGACAACGTATTATTTGGCCATAATTACTGTCAGATAAAACCCTTTATTACAGATTCCCAGCTGTGCCTAGCTAATATCTTTAATAAACTCGACTCGTGGTCTAAAGTCAAAGATTCACACAAAGGGATCTTCGATAGCGTATTTTTTCTGCAATAATCACAGTCTGATTAAACGAGTCCTAACTGATTTTAAGCAGTACTTAGCTCACACCCCTGTAAATTTGGCTCGTGATTTAAAGTCAAAGATTCTGGTGCAGAGATTGTGCAGAAAGTGCAAGAATGTTTTACGTAAGCCAATAACCTTTTGTTTGTATGATTTTTTGTATGATTTTATGAATAAATAAAAGTTGATTCGGAAAGGACCTTGGACCTTATACTTTGTCGTTTGTTTTTTTTTTTATATTTATACCTTGTTACTACCGAACAACAGTTTTAAAAAATCGTCTTATTTTAAAAGCTTACGATTCCAATCGTTGATAATCGACCTGGAAATTCTTACATAGTGTTTGCGGGGCGAGGGGGGGTGCAAAGTCAAGTGGTCATTTTGTATATGTACACATGTCTTTCCTCGCGCGTCAGTACAGTATCAATTAGTGAGGTGCAATCTGTCCACCTATATGTGTCACGAGCAGCAAAACAAGTTTAAAATTAAACTAAACTTCAATCTAAATGTAAAGCTTTTGATTGTGTCGTCTCATTTACACTGTCTTTAATTATATATTTTTATATTTTTACCTGCAACCATCTATGTACTTATATGGATAAAATTATAGCACGAAGTATGGCTTTATGTATGGCTTAATAAATAATCCATATTATGGCTATAAAAGTATGGCTTAACATACTTGTTATAAAAGTATGGCTTAGCATATAAAGTATAGCTAACAGTACTGCTCCAAGTATGGCACGATGTATTGCTGAATGCGTGGCTTAAAGTATAGCTCAGAGTATTGCTAAAAGTATGGCTCAAAGTATGGCTAAGTAGATGGCGTAGAGTATGGCTCAAAGTATGGTTTGAAGACCGACTCAATGTCTGGCTTTATGTACAACTAAATGTATGGCTAAAAGTATAGCTCCAAGTACGGCACGATGTGTGGCTAAACGTATGGCTTAAAGTATAGCACAAAGTATGGCTAATATTGGTTCAATGTGTGGCTGAATTTACGGCTGAATGTATGGCTAAACGTCTGGCTACATGACTGGCATATTGTCTGGCTAAATGTCTGGCCTTATACAGTTAATTTGAAGATCTGTGTGGTATTGTCTCTAAACTTAATCAAAACAATGCATTTAAAGTAACTGTATCTATTCAATAGTAAAAAAACACAATGGAATGAAAAAAAATGAAATAAAAAGAAAAATGAAAAAAAAAAGATTAAAAAAGAAAAAAAAATGAAATAAAGAAAATTAAAAAAAATGAAGAAAATTAAAAGAAGCAAAGCAGGGAGTATACATGCGTAATGGGACATACGGTGAGAACGAACTTATTTAGACATGAGATGAGTGCTGAAAAATAATTAAACATGAGATGTGCGTCGAAAAACATCATAAAATAAAGAAACACAAGTTCTTGAAGAACAAGGGGGTTGCGAGACCCAGAGGAAAAACAAAGCTCTAAGAGAAGTACTTTATTTATGTAGTTCAGTAAAACAAAAACTTAGAAAACAAATAAAAATAAGAAGAAAAAAATTAGTTCAGTACTCACGATGTTT
>NW_019379909.1:621087-697085 GCF_000648655.2 Copidosoma floridanum | reverse complement strand
TCACCGTAATGGTGCTACAAGAAAATGAATTCAATTGGCTTTGCAAAGATCCTTCAAATATTGATAAACCTGCTCGTTGCTTTCTTTGTTGTGTTAACATTACCTGTTATAACCGACAAGATTTGATTAGGCACGCTGGGACTCAAACTCACAGAGATAATCTTATTGTTGCAAGGAAAAATGGAACCCTTAAAGATAAAGAGTATGTAGATATCGACACCCAAGTCAAAGAGTTTGAGTTAATGACTGCTCTTTTTTTGGCAGAACACAACGTACCGATTCAACTTGTTGACGATTTCATTCCCTTTATTCAAGAAATGTGCAAAAAACCTCACATAGTCGAAAAAATGGGAATGAAAAAAGATAAATGCACAAGCATAATTAAAAATGTTTTGAGTGCACACGAGCTTACAAAAATTCTCGATATATTGAGAAAACAACGGTTCTCGGTTTTGGTTGATGAATCTACGAAAATTTCTTTAAAAAAAATATTATGTATAGTAGTAAATTACGTTAGTCCAGACAACGGTAAACTTATGTCACATCTTTTAACTTTGATTGAATTAGATGCAAGAGAGTGCGGCGCGAAGGAAGTTTTTAATTCGTTTGAAAAATTTTTTAATGATAATGAAATTCCTCTTAGTAATATTACTAGTTTAGGCTGCGACAATGCGAGTATAATGACCGGTTCTAAGGATTCTTTTTATACTTTGCTTAAACAAAAATCTCCAAACTTAATTTTGCTACCGTGTATTTGCCACAGTTCGGCTCTAGTTGCGAAAAAGAGTTGCGCGAATATTCCTGCGGAGTGCCAATCATTGCTTAAGGCGATTTCAAAGTATTTTTCGAATAGTTCTAAAAGGTCACAAAATTTTAAAGATTTTCAAATTTTCTATGAAGTTTCAACAAAAAAAATTCTCAAATTAGCTAATACTAGATGGCTCTCCCTTTTTAATTGCACCGACCGTGTTGTCAAAAATTTACCAGCTTTAAAGTATTTTTTTATGCTCGAGTGTCACGAAAATCAACCCTGTAAAAATGATGAAGAAGAATCGAGCTCACTGAAAAATATTTACACATTATTAACTGATCAAAAGGTCTTAGCTTACTTACATTTTTTGCATTATAGTCTGATTTACTTTAACACATTTAACGCAAAATTTTAAACAAAAAGTACAATTATTCATAAATTAAGTAGTTCATGTTCAGAAATTTTACACACGGTTTGCTCTAATTTTCTGAATGAAAATGCAGTGAAAAGAATTGCTAAAGACAAAAGTAGTAAAGTAAATGATGAAGACTTCAAATCCTTGGAAGATATTAATGTTGGTACAGTGTGCGCTTCAATTTTAAAAGGTATTCCAAAAGAAGATGAGTTAGAAGTTCGAAGAAACTGTTTAAAATTTTATGTGACAGCATTACAAGAAATTCAAAAAACTTTTTTTAAGAATGACGACGTTTTGATTACGCTTAATTTTTTAGAACCTGTAAATGCTTTGAGTAAAGAGTTTTGGAACGAATATGCTAATATAGTAAATGATCTTCAAAAATTCTTTCCATACACTGATATTAATTTTGATGTATTAAAAGACGAATTCGAGTTATTACCAAAATGTTTTGGCCATATTGAGGATGAACTATGTAATTTAAATATTGACGAATTTTAGAAAAAAGTAGTTGATACGCGTTGCAAAAAAAGAAATTTATTGTTTAAAAATTTAAAAATTTTAATTGATAGTGTTTTAACTTTGCCACATTCTCATGCCGAGGCTGAAAGAATTTTTTCCATTGTTACTGATGTTAAAACTAAAAAACAAAATAAAATGGATGTTGATGTATTAAATGCAATATGTTTTATAAGATCTTATCTTCCACTCGCCGGTATTAATTCAATAAATTTCAAAATTTCCAGTAGTCACCTTAATTTATTCAATGCAAAAATGTATAAGCACAAACTGAAAGTCACTCAAAAATAAGACGTTCATAATTAATAATAATTCAAATATTAATACAATTATTTACTTTCTACTTAAGTAACCAACAGTATTATGTACATTTCTGTAATATAGTATTGTATGTTATAAACGTGTACCTTATTTATCTAGTCATTTTGCGATTAGTCTATTATCTATTCATTTAGTAATTAATAACTGGGGATGGTGTTGGTTGTTACTGTTATTGCATGAGTTAGAAATTTATTTGTATGAATAAAAATATCGGAATTTGTGTAATGTATGTAATTATCTATTTCATTTAGTACTTCGAAGATAAATTATTATTTGCCGCTTTAATTCATCAATTAAAATATTATTCTAATGTCTGATCAAGAGTGGACTAGGCCTATGAGGGAAACCACTCAAAGAAAAAATTAAAACTTCATTTATAATTCTTTAGATAAAAATAAATTCACTGCAAATTAAACTTCTTACGTAACGAGATTTTTTCGCCATATTTATATCAAGATTTTTTAATTTTTTCTTTAAAAAAAAACGCGCCGAGATACATACCACTAGGTGGTGTGGAAACAGTATCGTTTTGTCTTATTTTTATGCGTCTTCCCAAAAAAACGGCGTGCAGAAGCCGCTGAATAAAAACAAACATCTCCGCGCCTACAGCGCATTATCGTCCGCTAACCGACTTGTCACGCCCTATCACTTAATACATAAAATTGACTGCATAATTTTCTCCTTACGCAGATCACTCATTAATAGAAAAAAGCGGGCATTATACCTTTTGTTAATTTGTATGTTATTGCTTATTATGTAAATTTATATCAAGCTGGTCTGGTTTGCGATATTTTGAATTTACGCATGTCATGCACGAAAAATACAGTATTCATACTTAAAATTTTAGTAGTTGTTTGATAAAAAGCAGGATAATTGACACATCGTACTCTGCTTATTCATTATTTTTTGTCAGGCGCTTTTAAATTAATAATTAATGTAATCTTATGATAAATAATTTTTCTTATAAAATAAAGCAGAAATTTATCTAGCGTGTTTTTCAATGCCATAATTTTTCTCCATTTTATCATTTATTTATATTTTCAAAAAAAAAAAAAAAGTTGTAATGGCCAGGAATCGAAGACTTGGCTGTGCAGAACCTCGTGTGGGCAAAATGCTTATCCAATTGCCCCATCGTGGACTTGGGATCTAATATTGAAATGTTAGCTAAAATGTTTTTTTTGTGTAAACATTTATTGTTTTTGTTCACGCTCTTCTCCCTTTATAATATAGTGCATTGTTGCAAAATTCTTATTTATTAATTACGGAGGGTAATAATTTTGAAGCTATTTCTACTAGTCATTGATTAATTATTTAATCCTACTGTGAGTTATTCATGTTAAATTTGTAAAATATGGCATTACAGTAGGTTATAATGTATTGTATAACATTACTTATTCTCTTACTGTTGATTCTAGCATTCTTTTAATGTTTTTATTAGTGTTGTTGTTACAGTTAGCTGGGCTACGTGCCTATAAGATATTTCAATATAATGCATTTTTTTTGTTCGTAAATATGGTAACTCAATTATAATAAACCAACGTAACCTAGATTTATGTATGTATTAATAATTTAATTAAAATTTTTGTTTTTTTTATCCTCTTACGTGCGAGGACGTTACATTTTGTCAGTTGCCGAAGGTGCATTTCTGGTCGTTAGATGGTCTGTAGCATTGTTGGTTGCATTGTCACTGTACGTGCTGCTGCGCCTTTACTTTCGAAGCGGTTTCTTCTACCTGTAAACATTCTAGCCAAATTTAGTATTAAGGGGCCCCCCATTTTTTAAAATCCAAACGACTTCACCGCCGTGCCTAACAATATTTCTGCCATCGTCCACGGTTTAATCCTTGCAGCCTGACAGTTCTCCTTTCATTTGTACTTCCTCGTATTCGTATTCTGGGTGACACTCCACCGTAATGGTTTCTTATTTTGTATATCCTTCTCTATCCCTGTGGGTATATTCTTGTTTTTGAAATCTTTTAAGAACCGCAGTAGGGAGAGTAAGGGGCGAGAAAAGAGAGCGGTTGGCTGTGTCGTCTTTGTTAACGTTCTATTTTCCAATATCTACGCTCATGCACATATATGTACCTGGAAGGTGCTTTACTCGAATATGACGCTACCCAATGCATTATACCATTCAAGAACCGTGTGCTTATTTTCAGTTGCAAGTGTGGCACTCTTTTTACAGATATCTGTTTTCTCACACGCTAAACAGTACACATAAATCTATTTCTCGCTAATTTACTACGACTACGCTTCCTTATTGCCACATGCCTAATGTTTTCTTACTCTGTCTTTATTATTTTTATAATTTTTTTCTTATATATTTCTCATCCTTGTTGGTAATTCAATGAGTACACTTTAGTAACACATTTAATTATTATTATACTCCAACAGAGGCGAGTCCACGAAGATTGTCAATCTTGTGCCCGAGGCTCAATTGGCTTATATTAGTCTCTCCGATTTTCTGTTCGTAAAATTTTTCCGCTCCCTTCCTTCCGTTTTTGTGTGTCATGTATGGAAAGGAAATTATGATGGAGCCTTATAGATTTCGATAATTCGACAGTGCTTGTGCCCATTCACTGCAACTATTAATTTCCACTTTCTTCTCTCCCTTTGCGCTAGCTTGTATGGTGGCTTTTTACCGTAACCACTATGTTTGCCCAGGTTAATGACTACTTAATCACCATTCGCATTTTCTTTGATTTTTTTGTTTTTGTTTATCTTTTTCTGCTGTTTTTTCTTTTTTTTTCTGCTGTTCCTAGTGGTATTCCGTCACCGTAATCTCCGCGGGTCTTTGGTATGCCCCACGCCATGAGGTACTGGATGGGTTCATTTCAGCAGAAATTGTTGGGGTTGTTTTCAGCAGCATTGCTAGTTATTTCTCTAACGTTATTCTCGTATCTGAGTAATCCGATTTGTTGATTTTTTTTGTTAATTTTAATGCATTACTTTCTTGTACTCTCCCGGATACTAGCGTCAGCTAAGGGAGTTTACTTTGCAGTCCATGGGCCTCCGTCGTTCACGAGAATTGCTTTCAATTGCTCCAGGTACGTGCTGGAAGGATCTTTGTGGAATTGTAGTAGTGGGGTATTTTAGGATATCTTCCAGGTAGGAAGGGGTAGTCTTAAACGCCGCGAATGTGATTGCTTTAGGGGATCACACTGTTCAGCAACTACAACAATAAGTCGTGTTACCTAAAATCTGATTAATATCCTTTTCGGACTCTTCTTTGTCTTTTAATTTATTTTTTTTGTCTATTCCACCCTGTATCTTCCATGCTTGCAGCCTAATGTTAATATTTTTATAAGTGTTATATAATTTTTTGTTGATTGTAGCTCATCGCTTTTATTTTGGTAATGCTACCTGTTAATTACCTTATTGTTATTTTCATCGTTATGATTACATAACTCTTATTATTATTATTATTATTATTATTATTATTCTTGTAAATTCTTTTTGTTACATTTTTCGTTAGAGAATGCCACGCGCGCATCTTGTATGCTTTATTTTTTGTTTGCATATCGGTCGTATGTTATTTTTATAATTCCCCGCCTTTACCAGTGTGCATATAAGTGTGTCCGTTTTTCTTCGGTCCTAACGTTATTGTTTATTTACCTGTCCCCGTAAGCTCATTTTTTTTTCGTGGCGCGTCCGGGGGCCGCGAAAGTTTAAGAAAACTAAATTTTTGTAAGTATTTTATCAATATTCTTTCTTCACAAGGGGGTGGGTTAATTGTACAAAATGTCTGTTGGTTACGCAGATATTAGTTATTTTATATTTTCTCAATTATATTTCAATTATAATCTGTTACTCACTCGCGGCTTGTCCGAGGGCATCGAATTAACAAACACTAACGCTTTTCCCTATATATATTTATACACAAATTTTTCTGTTCATCCTGTCTTCTATACAATATACTATATCAGTGTACTAGCTTTATTATTCTTACATTCTGTATTGCTTCTGTCATCATTATTATTTTTAATATTACAATCATTATTATCAACATAATCAATATTGTTATTACTATCGTCGTTGTACTCTTTTCAGTCAATGGCTTACGGTGGCTTGAAGGGTCTGGTGGGAGTGGTGGTTTAGGTGGTTTAGGGGCCTAATGCGCTTTTCGTTGGGCTCCCACACGTCAATCCTCATTCCCGGCCTTCCCTCTTCATCTCGCCTTCTTACATCGATCATAACTTGCGCCCGCAGTTCGTCTGATCTTCCTTCTAACAAATCGTGTACATCCGGTTCCTTGTCCGCCTCTGCTGTTGGAGCGAAGTTCGTGTCTACGCTCATTGAGGGCTCCGCTGACCTACGTGCTTCTTCTTCTGTGTTTTGTACCGTTGTACTACTCGACGTTTGTGGCGTATCACAATTAGCTATTATTATTTTCTTCGAAGGGCTCATTATTGTCGGCGTAATCGAAAAATTTTGCTTTTGCCTGTTTAACGTACCCAGTTGTCTCTTGCGCAATTTTCGTTTTCTCTCCTCGATTAGCACTGCTGCTGGTGTACTCGTCGTTTTTACTCCCCTTCGAAAACCCGGTTATTTCATAATATAACCTCATTTTCCGTCCGTCATTGCTTGGGAAATAAAATCATCCCTTGCGGTAGCGATTGGTCTCGTTATTTTTTCAACTCCATCGTCTGATGTATCCGAACCTGTGCCTTCTATTTCCATATCGAGCTTATTTTCGTTCTGTCCTTCATATAATTGTTTTTTTTCTTGCATCCTTTTATTACATTCATAAGTATCGTCAGTGAGCGGCTTATTTGCTGTATGCTCGACTGTAATGTCTCTCCTTCACTCTCCTCTTCCTTTGATCTTTTTCGTGCTTGATCGGCTCTCTCCGACGCTTCAACGCCTTTGCCTTTGAAAACGCCTTTTCCCAATATTTCGATGCTTCTAGCTACCTCGCTGGCTTCCGTTAACTTTCGGATGCCTTTCACTCCCCTCGCCTCTTCGGCCGCCAAGCTTGCTTGTATCAGCTGCCAGCCCCAATCATCGAGTCCCGTACTGTGATTTTCTGATTTGCTATTCATTATTACTGGTGTTCCGCAATTTGCAACAATAATGTCTTTTGACGGAATCTCGTTGCGTTTCGTATTTGTTTCTGTTTTTAAATTGCTAACTATAATATTCTTTCTTGGGCGACCTCTTTTTCTCACTATTTTCTTTATTTTCCTGCTTAATTTTTTGTTTATTCCTACTTTTTCCCCAGATTCGGAATTTCCCTCACTATCAGCTTGACCATCTATATTCGTTTCATATTTATTTCCTTTCCGTCCATCAAAATTTTGTTTTTTCCTCTGTACTTTCTTATCCGAATCCTCTGAATCAGAGTAAATGATTTTCCCCTTTTAAGTATTTTCCTGCATACGCTGTTTACGAGTCGCTCATATTTTAAAAATGCGAGCTGGAGGCCCATTGCTATCGGCTAGTCCTTCTTTCTCCTGTTCGTTTGCCAGTTGATACAGTTCTTGGCGTGGCTGCTCAGTGTTTATTTCTCCCTCTCCTATTACTGGATTTCAAGACAGTGCGTCAGGTGCTTTGTTTAAAATGCCTGACCGATGTACTACGTCAAATTTGTAGCCTTGTAGCTCTGCTTTTAGCCTAATTATTCTTATGTCGGGCTTCTTTGACGTATGATAATGTTTTAATGGCTCATGATCCGTGACCACTGTAAATTTGTGCCCAAATAAATACGGCCGAAACTGTTCTTTTGCAAACACTATAGCCAACAGTTCCTTATCATACGTTGAGTAGCGTGATTCGCTCCCTCTAAGGCATCGTGAAGCGTATTCACACGATCTATTTTTCCCCAATTCGCCTTGGCCTAATATTGCTCCTTTTGCGTAGTCTGACGCATCTGTTGTAACTATACAAGGCTTGTCTAGATTAGGTGCAATAGTTTGGAGAGTGGCTGAGCAATTTTTGCATAACTCTGGATAAATCGTCTATAATATCCGACAAATCCAAGAAATTGTTTGATTTTCTTTGCATTCGTAGGTCTCGAATATTTCTTCGCTGCTTCGATTTTTTTTTGGATCTGTTTTTATTTGTCCATTCCCTACTACGTGTCCCAGTACTTTTGCTTCGCGTTTCAAAAATTGGCATTTTTTCGGCTAAATTGTCAAGTTTGCTTCCGAAAGCCGCTTTAAAAGTCTAATAAAACGCCTCCCTTGCTCTTCGAGGTTCGGACCAAACACCATGATATCATCTAAATACACTTCGATTTCATGCCCTTGTAGACCCACCAACGCGAGTGACATCGCTCTTGAAAATGTATTCGGCGAGTCCGTACACCCCATTGGCATTCTTTTATACTGATAATGACCGTCCGGCCCAGAAAATGCTGTTTTGTGTGCGTCATCCTCATGAATTTCTATTTGGAAAAATCCCTGTTTTAGATCGACTACTGTAATGTATCGAGCTGACGCTAAATGCTCAAGTATATCACTTTGGAATGATAAGGAATGGCAACTTCCTACAGTAATTTCGTTGAGCTGCCTAAAATCAGTTACCACACGCCAACGTTTCTCCCCGTCCGGCCCCGCATGTTTGGGTACAATCCACATGTTAGAATTGTATGGCGATTTCGAAGGCTCGACGATTCCTTGCTCGAGCAATTTCTCTATCTCTTTTTTCATCTGTTCTCTTAGCACTAGTGGGTACCTATAGCGTCGCCATCACGAACTTGTCCGTCGTAGTTATGATGCAGTGTTTTAATATATAAGTTGCTTTCAGTGGTTCTCCATCTAGGCCAAATACAAATGGATTACACCCTATGAGTTTCCGAACGTGTGATTTTTCTTCCTCGTTGCAGCTTGAAACATTAATAAGCTGCATTATTTTATCGATTCTAACTATTTTTCCTTTATCTGACAACCTACCTAAATTGTCAGTGTTCTTGAAATCACTATTGTTACCGCCACTTGTATGATTATTTGTAACGCCATATTCAACTTTGTTCATTTTTCTTCTTTCTCGGCCATCTGCCTCAAAAAGTCTTATAATTGCCTCATTAACGCCCTGAGCGTCGTCTCCTTCGACATTAAATGGATCGGTCTCTCGCATCACTTCGCATTCTAATAACTCTATTTTCGGTACAGGTATGCTTATTGTTTTATTTAGTGTGTTTACACACTCAGCACAAATTTTTCCACCATTATTTGTGGCTATAAAATTTTCGAATAAAACTCCTTCTCTCATTCTTTGCAAAGGTACCCACCCTACTTTCATTTTTTCGCTATTTATCCCGACGCGAGCATATATACCTTGCCTTGACCTAGCAAGAATCTCGAGCATCTCTGGCTTGATTAAATTAATTTTTATTCATCCTAATTCAAAAATATTTCTGCGGCGCTCATGCAACCTTGATATATTTTAAAAATGTCCCATTCAATAATACCTTCCCCATCTATTGGAAAGTCGCGTTGGACCACATGCAAGCTACACATAAGGCCATTCAGTGTTATTTCAACTGCACCTAAAGTGCTACACTTTCCGTGCGTAACACCCACAATTCTTACTCGGTTCCTCACGTCAAAGAATGCATTTGAGAGATATTTTGTCTTCCTTTATAATAGACATTTCAGTTCCTGTGTCTGCGTACAATTTTGCTTCCCCACCTCTCAGTTAAGTGCTTGTCATAAATACCGATGGGGGTGTACTACCTGCTAGAAATATATTTATTTTTGCTTCACGCTGTGGCTCGCTTCCGTTATTGTTTTGTCCTACTTCCATTTGAGGGCTGTTTCGAGGCAAATTATCTCTCCTTGTCATTATATCAACTCTCGCACTCGCAGGTAGCGACTCTCTTACCTCTACGCTTGCCGTTTTTCTGCTGTCGAGTGTTTTTGTTGTTTTCCTATCTACTGGGGGATGCCTGACGCTTTGGGAGTGCATCAAGCATCCAGGGAGTTTAAATATTTTGCGTGTGATCCGTCTGTTTTTGTATTTTTCTCATGATTGTATTGATTATTTCGGTTTCCTCCCTGATTGTAGAGGTTGTAATTGTTGTCCCTGCGTCCATAGTTATTATAATTATTTTCCCGTCGCTGATTATAATTGTTATAATTGTTATTGCCAGGCGCGTAATTGTTATAATTGTTTTTTCGTTTCTGATTGTAATTGTTATAATTGATATTACCGGGCGCGTCATTATTATAATTATTTTCTCGTCGCTGATTATGATTATTATTAATATTATTGGGTGCATAATTATTTCCCCTATTTCGATTATTGAAATTTCTATTCTCTTCGAATGGTCTACTATTGTTCTTGTTATTCGCCGGAGGGCGACTATTGTTGCCATTGAAGTTTCTATTATTATTGTTATAACTATTATAATTGGATGTGTAGCTATTATGTTTGTTATGGTAATTTCTAAGGTCAGGGTTACTGTACTGCACATTAGGTGCCTGATCATCGTACGCAGGTCTTCCTTCATTTTTGTCCCTCATCTCCGTTAGTCTCTTGGGTGGTTCTGTTTCGGGCCTATCGGGGTCTTTTATTCTTCCGTTTTTTGCGTTCCTCCATAGCTTTTCGCATCCGCTCGTGGAGTGCAGACAGTGCTCCTGACAATATGAGCACAACTTAACATCTTTGATGCCATCCCATTCGTCCGTATCGCTCTTTTCCTCTGGCGCATCGCTGATTACTATGCCTATCCTTGGATTCCTCTCACCAAAACAACTCTCCGGTGTTGCATATGTGCTAAAATCATTAGGTGCCATTTGACGTAAGCTTAACTCGTTATCTACATCTATAGCCGCTTCAATGGCCTCCTTCAGTGTTTTACCCCGGCCACGTTCCAATTTCATGGCGTTTTCAACCCAATTATAAACTGTTTCGCTGACTCTCTATCCGTGGATTGTTTTAGGGCAGTTTTCTGAATCTGGGATAGCTGTGGGTTAGCGTCATGAGTCATCATCATTCTATTATGCAACCGTTGCATCCGGCTGCAGTACTGAATAACTGACTCGCTGTTCAGTTGAGTCAGTGACTTAAGTTGGGCTAGCTGTGTATCTATGCCTCCCATGCTCCCGAATCGCCGTGACAGCGCGAGTAAAAATGCGTCCACGGTTTTAAACAGTGATAACTAAGTGCAAAATTGATCTGCCGCCATCCCCCTAAGTTTACCGCCTAATGTACCTATAAAGTATTTTTCATATTGCGGTGGAACTGCTAGATTTGCTGTCCTCACCATCTGTTCAAAAAACGTAAAGTTTGTTGGATCTCCGTTGAATATAGGGATGCCATTCGCCGCGCTGTTAATATGGGACAGTGCACTATAATGCATGCTGAGAGGGTGCGTGTTTTCCACTCGCTGTTGACTCATAATAGGGTTTATGTAAGTCGGATTTGATGTTGCTGCTCTCGCAAAATGTATTTCCCGTGCATGTTATTATTCTGAAACGGCCAGTCAGATGACAGTGCTATCGGTTGGCCGTTTACCCTTTCATTTATTGGGCCTGTGGGTTCGTAGCTGGGTCCAGCGTCATGCATCCTTGCGCCCGAAAAATTTGGGATTCTCGTTTGCTGCCCCCATTCATTCTTATCTCTTCTGACGTCCTTGACGATAAGTTTCGATTGTTTTTATGGCCAAATACTAATTCCCTACAATTTTGTGTAAGTGCTTTCCATGAAAACTGTGTCACACATTGCTGTGATGTTTGCTGCGCCACTTGTTTTTCTCCTCGTCTGAATGCATGTTGAAACGTACCTTGTGTATCTTTACTGTCCAACCTATCTTTCGAGTACGAGTTTACTTTTCTCGAAATTTCGCTCATCCAATTTCCGGCTGTATAATCTGCATTCTTTAAGGGTGACGTATTTGCGGTGTCATTACTTACGGTGTTTGAATATTTTGCAACCGCCCCCATTATGCATGACGTTGTTTGTGAAATTTTCTCCCTAATCACCCCTAGTTTCATTTTTTCCAAAAACTTCAACATTAGCATACGCTGTTTCTTACCCATTTTTTCCCATTCTATTTGAGTTTCGGGGCTGTGCTCTAAAAATACGGTCAGTATTTCTGACTCCGACTCGTTTTCCGAATACGAGGGAATTTCGTCCTCCCTAACACTTACTACATCACTGTGCGCTTTATCGAAGTTTTCCATCGTAGATTCTTTATTATTCTTTTTTTTGAAATTCTTTATTTCCTGTCTGTATTAGAGCGCTTAAACACTTATACGTAAATTTCTGTACGATTCTTTGCGTTCCTATCTCACGATGACAAAACCGCTTTACTTTAACATTTACCGTGTCTCTAGTTTACTATTTAATTATTTATTATTTCCCTACTGTCAATCTGACCAATTTATTTTCACGGTTTGAAATTTTCCTGACTCACGATAAATTACCCTAATAACGCACCGCTGATACTATGAGGAGGATACCGAACGTAAAACCGATATAGCAAAAAACAAATTTATAATGCACTAAAAAAAATTTAACAGGACCCCTAAGACAGTTAAATATATTTATTTATTTATAAATCTCAAGTACTTACCGTATGCTCCCGGCTAGAACAATGGCGACCAAGATCTTTATCATCCTTGTTTGCTTGATTTCTATCGTAGTCCCGGGTATCCTCCGCCTTGATCCTTGATTGAAGCTGCTTTTTTTTCGTACTTCAGCAACTCCTCGCTTCGCTAATTTCTCTCGTAGCAGTTCCTAGTTCACTTCGTGGCACGATACTATGTGTGTTTCCTAAAAATCGCGAGAGTTGATACTTTATCGTCAACAAAAACTGAAAAAAAATGTATTTTTATTTAATTGCGATGACCATCTCACTTCTGACACCAAAACTGTTGCGTAGGATTCTATGGTCTTGGGGTGCGCACGAAGAAAATAGTTGAGGAACTAGTATCAACGTCTTTATTAATGCAAAAACGAGAGAAGAGCGCGTCGCGTGTGTACGACCTTCGTCCTTGACGGTTTCAGCCAGAGAGAGTGCTGCTTTCAGCATCCTATCTGCTTATCGCTTTACTTTCTCCCACTACAATCATCTGTAGTAGGCCCAAAAAAGAGGAGGCGCACGTACGTGTAGCTATGATATCGTACGTGACAATATCTTTTAATTATCTACAATTTTTACATTAAACTTTTTTTGATTCGAAGTACAGAGATCATTTTATACTCAAAAAACAGTTTTTTTACTATTACGTACTACATACATTAATATTTTAGCAATAACAATTGAAAAAGCTTCATATTTTAAAAACGTCATTCTTACGATAAATTTGTGGCAGAATACGATGGTAATAATTAAAACTTGATTTATTTCGGGGCAATTTGTTGAAAATCGATTAAAACAATTAAATTGTTAATAACAGTATTAATTTGTTAATAATTTTTTTTTCAATTTTTTTTTCTTGAAGTTCAACTCTTTAGCTACTAAAGTGCCATCGGTGAAAATTTTGTAGCTCTTGAGGATTCAGAGCTTCACGTTGTTTAAAATGAGTCGTCAACCACTATTATGAAATTTGTTGTAACTTATAAAATCGAAAATAGGTAAAAANTATTTTTTAATATAGAAATTAAAAAATATTTTTGCTGAATCGGAGAGGTGATGATTAATTTTTAGCAAAATCCGTTCGGTTTGTAAAAGAATGATGTGAAAGATCCCGAAATTGATATATGCAACTCCTAAATAATAAGTTCGCGTATCTGATCAAAAATATAGTACGTGTGTAAGGCTTGTTAAAGTTGTCAATATTTTAAAATACCTGAGTCAAAATAAAAATGTATACTTATTTTCAACTGTGGTCGTAGTTGAAAGAAAAAATTGTTTCCAGGGCTGAGTGGAATCATCCCTCCAAAAACAAAAAAATTATGTAAATAATAGGATGTTAGTAGGAGCTTAAGAGAAGTGAATACAAGCTTGTAGAAACGAGGGGCTAGAATGAACCAATTTTAATTGCAAAACACAAAAACTCACAGATAAACTATATATGTTATTTAAGGAGAAGCTTTGGCGCAACTAATGAAGAAACGAGGAGAAGGCGGAGAACGAACTAAGGAGGACCGACGAAGTGGAATGACTGGATTTTAATGGGTAAAAAATCATTGGAAAATTACAGAAAAACTACAGTATTTGAGAATTAGTTGAGGAGGAGCGAGGAGGAGCTTTTACAAACATTCGTAAACGTTACAGACTTAAACAATAGTTAACTGACTGGACTCACATGGAGTTATAATGTATGCTTACTAAATTTTTGTTACACGATTGACTACAACAATAAATATTTTAATTAACGTAGTGGAAATAAGATAAGTACCCAATCTTTTACTGTCATAAGAAATTCAATTGTTTTTTGTTATAAGTATTTTACAGTTATAAGCTTTACTGTTTGTTTTTAGCTTATGCCTTACATTTCTAAATATTATCTGTCGTAGTTTTCGATACCTTTTATCTCAATAAAATATTTATCGTGTCAAATCCTTGTATGATGGCGTTGAAATGCTTGTAACTGATTAGAAATAATTTTTTTAAAGTACTTCTAGCCATACAACCATTTACGTAGATAATGGAATTTTTCTCATACAAGTCTTTGTTTTCAAAATCTACTATTTTCGATGAATCTATGGGTGAAAATGTTTCCACCATTTCAGTTGTCGGTAAAAACTCTTCTATTTTTTACACTCCTGTTCATTTAAATACATTAGGTAAATTATTTGCAATAGCAGCCGATGAATCACTATCTTTATTATGTGAGTCATTTTTATTTAAATTGATTAAGAATGAGCTTTTGTTTTAACATTACCTCTTTGGCGCATGTTAATTAAATCAGTAGAAATAATATCTCTGGAAGTAAGACAATACATAGAAATAGTTGGATTTGGATTAAAGCTACTTCTTCCTTGACATTTTTAATTAGTATCTTTGACACTATTTTGGTTGCAAAGACTAGATGCTAATTCAAAGTCTGGATCGTTTAATTTTTTTTAATGTTGGCAAAATACTGTAATAAACAACGGTAGACAAAAACAAACCAATAAAACAAAGTGAATTTACTTACTTGCTCCGATTTTCTGTATTTACTTGCACGTAACATATGTATTGTTTGTTTTCTGAAGCATTCCGCAAGATATTCCAGGCACTCTTGAATTTCTGAGTTGAATCGTGACAACGGTTGTTTTTGTTTTACAATAGTGCGTAGTCTGTATAAATAACAAGCATGAAATACAGTGTCTATTTTTTAAACAAACCCAGTGGATTGTTCCGACGTATCATATATCAACCTATTTTTACCTCCTTTTTGAGCAGCTTCACTAGCCATTTTTATAGTAGCGACCATTCGTCTACTCAAAAATTGGAAAGCTAAGCTTACGTTTATACAATCGAAGTTATTCAAATTCAAGTGAGTATCGCCTCAAAATGTTAATAAATTTGATGTACAATCATAATTATCTACGTCAAAAGTTATTAATAAGTCACCGTAAGACATCATAACTTTGTTGTGTACCAGAATATATACACACGTTCTTTACTGATAAGCAATCGTTTCATAAGATAAAGCTAATCAAAAACAGAAATTTTTTTTATCTTCATGATTAAAATACTAACTGTCAATGCTTACTTTTAAAAGTTTATCAAATAGAGTCTGATAATTAGGTAATATATATTTGGTCGCAAACAATAATTTTAACAATAACCCCTATTTTAGACAAAGCTGTTGATATTTTACGTGTAAGTTGTTCCAAATGTTCTGCACGAGCTCCATTTTCGGTAAATCCAAAACAAAGAAGTCGATGCCAGGGATTTTTGGCATTAATACTGTCCCAACAGAGTAAAAGCGCATATTTTTTAATATTTTAATTTCTAAGATTAGTTCAGTCACAGGTAGTTTTCTTAAATTTTGTTTAATTTTTCAAAAACATCATCATTCAATCCTGGCTTAACATCTAATTAGGCTATGCAGCTTCTAACAATAAATTTCCAAGCTAATATAATCCCTAATTTTTATAATTGATTGTACGCAGCAGCTAAAATGTAAAACATAATTTTACATAAATTTTACTTGTCAAGTCTGAACTATTGTCTATTCTTTGGTTTGAATTGCATTGATATAAAAGTTTTTTGTAGTTTACTGAAACGTGTGTCTTTCATTAAATTTTTTTATAGTTTCTCTTAACTTAGCCGTTTTGAAATTTAAAGGTTCGTTTAGTCTAAAATTTTGCTGTCTAATATATTTTCTAGTTTTAATAAAAAATTCTCATTTTATTTGCATTAATTTCATCTGACGCTCCAGAGATCTCGTATATTCTTCACATGGAACTGAAAAAATTTCATGTTTGAAACGTATTTTTTTTTTTGTATTTGTATATTTTTACTAGGACTGCATGCATACATTTCCGTTTGTTCAACTTTATTGGTAATTGTATTTTTTATCTTATTATTTTTAATCTTATCAATGCAATACTTTTAATGAAATTCATTAGCTTCAGCTTTATCAATTTCGATAAAAAATTTATTTTCTAGAAGGATAAAATGAATCATTGAAGCGTTTTGTCGAAATAAATGTCACATCGTTTTTGATAACATTCTGTTCTACTAATGGTGTAGTTTCACCTGAAATTTCTCGCTTCTCTTTACCATTAATTTTTATTTTTTTCTTCAGGCACATCTGCTTTACGAAATTTTTGCTTTATTTTAGTCTGACTATAGTGAATGGCATGTATCATGATCCCTGTTATACAGTTGAGAAATTTTCGGAGGTGCTTATTGTATAGTTCCAGGTTCAATCAATTGCCAAATAATGGACACGGCGTTGGTCTTAAATCACTATTTTTCATCGGTTGATTTTGTTACATTACCCGTGAAAAAATTTTTCCCACTAAGACCTGCAGTTTGTATTAAAGATGTGGTCCATAGTGGAAGATTGACATTGCCTACACACAAAAACGTTTCCAATATATCTCATTTTTTTAAAACAAATAATAAGCAAAAAATTACTAAAATTTGATGCTTTGTTTCTATATTCAATAAAAATACGATTACTTAATGACACTTTCTACAAGTTTAGTATTCCAATGTTACGAGCTAAGTGTTAAGATTTTCAAGATTATTAACAATATACAATCATGTTATCCAGTGTATTCATTAGCAGTGAAACTAATTGGTAAAATATACCGTTTTCTCTCATACACTTAGCATAAGACCTGCTCGCGACTTTGTTTACGTTTGCACAGATATTTCTTCCAAATGCCTGATAAGGTGCACATTTTTTGATGCGAGAGTCTTCTTTAGAAGTTAAGCTATCCATTTAAACTTTTTTCTCACTATGAATAAATCTCTAGCTTTGAAATTTGTGCAACAAAGGCTGAATAATCGCTCTCGCCCGTAAGAGCAATGTTAAATCATGCACTTTTGGGAATTTTTTTCTTGAAAATTTGGCGGGTAAAAAATATTGAAAAATTCATACATACTTCCAGCATGTTAAAGTACAACATTTTTTATTTTCAGTGAGTGTATCAATCTCGTCAAGAACGACTGAACCTCCTTCAGTAACTGTCATTTTCATCAAACATTTTATTTGTTGGTCTCTATTGCCAGCTTTATAAGAGTGGTAGTACGAAGACTTGACACAGACTACAACCACAACTCCTTGTTTTATTTAATTTGAGTGAGTTTCTTACAATTCCTACAAAATTAAGTAGTACTGAAAATACGACTATTACATAACATATCAAACAAAAATAACAATTACCAAGAAAAAGCCAGGTGGTTGTCAAATGCATTGTACCCTGCACTAAAATTTGCGTATTTTTTAATCCAAAATGTTCGGCATCCGAATAAAATAATTCGAAATTTTTTCTTCAAAAACAAAAAAAAAATTGTTTAATGCGGGCATGTACACGCATTCCTTAAGGCGAAAAACCAATTGTTTTTCTGAACACATTCTTCCACACACCCTATAACCTTATAATCTAATTTTTACAACGTACCTGAATATGCATTACCATGACATTATTTTTATGTTTTTCCACCCGAAAATTGGAAGAGCTGAACATCAGATTCTGTACATTCTTCGGTACTGACAGAAATCATAAGTCCTTATCACTGCCATTTTTACTTACAGGCATAAGAAAATGAGCTATACGCATAGCATGTTGGTCAATGAAAATTGACAACCCTAAGGAAATCAAGCCTAACTTTCCAGGTTTTCACGAACATGATCTCAACTGACCACGTTTAGAAAATTTTTATTTTTTTCTAAACATTAATTACCGAGGACAATAAGTAGTTAATAACCACGACTTCTTCCTTACACACTATAATTATTTTTAGAACAATATCTTTCAATCAAACAACTTGGTTAGTTTTTATGCTTTCTCATTACTAAAACGTTAAGTAATAATGCACGCTTTTTTACAACTATTACTCAGTGCACTTACTTTCAAATTTATCGATAGTCAAAAAACAACAAAATAAACATCTTTAAATAATTTAATGTTGCAATCAACTTATTTGTTCATAAACAAAGCAATTATTATTAATTACGGCATCGTCTACTATAACCCAATGTCATTACTTCCCATGTGATAAATAAACAAAAGAATAAGTATAAGCCAAGGTGCCTTAAACTAGGTAATCTCGTGCACATACTTGAAATTTTGTTAATAATAATTAAGCAATAATAAGGTAAAAGTACCAATGCTGGGACACACTTTTTGATCCTGTTCCAATAGTGGAATAGTCAATAACTAATAAGCTTTTAGGAACTTTGTTATAAAATAAATTAATTTCAGATGTTAAAAGTGGTGTCTTATTAAACGTACAATTCAAAACATAACCGCAAATTTCAGATGTCCCGTTGGTTAAACACATAAATTCCATTGAAATAATATGTGCGTTTCGCCATTGGGGCATCGCGTACCATTATTGGGACATGCATTCTCAATGGTGTTTTGCGTTAGGTACAACATTACGTAGTAAGTTTTTATTAATTATGATTATTTCCTGCTAAGACAAAATTATAAAAAAATTGTGTGATTAGTAGGACCACTAAATATATAAATAACAATTTAAATGTTCATGTTATCTCTTAAATGTGATTTTGTATATATTTTTAAACGAAATTTAACCAAAAATCGTCCCAGCATCAGTACTTTTACCTTACATTTAATGGTTGCGATAATTTTGTTTATTTTTTTATGCAATTAATATTTCTAATTCCTTAGACTCATTAGATTCTTTAAAGTGACATCTATACACGTATCTATTTAATTATTTACTTTATTTATTTGTTTTTATATTGTAATACTTAGTATTTTATAAGTTTGTATAAAGGGAGAAGTTATGCGTAAATTACATAAAATAAATTAAAAAGAACATTTATTTTAAAAAATTGAAAAAAAAGGAGAAAACAATGAGTCATATTATTTAAGACTTTAGGGAATTTCACTTTATTCATTATCAAAGTAACGGAATAAAAAATATTTATTGATAAAAAAGGGAATGAATTATCAGCCAGCCGCTCAGCCCGTAGTAAGCTTATCTGTATACGTATTATGAGCGCGTGGGGCACATAGCACTTGTTTATGCAGAGTTAAACAATGTTACTATATCTTTACGAGTAGTATTTTTAAATACATGCAATAAATTATAAAATGTTCACACTAAATCAATAACATATGTAATAAACAATTGTACAGTACTTTTCAGGAGCAAGTGCTGCTGAAGTTACACACTTTACTGGTAAGAGATGAGTTTTTTTCTCTCCCAACATGACTAACAGTGGCCCTTTACGTCAAAGCCTGTCAAGTTAGAATAACTGTCGAAAATATTTATCATCTTACCACAAATCGCGTTTCTTCTTGGCTATCCCACTATGTAATATACTATGTAACATCCACAATGTAACACTAATTAATTCTTACAACATGTGTACATACACAAACATTAAGCTAAAAAAAACTGTCACAAAACATGTGAACTGACCACACTAGATAAAGTACTTTATCTGGAAGTGATACAAAGATGTGAAAATGCAATACTTTTCTTTATGATAGGCTCTTGAGTCGTATCAGCAAACGGTTGCATCAAAACAAGTCGTCACAACACCATAATTAACTAGTCTAAAAACATATACGTTTTTTCGCTTACAGCAAATAATATGCTGTAGCTGTTACCGGTATTAAATACACGACCTTACCTAACGTAGATGCTAAGCAAATGTCATGGTCCAATCATTGTTTTAGCTTTGTACGAAGCAAGAAAAAGTTGTGTAATCAAAATAGTTGTGAATGGATCTATACACAATTATAAAAAATACTTCTTCAAGTGCCGAGGAACATCTTTGTCACTTCAAAAGGCTACAACTTTACGCACACTTCTGAAAATAGAAATGAGAGAACTCGCTTGTATCCGGCCTATTTTGCATAATTGAATAATTTAATAAAACGTTAATTTTAGATGATAATCAACTCACTGGCAGTGTCAATGTATTTTGCGTATGCTTTTTTCCAGCTGCTCAATTAGTTTTAAACAATAAAACTATTAATAATCATAATAATAATAGTAATAATGATAATAAAAATGACAGTAATAATAATAATCCCCAGGCTGAGGCAGTCAGCTTTGGGGCGCGTCCTCCAGGTAGCAGATGGAGGCCAGCTTTCCGCGGGGGTATGGTTCCGAGGCACTGCGGCCGGAGTTTGTACCCGCAGATGGTTGGAACGCAATAAAATAGTTACCGTGGACCAAAACGCTGAGGAAAAAATATCGTAAAAAAGTCTAGAATAGGTTCTTGCATAAAACCTAAAACTTAGTACCCCAGGCAGTAACCTCTCAGAGGAAATCTGCCGCCAGTTCCGACTTGGTGAGAGCCTGGGTGACTAGTGTTGGCCTCATGGATTCTGAAAAAGGCCTCAAAGGCGTCCAGAACGAAAGTGAGGAGACAATATTTCATAAAAAACCCTTACAAAAGGGCTTCATATTCCTGCCCAGCCATGGACGAGACAGACTGCTAAGCACTGGAAATGGAGTGAGTGACGTCAGTGCTGCCAGCTTTTTCAGCAATAACATCGAGATGGATCTGGAATACACCAGGAACTTGAGATTACTATGGAGCAGACAAAGGAGGATACCATGTTCACTGAACTCGAGAAAAGAATCAAAGATATGGTGGAAGCAGCAACAACGACGTTCACAAAAACAGCTATGCCGATAAAAGAAGGTATGAAAGTGGTATTAGACCTTCTGCATAAGCTTAAGGATAGCTGTAAAAGACTAGGAAGACTTCTTCCCGAGTAGGAAGAAGACGAAAAACCCACTAGAACAAGCTGATGATAATCTGATGCGAAAGACATACAGATCAGAAAAAAGGGAGAAAGTCACACACTCTATCCAATCTAGATTCGTGAAAAGCATGCTGACTGGCAAGTGCAGGAGCCCAGAAGATTCAAAAAAGACGTCTAACCCCTCTTCTAAAAAAGGGAAAAAGACCCAGGAAAATCGAGAGCTTATCCCCAAGATAAGAATCAATAGTTGTGCCAACGGCAAACGTGATAATGCCAGAAAAAAGGAGAAAATTCTCGTTTATGTCACGAAAAGGCTAAGTTTTGCAGAGATCCTAAATAAGATGATGACTGATTTTAAGCCAGAAGGGGACGAGATCACAATCGAAGGAGTCACTACGACTAAAAATAGAGATCTTCTTCTTAAAGGTAAAGGAGTAAAGGGCTGAGAGACTCTGGTTTACAGTATAGCTAAGACTGTTAAAGGGCTAGGATCCGTTAAAACAGACGAGAAAAGGGTAATGATCTGGATTATGATCCAATTACCGAGAAAACTGACGTCGAACTTGCATTAAGAAGAATCCCTGGCTGCTCACCACAGATGAGAACAATGACGCTGCTAGGAGCGAATAAAAGAGGAAAAAAAGGTAGCTTTAGTGAATACTAGAGAGACTGATGCCAGATATATTAAAGAAACGAAAAGGCTGTTAATAGGCTTCACAAACTGCCAAGTTAGGAGACCGATTTAAGTCCTCAGATGCTACCGGTATCTGGGATATGGACACATAGCCTGGAACTGCAATAAGGAGGACCGATCGAATGTATGCTTTCGATGTGGCATCTGCAATTACCGTAAGAAAAATTGTAAAAAGGGGACCCGATGTTTTGCTTGCGAAACAAAAGGTGCCAAACACAGAGAATGTTACGGCAGCTGCCCAGCATTTAGAAATTCACTAGAAGAGGTCAAAAATTAGGTGTTTACTAGACGCAGTTAGAGTTTAAGAGGATGGAAGCTAGATGACCATTGCAGACTAAGGATGCACTGGCTTACCCGAGCTAGCAGCAAGGGGAAGCAACGGAAATCAATGCTCCACAAAACAGCAGACAACCAGATGGAATAAGGAGAAGGCAACATCACTACTGTAACGACACTCTGGTGGAAGGCCACGTCAATGGTCAGCACTCCGTGGCCCTGACTTAAAGTAATAATGCGAAAGCAGATTTCGAGCTGAGTGTCTCAGGAGATAGTTCTTGCCAGTTTAGTGGGTATTGAGTTAATATTGCTAAGTATATCATACCGATAAACAGGCACTTTTAAGCTGACTGTGAGTCACACGCATAAAAAGGGGTTTGTACCCCCTTCTATCGTGCATCAAAACATTCTGGAAGACCTTGGATACACAAAAAAAAGATAATAATAATAATAATAATAATAACAATAATAATTAAATAAAATTAATTAATAACTTTTATTACAGAAAAAATTCGTCAAAGCGCTGGTTTTAACCTAGTACTGCAAAAAAGCAAGCGCAAAAGAATGAGCAATATATGTGCCCCTTTGTCATATAAAAGTAACATATGTTCATTGGAATCCTTCGTAGCTGAACCTGTAGCTGATAACTTGTATAACGAGTACAAGTATACAAAGTCTTAAAAATAATTTAAAATTTTGTTTAGTAACGTATAAGGTTGAAGTCAGTTAACTAAATACGGTATCAATGTACTTTACAAAACGTTGGTCGGAAAAAATTCGTCACTCATCGCTTGCTCTCTCTTCGCTGTATGCTCAGCTATAACTATGGTTGACAAAGTCACTTCTTTTCCTCTTTCCGTAGGCGCATATTAAGTATACTCCTTCTTATAACCTTGAACGAATCCTAAAATCTCCTTTATTGTGTGTGTGTTTTTTTTTTGCATTTTCCAAATTCATAAGAGTTTTAATTTTATCATGGAAAATTTTGTCAGATTTAGTGACAGAATAACGTACAAATTTTACTTCAGTTTTTTAACGAGCAACCTCTTGAATTTTATCGACTTTTTCAGCAATGTATGGAGGTCTGTAACATCTTACATAATCATGTAACATCTTATATAACATGATTATGTAAAACAAATCAAATGAAAATAAAAATAATTGATCAAGTAAAACTTACTAAATTTACAATTTTTGTTTGAGTAGAAAAACTCCCATGATAGTATCAATCAACATTTCACTGTTAGGCACCGTATCACATAAAGAGGTATTAGAAACTTAAGTCAATTCATATTTAGATTTTTATTCGGAGTGTTATCACTACAACCAGAACATACGAGAAATTCATCATTTGCAATTTTAACTTTTTACAAATCACTTGTTGGAATGGGGAGCAAATTTGTTGAATTTTGCAAATTTGAAAAATAAATATTTGAAGTAAACCAATGTTATAACTGAATTTTTTTACGTAAACCACATAATTGCAGAAAATATATTAACGCATTCGTAATACTCACGGCCAACAGGTTTATTAAATAGATTGTTACAAACTTTATTGTAGGACATTGTTTCACTTTCGGAAAATAAAAATAAAAACAAATCAGAGCAGTCAAAGCTTCAATCCCTCAACAAATTTGGCTACTAGCTATGTATACATATCTGGTGAAAATGGTGGGATAAGGTCGTGAAAAGCTGATTATAAAAATATCGCAGCACCATCTGGTGTTGCGGTATGAGTAGCTCTCAACTACTGCTCATTAGTTTGTTCGTAATACATGTACAAATGTCAATTGTTACATATTTTTATTTCAAACAAAAAATTTAAGCAACCTTTCATAATAATAACCTCAGAAACCCACAAAGGTCAATTCCCACATAGAATCAAGAACATTTAAGTTTTCATTAAATTTATCACAAAGTTCACTATTTTTTTCCCTAAAATTTCAATATGTATTTTAATGTAAAATTTGACGCAGAATCAATTAATGACATCTTTTTTTGATAAAAATACTTGACAAATAGTAATAATAATTCGAGTTGTAAACGTCACAATCGTAGTGATAGTAATAATAAGTAAAGACATAAAAGCAGAAAAGAATGACCGATCACAATTTTTAAGCAGCTAGCCACATATAAAGTATGTATACTCTATCAATCCACAAAATGCCATTTATAGTTAAATTTTTCAGCTTCAATTTACAAGATTTTAAGCTTTTGTACGAGCTCCTGAAGAGAACTTAAGATAAAAATAATCAAGATTTGTACATGGGGCAGAGTGTGGCCGCTGGGGTGGGACACAGCGTAGCACGGGCCGTGTGGCAGCGTGATTGCGTTATTTCAAATCTATCGTATACAACTGCTTGGAAAGTAGAGACTGTTATTGATTAAGTCAATGTCACTAGTCTTGTTTATTAAGTTAACTGTTAATTCTGTAGTCCAAGACGGTGCGTTACCACAAATGTAAGCAAAAGAAATATAATTGGACTAAAGGCCAACTCATGTAAGCTTTCAAAAACATTTTGATTCATTGCAAGATCATTGCTAGTACTGCCAAAGATTTGAGCATACCATGAAGTACTCTGCAAAGAAAATTCACTGTCACATTGATGGTGTTAAATCAGATTGTGGCAAGAATAAATAAATTAGTATGGGAAATTTATGGTGCAATGTTTAAATAATTGACTAAGTATAACCTGATTTATAATCATACGTGTTTTTACTATTTTGATAACCAGTGATTTTCAACGAACCTTAACCAATCAGCAAGAAAAGGCTTTATTGTTATACAAATAAATTATAGAAAGGAAGATGATGGGTTTCACTTTACAAGATGTTAGAAGACTGGCATTTAATCTGGTAACAAAAATATAAGTCAAACACAACTTTAGCACTGATAAAGGTACTTTTATAAAACGAAGTACTCAATATAATTTTTAAAACATTAACATATTATTTATTTCAATTCTAGATCTAGATGGAAAAGACTGATTAAGAGGTTTTATAAAAAGAGATACTTTGTCTCTCAGAAAAAGTCAGTACACATCTGTGGCTAGAGCAAGTGGCTTTAACCGAAAAGCAGTGAAAGAGTTTTTTAATTTCTTGAAAAATCTCTACAACGAGTACAATTTTCAGCCTCAAAACATTTTCAATGTGGATAAATCAGGTTTTTCCGTTGTTCCCAAATAGAGTACTCGAGTGGTGGCTATGAAAAGGAGAAAGCAGGTGGGAGGCCTAACTGCAGTTGAAAAAGGCGAGATGGTGACATCCGAGCTTTGCGTGTCTGCTGCAGGTGCATTAATGCCGCCGATAATATTTTTCCTGCGAGTCAAACTCAATGATGAGTTTTTAGATGGAAAACCTGCATGAGTATGGGCAAAATTTTATAAGAGTGGCTACATTTAATCAGAAATTTTTACAAAATACTTTAAAAAGTTTATTGAGTTTTCTCATGCCACTAAGACAGATTCAGTTTTATTACTACTGAATAGACATATAATACATGTTAAAAATTTGGACATTATTGATTTAGCCAATGAGAAGAACAGTGTAGTTATCTTGTGTTTACTTCCGCACTGTACTCACACAATGCAACCTTTGGATGTTAGCTTTATGAAACCACTGAGTAGTTGTCACTCCGGAGAAGTAAATTGGATGCAGCGTGAAGGAAAACAACTGGCTTTAAAAAAAATCTTTTTAGTTTCTGGTAAAGCTTTTACTAAAGCATCTCAAATGGAGACAGCTATTAATGCCTTTAGAAAGACGGGATATATATCCTTTTAATGACTGAGCATTTTCAGGAACTAATTATGTTCAGTTAAGAGAATAGTCTATTGAATCTAGTCCATCGCTAAGTAGTTCAAGCACTGCAGATAAATTAAAAGTCTGTCAAACGTTTCACCACAACCAGTAGAAGAGTCGAATTGGTAAAAATTGTATCATCAGATAACAATAAAAAGCATCCAGTTAAGTTGAAAATTTCCATCCCAGTTTCCTGCGTTACAAGTGCTGCTTCACTAATTAATTTATTGTGCGTACGAAAACCATTAATTGTGAGTATTTATTTAGTACAGTGGATAGTTCAACTTTTGTTACTTTTCATATAGTTCTTCGTTGTCATGTATTTCTGCTACACAACCTATAACCTAATGTATCCCAAGCCGTAGCACATTAACAATCTTTATCTGCGCCTGTACTTCATCAAAAAAAAAAAAAAAAAAAAAAAGTGAAGAGCGAAGCAGTGGTTATTAAATCTACTGAGTACACTGAAGAGCTGATTGCCCAAAAAACCAAGATTGTTGAAAAAGAAAAAGAAGAAAATTTGAAAAAAACTGTAATAAAATGTATTGTTACTAGTAAGAAAGGGAAAAAGCAGAAAACTTGAGGTATTAAAACGAAAAAAAAGCTTCGTCGAGATCTATTGCAAACACTAAGTTTACAAAATGCTACGCCAAAACTGATCAAATAATACTTCTATAAATAATGTTTCTTTAACTTTTGCTGATTTTTATAATGAATCTCATCAAATGATTATGTTTACGTTTTAATACTCAACCTTAACGCTTAATTCATTAAAAGGTTTTATTATTTTGTAGTTATTATAAAATTAGTGTAGTAATTAAAACACTGTAATGAAAATTTAAAAAAATGTAATACGTGCCTAAGTTACGAAAGATTGTATACTATCGAATCAAAATCAAAATAATAATTCAAAATACCATATTACTTAAGGATCTTGAAAATACACTATTAAAGAAAACATTTCAAAGACTAAAAATAACACAAGCTAGTTCATAAAATTTAAAAGTTAAGTCATAGAGCATTAGTCATGGTAATTAGGTTCTTTGTTAAAATTGTTGAGCGAAAAAAAGTTAATAAAATTATGTGTGATTCAATTAATTTTCTTGTTTGATTTTCTATAATTTCTATTTCCGTTTTTCATCACGCCACTTCTGCCCTCCCCCATGCTATTCCATGCCTTACCCTGGGACACAGCATAGCAAAATAATAAGTTTTGATATTGATTTTTTTTTAGGGTTACATAACCTAAATAATACTTTGTAAAGCCTGGCAATACTTTTCCAAGTAATTTGGTAAAATAAGCACAACCTCGATTCTAGGTGATGTGGGCAGGACAATCGATCGATATTTTGATAAAATTATTGACTATATTTTAAAAAAACAAAAGAACGTAGTGGGTGAACAAACAGTGAAAAATACCATGGGCTCTATAAAAATGAGCAAAAACCAAGAGAAAAGTTGATCAGACAGGAAGTGCTACTTGTTCGATGTTTGAGGAAAAAAAATAATGAAAAATCGGAAAGGTAGAAGGGAGATGAGAACGGGCGCCCTCGTCCCAAGAGTCGACTGGGTATGAAGTTTATGTGGCAGGTGCTGTATGTGTTTGATTTACATATGAAATAATGAATGAGAGAGAAAGAGAGCCCTTTAATTCACCATCAACTCACATGTATGTATATGGAGATGTGTATGCATGAAGTGGTGGACAAGGAAGTGCAGTGAGGGGGAGCTGGAAATTGAGAAGGAGCGAAACGGCAACAGGAAGAGGAAAATACAGCCGGAAGGGATATGAGGGCAGTCCCTCTCTTTTTTCCTCATTTCCCTCGTGGGAGAAATAATTAAAAAAAAGTCGAAAGGTTAATTAAGTCTGTTTGATAACGGTTCGGCTGTGATGGCTGAGAAGTGCTCTATAAATTTAATTACGACTTGCGTACAAAAATAGCTGTTGCTATTGCTGTAGCTGTAAACTGTTGCTGTTGTCCATCTATATTATTACGAATAATGTAAACACGCGATAATGTAAACTTTGGAAATACAACTTGTTGGGTACATGTTACAGTTATTGATACAGTGAAAATAAATTAAAACGAAGTTTTTCGAACGAGCTTTTACATGTGAAACTTAAAATGGATATCAATTTTTTCTCCAAGCCTTCTTCATTGTAACTGTCAGTAACAGCTTGGGCTAATGTGCATACAATATAAATTAAAAATAAATATGAGAGATGACATTATCCACCACAATAAAGTTCGATAAATAAACACTTGTTTAAGTGATTTTTTTATTTCGATGTAATCATCACTTTACTTCACTTTTCTCAAGCCACCTATATTCTTAAAAGAGTATTCTCACATTAACAAGTTCAGCTCATCAATCTTGAAAGGGTTGTGGAGAGACAGATTATTCACCTTTTTTCGTAACTTCTCTATCAAATTTAGGATAACATCACTTATATAAACCAATCGATTTTTACTCGTCAACTGCTCAAGGAGATCATGAAGATGAAGCTTTCTCACTATTTTGTATTGGCTGTCATATTGAATTTATCATACTGTCTTAAAATCTACAGGTTTGCTCAATATTTCGTTACGATTGTGTATCGAAAAGTGGTAAAAAATTTAATTTTCATATTAGTCCTTAACCATAATACAAAGTTGTAAGAGGAATAAAATAATGAATTTGCGGCATATTCTACGTCTCAAACAACAGATTTTTCAAGTTGTACATTGATTTATTGGGAGAATGCACACTATACGTTACAAGCATACCTACATAGCTGAAAAAAATGTTACGCACCATCTATAATCCAGCAAGTAAAAATTACTCTGCACATCATCATGCGAAGTGATCAATAAAAAAACTGAATATTACAAGCAACTGCTCAACTGTTACGTAAAACCAGGTGGATACAGTCTTCCCTATTATGATGAACATCGCTTGCATATTAAATTTATACGCGTATACACTAGCACTTGGTACATGGCATTCAATTTTCTTCTTTATAATGCGAATACAGCTACATCGGTTCTTGATACGCACTCACGCACGTACACATGCTTATCGAGAATCAAATCTTCATTTCCATACACCACTGCGCTGGATAAAAAAAGGAGCTCACCGCACGAAACATAATAACACATTTCAGACAGATCGATCTATTGCTTCGGATCTAGGAAATGAATAATTACGCGCGCACGAAAATATTCCCCGTCAAATTCATCTGCGCACGCTCGCCGAGCTGAATTTAAATAACAAAGCTCACCCATGATATGACAGCGCGTACTATCTCCTCCCCTTTTTTTCTATTCATGCAGAATACACGGGGGCGCATGTAGCGGTGAAAAGTCTTTTGTCGAGCGACTATGATTTTTCACGCGCCAGCGATCGTGAACGACGCTGCCCATGGTGAACGCAGCTTTTCAAATGAACAGTATATTTCGCGAGCGTGGATCGAAAAGCCTTAGGCTAACCACAAAGATAAGTTGAACTAGTGCACTTGCGATCAAAACTGAGAGAAAATGCATGATTAGACAATTATGTGTACTCTTTCTTTTTTTTCTTATTAGAATATTTTGATTCTCAACCAATTACGAAGCAGCAAATTCACACTTTTGTTTGCTTTTAACAAGTTACCATCTCTTTAATGATTTTGAAATACAAACGTAGCATATTTTCATATTTTCATGGATTGGTCTAACACGGCACATAAAAAATTACATACAACTGAAAGGTAAATCAAAGCATTGGGTAATCGATCTAAAAATGAACAAAAACGCGTACTCACTGAACGCCTTTTCTCCACCATTTCTTTTTGTTGTGTTGAGCCGCATCTAAGTCTAAGTGGCATCGCAGGCGGCTAAGTGTATCTCTGCTCACTGTGTCAAGCTTACGAATGACACTAATTTTACTATCACACTTTTAGCTATCATTCTCCAATACATTCATTACCAAATACTTGGTTCACTGAATTATTTCGAGAATTATTTCTTATTAAGAGTTAATTATTGATACACATATCTCACTACATGTACTTATATTATACGCAGGTCATGTTTTATCAAACTATTCAGTTATTTTTTTAATTATTTGTCTCAGAATAATAATAAAATTTCCTTTTTACCCAATAAGTACACACGTGCATTCGTTAGATTCAATTTGTTTTATTTGCACGATAGAGCTGAAAAACATTCATGTACAATTACTTTTCTTTTGTGTACAGATTCGTAAACATTGGAAGATTTTATGAACGTACGAGAGGCCGATTTAATTATTTGAATCGATTAGATTTTCGTACACTATACTCTTATGTCTCATTACATGAAATTATTTGATAATAATTTTTTTCTAATTCATATTTTAAAGATTCTATTGTAGAGTTATCTTCGACTAATACTTCATGCTTAATATGCAGTTGATGATAATTACTCAGAAAATAAGTGACAGTACAAAAATTCGTACCCACACAAAGGTTATGATTCATAAATTTTTGTCTCTATACTAATTGACGTTCAAATTTAAATCGTGATAAATTAAACAAAATATATATGCCNTACACTTGTGAAAGTTAACTTACTGCAACAAGGAGAATAGCTAAACTGCACAGAAAAACCTTCATTTTATTTACAGTTGACTATGACGATTAGCGTCTACTTAAGTATGTTTGAGAAATATTTCAAGCGCTCAGCTTATTCCGTATTTATACTGTGAAATGTTTACGTAACCACAAAACCGGAAAATTGTTTTTTTTTTATTTTAATGCGAGTACTTGTAAGGTATGTCAAAATTTTACTCGTGAACATATCCCGGAAAAATAACTGTTAATGTTTTGGATGTCACTTCAATTGCAGTGAAGAAGAATAATACTTTTAACAAATTTGGCCTTTCTTGGACATTAAATCATTTTCCCAATTATTGCGTGACTTATTCCTCACTCCTAATAAAATATTCAAAAATATGTATTACTTTTTGTTATTAGCTTATTTTGTGTCGTTTTATTGTGTTACTATTTATTAGTAGTTTTTCTACTGACAGTAACCCTGTAAGTATCATTATGTTATTTACTATAAAGTTTGGAAAAAGAAACTACTTTTGATGTGGGTTGTGCATATAAATTTATTCATTTATATCATATAGAACTGGAGTGACTCTAATATTTACAAATAATTTATAATTATAAATTCGGTTTAGTTAAAATAATATTTACCGCGAAAAAAAAACATTATTATAGGATTATTGAAGAAGACTTCTACGATTTATGGACAAGGTTTACCCTTACAAGTACTCTCTCAGCAACTAGGTGATTATGAAATTTTTTCTAAGTATAGTAGGAGTGAGTTAAAATATCTAAATAATTAGTTGAAGCTTAAAACAGCTTATTTATGCTTAGTATTTACATAAAAAAGCAGCAACTGAGCTTCAGTTGTTCCGTGCTGACGTATGTCGTTACACAATCTGAGCCGTAAAATAGAAAAATCCACGAAAACAATGTATGTATATATACGTATACTGTAAAAGAAGAACGGCTTGGAAAATAAAGCTGATATTTAATAGCAAAAGTAAATTTTTTTCGGGTCACTGGATTATAAGCTCTTCAGTATTTGTGTGTCCACTTTACAGCGAATAATCTGCATTCATTAAAAAAATTATAAACTTGGCTCGTAATGGGAGCTTATCAAAATTTAGTGCCGTAAATTTGCTCGTATTATATTTCCCTCATCTTTTCATTTTATCGCTTGACTTTGTCCAGTTAAATCAGCCACAAATTCACTAAATGATCAAATCAAATCCCATTTAAAAGAAAACTACGTTCTCCACCGTATCAGAATCTTCAGCACCAAATCAAGGAATGACAACAAGTTATTTGTTTTCCTGGTTAGGCGTAGAGATTTTCTCTTTTTTATTGCTCTTATTTTGTGTTTTATTTCTAGTGGAAGCTGAATTTTATCTGGGGCTCTGTGCATATGATGTTGATGATATTGACGGTAAAATATGTTTTTAACATTAATTCAAATGAAAATACGGATTGAAAAATGTAGGAGACTTACACAATATTTAAAACATAAATATTAACTGCACAACACGTTTGACTTATTTGAAGGTTGATTTAGAAAAAAAAAAAACTGATACTAATTAGTTGGCCCGAAATTATCTCGAGATCTATTTTTCTGTTTTTTTTTAAAGAAGTATTTGATGTTATTGATACAGTTTTTTTATAGCTTTAAAATGAGCGATAAAAATATGAGAGTTATTGATTTATTATTTAGAAAAACTTGTCTATTAAAATTGAAAAACATGTGTCTTTAAAAGTGAATACTAAATGTTGATATTTTTTAAGTTATTAACATTAATAGCAAAGTTCTTCATCACTAGATAATTAAATTGAAAAGTCTAAATTCTGGAACGTGATTTGCAGAGTATCTATTATTTTTTGATTATCTACCTAGCGGACTCACCTAAAGTGAGAATTGTTTTCTGTTTTGGCATCTTTATTACCCTAAGAGTCGACGAAAAACTTAAGCTCTGTACTTCATTGTCGATCACAATTTTTAGTACAAAACTCACATTAATCCAGACCTTATAATGTATATACTTTTACGTGCAATGTTGTGCACCATAGACATCAAGGTAATATTGTTTGGAAATCATTTCTTTCAAACAAACCCCAGGATCAATTTATATTGCTTATTATCACCTTACGAAAATAAACTTTACACTTAAACAGTTATTAAAATGATCCATTCTTATGTAATAAATATAAGCATTTTTTTTTTTTTTAATAGTTTATTTGACACATACATATCCAGCCTCTTTTCCCCAACACGTGACGTAGCATTTAACTTTAGGATCTTCATAATTTAGTTTTTGTCCTTCTTTTATTTCTATTATTGAAAAATACAATTTAAGTGGCAACAACATTATNTTATTAAAACAAAACTTTTATTTCAAAAAGAGTTTGTAACCCCTCAACTTGAACCTAACTTGTTAGCAGCTCAGTGAAAACTGAATTTTTTATGACTTAATCTTACCAATGACAATTAGAAATGACTACTCTTATGCTTCTCTATTGTAAAATGCTCATGTATAAAGTACGTTCTAAAATTGAAAGCACCGTGTTTTCCTGTTTCAAATAAAAAAAAAAAGATAATGGTCGGCCCTAAGATGGCAACCACCTTGGGAACTTAGGATTCGTACATAAATAATGGCATTATTATATCTAGCAATCCGGAAAACATTCTTTGTTTAAGAAACAATCATTAGAGAAGTAGAGCAACTATAAACTACTAGTGATGATTACAAGGTGCTTTTAGAGGGAGAACATTTTACTAAATTTGTTACATTTACATTTTTTTAGTGTCAAAGGTAAACGTTACATAAAAGAACAGATTTTAAAATAAGTACTATTATGTTTATTTAAATTGATTTTGTAAGTGTAGTTACATTGTTAGGAAAATAACAAAGTTAAGTTTGTATTATAGCTGTTTTAGTGAAAAAAAAAACTAATCTGAATTTTCATTTTCCTTTTTTTTTCCTTTCATTGAGATTCCTTTTTCCTTGAGGCATTTCAACATAGCTGATCCCACTTCACAGTCAGATTGTTTGTTGGCTGCAAGAAAAAATTTAAAGTAAATATTTTGGAACAAGCATCAAAGATTTACTTCATTGAGTTTGTACATTATGAGAGGAGATGCAATGATTTTTTTTTGAATATTCATAAAATCTTAAGCCTGAAATGAGGCACTAAGAAAGTTAAAAAAAAAATCAAATTAAATAACTTTATTCAGGCATTTGTCTTAATTTTAATATTATTCAGCTTCAAGACTTACCTTCTTCAGCACAACCCTTGACAGCCTCTTTTTTAGCGTCATCCAAATTTAGCTTTTTAGATAATTTCTCAATGAACTTTTCAGCGTTAACTTTGCCGTCAACAATCTAAAAATGCAGATCAATATTTAAAGATTTAATTGTACAAGAAAAGATTAATAAACACGTACAATTCCAAATTTCTTTCCCAAACAAGTGATGAAGCATTTTACTTTTGAGTCTTCCAAATTAGGAAATTGTCCTTTTTTTATTTCTACAATCAAAAAAATCAAAGTGACGAATACATAATCAATAATTAATAAAACTAAATTGAACATGTGTATAAAGTATACCATCTGTTAATCCACTCTCCGTTTTACATTCCTTGAAAACTCCACCTTTAGCTTGGCATGGCAAGCAAATCTGAAAAAACATGTATACAATCAAAGTATTTTTTTGTAGTAGAGAAGGTTGAGAAAGCATCAATGAAAAAAAGTTATTACGGTAGATCTGAACTACATAATCATCATTTATGAAAGATATACTTTTGGTCCATAATTTACGTAAATCCATCAATGATTATGAAGATTGAGATCCTAACTGTGCTTTTGAATTTAATACTTTATAAGAATATTCGGAGTCACCAATTTTTTTGATTGCTCTATTATTGTTTGATATAATATGGGTGCTACTAAATATGCTTATGAATATCGATGAAAAGCACACTTTCAGTGAGATTGTTAAGATATCAATAAATTAATAATAATACATGTAATTATATCTACTACAGCTTAGTACAATAAAAAAAAAAAAACAACGTTATTTTAAACATATGTACTGACTGTTGGATGAGAATCAATGAAATCATAAATTATAGTTATACGTGTGAACATTATTTAAAAATATGGATAAATTTTTTTACATTATACTTGTGAAAGTCAACTTACTGCAACAAGGATAATAGCTAAACTGCACAGAAAAACCTTCATTTTATTTACAGTTGACTATGACGATTAGCGTCTAAGTATACTTGAGAAATGTTTCAAGTGCTGCAGCTTATTCCGTATTTATACTGTGAAATATTTACGTAACCACAAAACTGGACAATTTTTTTTTTGTAATGTCAAAGTTTTACTCGTTAACATATCTGGAAAAATCAACTGATGATGTATCAGGCTGATGTCTATGTAATTACAGCGATGGAGAACAATACTTTTTACATTTTTTAACTGTGTAGAACAAAAAATTATTTTTCCAGGTATTGCGTGACTGGTTTCTTATTTCTGATGTATCGTCATTTTTATTAGTGTAAAAATACTATAATAACGATAGTAATAAATGTTTTATAGCAAAACTTTACTGTGTAATCTCTAAAAATGTACAAATTTTTTTGTGATTAATAAATTTGAGAAAAAAAAATTAAAAAAATAGTCGTTTTGAATAATTAAGTTAGGAAAAGTGTATGCATTACGAGAACATTTCTGGTACAATGAAATAATTTACATTAACGTATAACAAAAAATTTCAAATGTTTTATGAATTTTCATCCATGAATGTTACGTGCAGTTGCGAGTGTAGTACTTGATATATTTCTAGTTATAATTAAAAAATTCGATGTACAGATATATACCAATTCGATGTACAGAAATTTAATAAGGTCGTGAGATTGAAGCAAAATATTACTCGCGACATTTTTGTTCCACCTGCAAAAGAAAGAGAAAAAATTTCGAAAAATGGACGAAAAAAATATTTTTTAATTAAAAAGTAATCTAGTTATTGATGTCGAATGAAACGTATGAGAGGTATAGTGCAAAAATCAGAGCTGATTAAGAGTCACTGGACGGTCATGGTTGAAAATTTTTTCAGCTGCAATGCTTACCCATCAATAGCAGCGTCGACTCGCGGCAAGGGTAGTTGCAACGAAAAAAAAAAAAAAGAAAAAAGAAAAATACGTGACGGACGTAAATAAAAAATCAAACCCGAATTACGGGGAAAAACGTGAGGACCATTCCAAATTTTAGTACCAAAATCAGCGCATGATCCAGTTGCCTGTAGAGAGACTTTGAAAAATATTTACATGGCTCGTGCGTTGAGAGTCGTTTCCATCGAAAAAGAGCTCGTAATTTGAGTAGATAATGGCCCACGCGTACGGAAAAGAAAAAAAAAAAAAAAAAACGTGATTTTTCCGTATTCCAAACACATCCTGGCACCTGGTGTGCGTTTTTAATACAGTGTATGCACAGGTTAATTAAATGGCAATTCAATTACAGTGGTATTGAGTACTCGTGTGGGTGCTTGGATATGCGGTCTGTTTCGCCCAGCTGTGGCTTGCTCTCTTGGGAGTACGGAAGCGTGCATCGGAATGTGTATCGATTTCACTGGTGTTGACCCACGTCGAATTTCATATGTGTGTATATATATGCATGCACACGTAAATGCATCAATGGGCGATATTAGTCGCTGTACATTCGCATGGGTAAATAAGCAAATGGATGTGTGGACACGAGTTCATTTGATACCTTCACCTATAGCAACAGCGGAATATTGCCTAGTTATTATATTTGCTCGTGGAATTATTAAATTAACATCTGAAGCTACTAACTGCGGCAACTCGCTCATCTATAGGACTCCCTCTCCCACTGATCTACCCATTCTGTTGATTTTGCCATTAGTTACACGATGCGCGTGGTTTATTGAGTGAATGTGTATTTACACAAATGTATTTCCTGTAGCTTTTTTTGTTTGAGATTTTCTTCCGCTGTATGTAAAAAGAAAACATTTATGTGTTCTTAGATTAAAATACGACTTGAAGTGGAGCTTGCAGTGGAGGCATCCGTATATTCTTCGACGGTACTAATTTTAAAATCGTGTTAGACGTACGTTTTATGATGTAAGATATTAGAAAACATCGTTATGAAAAAAATTTTCGTTTGTTTATACGTATATTTTTGTATATTTTCCAGTATGATCAGGTACATTATATGTGAGGATAGAGGTAGGCACTGATTCAAGATCAAATGGAGAAGAACAAAAATCAAAATTTTACTTAGGACACGGATTGACAGATTAAAAAATACATGAAAAATAATAAAAGTTAAAAAAGACCTTCAAGGCCAAGGTAACAAATCTGAGACAAAGTAACAAAAATGTCGAGACAAATTAAGTTCGAGGTTCTATAACAGAGACAAAATTATGATATGCATTTGCGAAATTAGACACACTGATCACAAGTTGTAAGAAAAAACTCTCAAAAGGTCTAAGTTGTTAAAAAATCTCTAAGAAAATAAAAAAAGTATGTTTCAATTATATCTTAGCGTCATTGTAAATTTTAATATCTTGTCTAAAAGAAATAAATGAAGTAAATAAGATTTTAGAAGTTTAAAACGAGCTTAGTATTGTAAAGTAATTTCTTTCAGATAGTAAAAATCTAAGAATATTTGCCCCTCTGGAATACTAGAAATGATTAATCATAGTAATTTTTTAAATGAGATAATAATGAGCATTTAAACAGCTTGACAATGACATTCGTCTTAGCTGAGTATCAGAAATATTCGATAGAGAAATAGTATCATGTCATCGGAGTATTTATAATTGAAAAAAACAATTAAGGTCTATTAGCTTTTTTCTTTTTATGTGCGATAATAACGCGATTTGTAAAAATATTTGATTTTTTTTTTTTTGTACAAATCATTTGACAGTCCAGAAGTAGTCGTTAACATGCAGGTCCAATGTTTTATTTGTTCAGTGATCCAGTCTATTTGTGCCTTTTATTATGTTATCCACCTAAAAAATGGTAATAAAAACTTATTAATATATTAACAATTAGCATAATAAAGTACCATAATTATGATAATTTATTTTAGATTATATTAGCATAATCCTTTAATCATTTAGTTGTGTTAATTTTAGTCGATGCAATCCTGTTAGATGGCGATAATCATGTTATACCGAACGATGCTTCTGATTGCTATGTATCCCTTCGAAACAGTACTGGTCTGCATTTTTGCGGTGGTGCAATAATCAGCAATTACTATATTTTAACAGCTGCTAGCTGTGTAACGTACATTCACGACAGCAGCTTTAGCTTTCGAGGTGAGATTAACGTGGCACGGAGAAATACGAAATCGAGTTTAAATGTTGAAATTCTGGGACAGGTTGAAAACATGTTTGTACCCCAAAGTTTTTTTCATTACGAAAATGACATTGCACTTCTTGAGGTATTTTTGCATCCTTTTCTTCTTAAGCTTTATTGCTCAATCATTAAAATCACATCGAAATTTCAGTTGAAAAATAGTTTGAAACTAGAAGAAAATCCAAAATTAAAGAAAGCACTTTTTCCATTGATAAGGCAACCTTACAACGAAATAGTGTTTGAAGCACATGGTGCCGGGCATAATGTATTAAATTATATCAAAAATGGTGCCCAATTCTCTTTTTCAAAATCTTTTCAAACAGATTATAGACTGAAATACTTGCAAATGACAATCTTACCAAACGATAAATGCTTGATCCCTACTCAATCAAACAGTTTTTGTGCTGTGGCGCTTACACTGGAACCAGCAGGATTATGTGAGGTAAGTTTTATAAAACACCAGTAATTAAAATTTAGTTGTACAAAGAAAGTTAATATTTCACTCANAGTGTATGATTCACTTCTACAAAGTCTCTAAAACTGTAATTTTATAATTCACCTCTACATAATCTGTAAGAGTGTTATTATACCTACTTCATGAAATTATGTTTTGACTGTAGTAATTTCTCCTGTATTTTAATAAAATTTTAATGAAAAAATAATGAAGTTTATTTAATTACTCAAAAAATTTTATTCGAAAGTTATTTTTGCGAACTTTCTTCGAAAATCATTAAATTTTTTTAGGGTGATAACGGTAGCCCTCTCCTGCATGATAATATGCTTTTCGGAATCTACACTCATGGTAGCAAATTCTGCAACAACAAAATTAACCCCGCATACTTTACACGGGTATCATCGTACTGGAAATTTATTGTCACAGCTGTCACGCATGGTGGAATTAACTTGACGGAAATCAAATCCTCCAATAAGTATGTAGAAATCCTTCTGATGTATTAAAAAAAATTTACAAATGTAACTAATGCTATTAATTTAGATTATGATGAAATATGCTTCTTGTTAATTTAAACACTAACTACGATTTGTTGAAAAAATAGCATGTTAACATTGTTATGTAGAAAAAAGTCAAAGATGATTTTTAAAAATTGAGTTATCAAGTAAAATACAACACAAATGAATAGCTTTAAGGGTAAAGGAAAAAAAAGTTTTAAATTATAACTAGCAGATAAAACATTAATTATAAAGAATTTTAGTTTTAGTTTATTGACATCCGTTTTTAACATCAATCAAATCATCTAAAAATAAAAATGTCACTTATACATTTGTTCCAACTCATAACAATGATTCTTAAACAAATTTTTTTTATTCAGGAACAAAGTTTTAAAACCAAATACCAGCAAATCTATTGACGTTTACATCGAATCGATTTTAAAAGTTTTACTTGGCTCTGATCGCATATCAGAAACTTGGATGATACATACTGCATATTGGGTAATAACATACGTCCGTAGTACGTATATTATTTAATTTAACTTTTTGTACACTAAATATAATAACTGGATATATTAAATATTATCAAAAGGTCAATTATAATATATCTGACATGATAATAAGAAATTTTACAAAAGTACATGAAGCCGACAACAAGTTGATTTCTGTACAAGATGGAATATTTACGTTTTTGATAAATATGGACTGGAACGATCTTTATGTAAGTATAATTATTTTTTAAAGCTTTTGTTATAAATAAGTTTGCAAGTATAAGATAAGATATCAGTGTACAAAAATTTAATAAAAGCTGACTCCGTAGCTTTCATTTTGAGTTCGATAGTAGTTTATCGCGTAACATAGATACTTTGTCATTATCAAGCTACTTGCAATGTACAATTGATCACTTTTATCAAATATACTGTAACACTTCTTTTTACCAAGGTTACTCAGAAATCTTGAAGGTAGCAAAAAATACTTGTCATGTATGTAATACTTCCTCTTACATAAAAGCAAATCGTTATTATGTACTTAGGAAAGAGAAGGTTTTAAAAAAAGATATATACGTCAAGGTTACTTAAGTGCCCTTGTCATTGAAAATATTTTTCCAACAGAGAATCATTTCTAAAATTTTGTAATTACAACTTACAATCGTAAAAGCAAGAAGAGTTTATTGTGCTCGTTAATTAATTAGCGGTATTCGCTTTATAAAACTGAAGATAAAAAGTTCTCTAAATTACCTGCTGTTATAGTCTAAATTGAAGTAACTGATTTTTTTTATTTTTTTTTTAATTGATCTATTTTTTACTTTACTATCACTATGGATTGCAATGTGTACACTTTATAAAAAAAAACACCATATAGTATTGTAGGCTACTAAATTACAAAATATGGCTTCGCGTTAACGAATCAACGATATTGATATACAACTACACTATGTCTAATGTTGAAATATTAAATACTGTTTTTTTTTATTTCTGTCTTGTGGTGCCTACTTTATCTTTCACTGTTCTCTCTTTTTTCCCAATTATTGATTCTATCACTGTTACCTGTATGCTGTTTAAAAATTGTATGATTCATATTTTTTAATTGATTAATTAATACTAATATTTTAATAATTGTATGTGTAACTGTTCATTGATTTACTTTAAATTTATAGATAACTTACAAAATCGCGTGGTGGTTTTGCAAAGCTTCTTACACCGCAAAGGTAAAAAATTTGAAAGCCAGAGTGGAAGTATATGTAGATTTTTACAGTCATAAAGTGGAATTGAAAAATATTCACATAAATTATCATAAGTGAGATTTATTTTTTTAGAATTTTTATCCAAGCCTTTTTTTATTGATAAAAGCTTAATTAATAATTAATTTATTGCAGGTCTAACATTATAATAACTAGAACTATTAATGGTATTTGCTCTTTCTCCATGTTATCGCAACATGATTTAAAGAAACTATTGAGAGAACAGTTGACAAGAGAAATAGAGGGAGAAATGCGTTTGAATGTCTTGTGAATTTATTTAACTTTCTTTTGCTTGAAGAATTGAGAACTTTGTATATTTATCAAAGTAATAGATAAGATTTTATCAAGTTATTCAAAAAACGATACTATCTATCTAAGGTATTTCAACAACTTTCATTTCAACAAATGACGCAAACTTGCAACGTTTTTTTTTTTTTATATTTTTGAGCATTATCTATTACATTTCATTTACTGATGGATAGATAAAAAAAAGCAACATTAAAATTGTAATGAAGAAAAAATCAACTAAATATTGCAGTAAAGTAGCAGCTATCTAAGAAAAAAATTTTTTTCTTCAAATTCTGAATTGTCAGTACTACTATTTTATTCAGGAATAAATTAAAATGAACTTTTATTGAATGTATATCTATTCTTTACTATTTAAACTCTTTAAAAGTTACATAGTGTCCATCAATTATCGATTACACCGAAATTCTACTCTGTGCTAACGACACACAGGTTTTTTTACTCACATCAGATCTATATTAAATTGTAGCACCTTCAAAAACATTCAAACGCTACCTCTGATCTGATCTTAATGCTCTACATCTCAGTATAAAGAAATGTAAGATTTGTTTACTTTATCGTATTTTTACCATAACTTGATTTTCTTTGGCTATAGTGTATGATTGGCTATAGTGTATGATTCACTTCTACAAAGTCTCTAAAACTGTAATTTTATAATTCACCTCTACATAATCTGTAAGAGTGTTATTATACCTACTTCATGAAATTATGTTTTGACTGTAGTAATTTCTCCTGTATTTTAATAAAATTTTAATGAAAAAATAATAAAGTTTATTTAATTACTCAAAAAATTTTATTCGAAAGTTATTTTTGCGAACTTTCTTCGACATATATGTATACATGCATCTGATTTTTACTATAAAATGCTTCGGCGGATGAAGATCAATTTTACAAACTTATGAACTCAGTAGTGTATCATCCTAGTTATTTCAAGCTTTGTTACTCGATAACATAAGGAAAAAAAAAATCATAAAATAAGTTTCAAAGGAGTACAAATAACTAGATTTTATTTATTTTTTTTTAACCAACCAAATAACAGATGATTTTACGTGGAATTATTCAGATACGCGCAGAGAGCCTGGGGGCTCGAGCTAGGCGGACCGTCTCCTAAATTCACGAAACCGACGGTGCGTGAATCGTTTGCTGGCGTGAACTCGTTTGGGGAGTTGAGTTGTGTTGCCAGAGGAGCCGAGGAGAGCCGAGAGAGAGGCGAGGCCCGCCACTGCTGTAAGTTTTGTATATATTCTCTACATACACATGTGGGAAAGCACGCGTGTGTCGCTGAACACAAATTCTAAATGTACATGTATGCACCGTGTGCGTGTGAGCGTACGAGAGAACTACCCCTTGACACGAGCCCTGATGAATATATACTGGCTGCTGGGAGAGCACGAGAGAAATACACAGAGGGTAGTGAGGAGAACTCCATCTTATACCCTCTCAAAGTTCACTCCCTTGAGTCCTGAGGATCGTTGATGGTGTCCTAATCACAGCAAGTGACGATGTCACTTTCGTGAAAACATCATGCAGACTCAAGCCTTTTTTTCATGAAAGGGAGGAGAGGGATCTCTTTGATATCATTTTCTCCTGAAAGTGTGTCCAAAGGAATCTTCTGCTGTACTTTTGCATTATGTCCTGAAGCAAAAAGTAAAAAAGTCATGGTATGGTTTTTGACTTCTGACCTGGAAAAGCGTAAAGTTAGGAATTCAAATGAAACTTTTCACATTGTCCTTTCGCAAAAAATTGATGATGACGTGGCATAAGCCTTCTTTATTCATTTTGTCATTGGTTATGACGGAGCACTTGATTCACTTGGTGGTATTTTTAAAAACTCAGTTTCATTGAAATATGGTTTTAATTTTGAGGAAATAAGTTTATAATGTAAAAATAACTTTTAGTAATGTTATTTCACTTGTTTGTCCTTCGACAAACAATTGGAATTGAGTAAAGTTAAAACAAACCTCAGTTATACGTAGTGTGTAATTTTATAATGATCGTGATACACGATGCCTACATTTTTATAGGAAAAAATATTTTTAAAGCATCTAAGTTCTAAGTTTGATCATACCTCTAGTTAATTGTAATAACATGAAAAAGTGTTCGTAAAAACGGTATAATTCAATACACATTTATTAAGTATATTCCAATGAAGATGAATGGTTTAATTTTCAGAAAATAATTTTCTAGTTTCAATCACCCGAGACGAGAACAGTACTCGTTCGATCTTAATTGAGCAACTTCGTTGACAATTGAGAAAAAATAAAACTGCCACCGTAGCCACACAATCAGATATTTGAGACATCATCATATAAATTTTCTTTTGTTTTTCGCATAGAAAATTAAGCACAAAAAAATGAATACTTTCTTTAGACAGATCCAGGTGTAAGCACAATTTTCATTAACAGTTCACTTCGTGGTATACGTCCACAAAATCGCCGTATCATTTTCTAAGGATGTTAGAAAGAAATTACCATAGCAGATAAGCATCAGAGCCTTCCAATTTCATTTTGAAGCACAGTCGCGCAAATCAACAACACACGCACACTCCCTTTATACACCCATGTCTTATCCACGCGGCACCGAGACCTCGAATTTCCAGCAGCTACTTTTAGAAACCGGTTGTCCCGTGTCTGGTATTATTAAAGCCGAGAGGTGATCTGAGATTCCGCCTTCTTTCACCACGCAACGAAACCGTTCTAGTAAACAGGAAAAAAAAAAGAAGTTAATACGTGCTCAGTGATAATGACGAGCTTGACTTTCATTTGGGAAAAATCTTTGGCCCAATCATCGTTGTACGTGTACTGTTTTTTTAATCTGATATAACGTTCACGTGAACTCGGTATATTAGCGATGTACGATCGCTTCATGAATTCAAATGAATATAATCATTGTGTCCAACTGACCTTCTAACACATTTCACCGCATTGGTGTAGCATCCGTCAAAAATACCAGAATAAATTAAACATCACCCAGATAACTAAAAACTCATCGGATTCAATTTCATTGGCTGAATATGATTGGCATTCTTGAACGGAATGGAAGAAATAGGCATTCACTGGGTTAGCACGTGGTTAGCCTAATTTTTGACGGCCACGTCATACCTGTATGGCCGTAAACATGTATGGGATTAGGCATAAAAATTTCCTTTTTCGCTAAAGCCCTTCGGGAAGTAACAGATGAAGCATCTACGTAAACAAGAGGATCAAGAAGATAATAGTATGGTAGCAAGGTGCCATGTGATCTGACTCGGTATATGTAGGTGCTGTAAGCCAAAACGGAGATTTGCTCTACTAAGTAATTCTAAGCTTCTACTCTCTCGTCTTCTGTAGGTGCTACGTACCGCTACCTATTGCTGCATTGTTATTGTTGTAGTTCCCTTTACAATAGAGCATGACTTAGTTTGACTCATCCTCATGCCCATACTCCTATTTTACGTTAATTCTGTATTGTCTTTCGCTTTATTAGAGCAATAACTCATTTTACTTCTAATAGTCTTTATTTCTGTGCTTCAATGATACATTTATGAAATTGTATGATTTTGACTTTCAATGCTCTGTACTGATAGTATACATGTACTTGAGTGTACTTTCCAAAGGTTAATTGATATTGACTTAATTTCCATACATGTATGAATATCTGTTATTCGATAATCCAATGTCTTGAGTTGCTTATCAATGAATTACTTATCGTAACTGCTAGTGATTTTTTTATCAGTGTATTGATAATTATGATACCCCAACATTTATAAGACGTTCTAAATCATAAAATTAAACAGATTTCAATAAAAAGTAAATTTTATTATACATGTTATCGTAAGAGATGATCAAGTTAAATTTAACTCATCTTCTTACGACAAATTGCAGAACATCTTAACTTTCACTTTTTTTTTTATGTACTTAAAATAATAGGTCTATAAAATGATTTGAACAAATCATCAAACTAATAGTTTAAAATATTTTTGGATTTTCTTGAAAGTTTTTCTATCTATTACAATTAATATAGATTAGGAGCCATTACAGCAATTCCGGGTGCTACAGCGCTCTCCTTAAAGCTTGTAAGTCGATAAAAACTTTTTTTCCTCGATTGCCGTGTTGGGTGGAATAGTCTTCATTTATCTAAAGAATATTATATAATAGAGACAAAGATGTAAAATTTTGCTAGTAGTTGCACGTATTAAAAGTACAGAGCCAAGTCACACATAATCAAGATGCCTAGTTGAAAAACATCCCTTACAATAAGGAATTTGAAAAGATTTTTTGTTTTCAAATTATCAATTTGATTGGGTTAAACCAACTTAATAGACTATATGACTTTATCTTGCTCAAGTGGACAAGAACATTATCTTAAAGCAAATGAGGAAATTAACGGATTTTCGACTCATTTAAAAATCAAATACTACGTTACTATTTACAGGAACCTATTGCAAAAATAATCGATCCATATTATCAACTTTTCTATCATTAGAAGAACTCTACTCTAGAATCTGGCAGATAATCCAATTTTGGTGGAAGAACTCTGAAATCTTGTCTATTCATCCATTTTTCTAGTGCATTGAATTTCAAACAATTTTACCATTTCGGTCGGATACACAACGATTAATCCCACAATCGTACGACATCAACGAACTCGAAAGGCTCGTAAAACCCTCGTCAAAAGTCACTTTTCCAACATTTAGCCCGCACCGTACTGAACAGAAATGGTGAAAAAGCAAAGATCCGATCCACCCCCGCGTCATCCCAAATTTTCTCTCAATGCAGCCACAGCCATGGAATATACTGCAACAGGGAAGATTAAGCGCGGCCGATTTGTATCGTCCCACCACTGCTCTCGAGCGGCAAGCACAATCAACTAGCTCGGTGGGTCCATTGCCACCGCCTTGGGGGCAAAAAAGACACACCAACTGGTCGATCGCGTCCGCTCTTCTTCATACCTATCAAAGGCGACGCGTCGTCTGCACCAGTGTCTATGTGTCCCGCTCGTGTTCCAAGGATGTTTCGCGTTGGTCTTTTTTTTCCTCCTTCTCCTGGACATCATGGTCCAGAGGGTCCGCTCGCGTGTTCGGGCATTTTTATTTATTGCATCACTGCTCGCTCGAGTCGCTGTTCCACAGATCTAGTTTTGCGCCTCGATGGTTCCCGGCTTCGATGGCGCGTTGACGTCCAGGTGGCTTCAAACGAAACACGCCACGTGGATTTCTATTTGGCCTGTCGCTGGAGATCTCATGGGTGAAATGATGTGCGCTGTTTGGATTCCTCATTCAATTCCAATTCTGGAAATCAATGAAATTTTTCATCATCGATACAGCCACGACAGAGATACTGGTTACTCGGATGGATTATATATCAATTGTGAAACGAACGTTGTTGAACTTTGAGTGCTTTCATATAGGCAATTTCTATCTCTACTTATGATCCTTCTGGTGGAATATAAAGTAATATGCGAATATCATTGCATAACTTTCACTTATTTTTAATAATAAGTTTCTTACTTGATGAGAAATTTGATGATTGCAGTATGTTATGTATATTTTATGAGCGATGGTTCACAGGCATCGATCACAAATGAATGAGAACATATTATTATTTAAGCAGTACACTGTAAATGAAAATATGTTGAAGTACACGTTTAAAGTGTGTAGTTGAAATTTTTGTTTTTTAAAAAGCACATGGTGGTGGCATGGATAAGAATTGACTACTATAATGCTTTTTATAAAAATGGGCATTTTGATTTCACACTTTAAACGTGTACTTCAACACACTTGGATTTTACAGGGTATAAATCTTGAAAGCGCTGACAATGCAAGTAATGGTATTTGCTGATTTACCAAAACTTGGTATTTAAGTACAAAAGCTCAGACTTTCAATCATAACAGCAGAGACAAAACAAATATCGCGTGTATGATCACATTGAATCAGACGGTAAAGGAATCTTTGTACAATAACGCAACGTGAAGTATAAATCAAACCCTCGATCCCGGAGTAAGTCGCAACAGAAAATTCAAATAAAAGTCAAACGACGAGCGTCATTATGAACATTGGAAAATCATCTGTATATATATATATACGGACGCATGACTACAAAAGGCGGATAAATCAAGCTGGCTTACAAAGGGATAACCTCCTCGTTCGCATCCATACGTACGTACACGTCATTACTTCCACCTCGAGGCTGCGATGTACATCTCCATCCCCCATTCTCGATCATTTCCGTCCCTGCAAAGAAAACCTTTTTTTTTTTCATTCCCTGTACCACGGCCTCCTCGCCAATAGCTCACGTAGAGCATAATTCAATCTACGGTGCAAGTACGGTGCTCGGTACACACGCGCGCGTACAAGCACGCGCCGCCAATCGGATCGAAGGCGCGGCAGCTGCGCGAGGGGATTTTCCCTGGCTCCTTTCTTGCTCCTGCGTGGTCCTTCTTCATCATCGTCACGGGCTCGCGCGAGAAGAAGCACAGATAACCCGTTGTCTCGCGGGCCGAGGGAAAACAGAGGAGGCGGCCCCGTTGTTTTCTCGCGCAGGTGAGACGACATGAGAGCACTGTGGGGATGGGGATCGCATAAAGAGGTTTGACGGTCGTTGGGGTGTGCGTGTGTGTGTAAAAGGAGGAGGAGAGATAAAGGAAAATGGGAGAGGAAGCGGAGGGAGGAGTTTTCGTCGTTGTCGCAGCGCGCGGGGAAAAAAGGGCCCTGAATTAAAATCTTTTCTATTTCCCATAGAGGGGTGGGGCGAGCAGGGCCGAATGTGTACGGTCTCACCCCTCGGTAGGGGCTGTATAATCTTCAACGATAGTGAGGAGAGAGAATAGATAAAGCGAAAAAGAGTCGAACATCGCGCTTATACGTGCGCGGGTAATGCAACAATGAATGCAGCTGCGTGGCTTCTCGTGTCGCGACCCTTTTGCCATTACTGTCGCTTTGGAGTGATTCTTTTTTATTTTCCCGCCTTGGTGCACGGGGAAGTTGATACTTTTTCCTTCCCCTCCCTTTTTTTTCTTTGCTGTCCCCCCTCCCTTACAATGCCCTTTGAGAAAAATCACGCGTACAGAAATTCCGTGGTCGAGTGTGTTGCTATACCTGTAAAACGTATATGTACTTGTTGAGCTTCTTTTGATTACTTTGGTTTTTCGTCTTTAAGAAAGTGCGTTACGAAAAAAAAAGTTGCGAACATACTTGAGTTCATGAGGTATTCGTTGAACTACAAAATGTGACGATCCACTCCTATTTAAAGCTTTTTTGTAAATGGAACCTTGGGATTATAATTTTTTAATATAAAATAAATTGTAATCAATGCAATTTTGGGTCAGTATTATTCTTTGTTAGTTTTCGAACAGATGGAGAATGTAAGTGCATCTATTTTAATAGCTTCAGAAGCATAATTTTGATCTCGATACTGACAGATCTTTTTAATCATTCGTCCATGATAACAATCATTTTTGATGAATTTACAGATTTGTAGTATTTCATAATAGATTAATTAAATTATCCTGTACAAGCAAAAATATTTCCTTGACGTGTAACAGTAAGAAAAAATTACAATGATTGTTAATTAATGTTTTTAATAATATAATTATCAATAAGACATCGATTCATGCAAGCCATTACTCTTGCAAAGTGTTTCCAACTTTCATCAACATCGCAGGTCAAGACCAACAAGAACATGGTAGACAGGTACCACATACATGATCCTACATTGTCAAAAATTTTTATTTATTAATTTCTATAACTACTTGCATTCTCACGTCACAAGCATTGCTAAAGAGCCCTTAATGTTGTAGAGTAGGAAAACTCCCAGCAAGATAGACTACTGTCGGTCAAAGAGAATGGAAATAAAAAATTAAATCGTTAAATCGAGATTACCTCAGATAGGCTGTCTGTGTGCACCTTACCTATTTATTTTGCAACTAGCCTGAGCTTCGCTGAACCACCGATGCGTATTCAACTTCAAAGCGCCGGCTCGCTAATGAAGTTGAAGATGCTGGCTGAAAAAGCGAAGACCAAAAGCAGCAGCAGTACGTACCTCGAAAGGGAGAAAGAAGAGGATAAAAGTAAAAAACCACAGTCAGTGATACAGCAAGATAGGAAAAAGGTTTAGCTGAGAGAAAGGGTAGAAATCAGATGGCTAGTACTATATAAAGGACATTGAAGTCTGGCTTCTACCGTCAAATCAGCCACGAAGAGAAAAAAGACGAGAAAAATCTGTATTCTCAAGTTGCCTCTCTTTTACGTCCGTTGTTACCGCATACGTGGCTTGTTTTCTCACAAGTGTACTCGAAGTTAAACAGTTTCACGTAGACAGCTATTTTCCTACTTCAAGTTGTGTTTCTTCGTTTTGAAACAAAAATAAGTTGCGTGTTAAGGTTTACAAAACGTTGTATTTTTGTTTAGTGTCGAATCAGAGATTTTTTTATTTACTATCAACAAAACATTTATTGAAGTATTAGAATGGATTATACTGATTTAACTACATTGAACAGGAGTATTTTAGAGATTAAACAAAAAAAATTATTGTACTTAAAAAAAATATTGTTCCATGAACCATCAAAATCACATGTCTACGACTGAACTTTGCCCAGCTCGTTGTTTTTCCCATTATGCGATAATGCACTTACAACCAAGGGGGTATCAAGAAAATTTATGCCCCAGCGCCCGAGAACTGAAAATAATTACGTTAGCATAATGAAGATTCTGCGGGTGCCCCTCCATCTAATGTAGCTCGTGTAGCGTGCATATACACAGCGGCAGATTGTAAGAATATTGCCCGTACGAGCGGATCTGGCCAGCTGATGCTGACCACAGTAAGAAGTGCTTGATTACCAGCTGATGAGATCATCATTTTTTTCCTTTTTTTTTTTTATTTCTTCTCCCCTCGAGCTCAGCACCAGCATACAAAAGTCCAATCACTAATCTCAGTTACCGATGCGAGCTCTCTCTCTCTCTCTCTCTCTTCCGAAAGTGGAGAGTATCGATCAAATTATTTTTACCTCTCCTCCGTGTTATACACCGATCCACCTTTACGATCCCCCTCTGCGAGACCTCGTTTCACCCCTTTGAATATAAACCATTAATCCAACCTCCGCGTGCGCTAGGAAACATTGAACTGAAAAAAAAAAAGAGAAGGAAAAAATATTGAACGCCACGGCCGATGAAAATGGAGAAACAAAGTCGAGAGAAGAGGAGAAGGAGAGAGAGAAAAAAAAAAAAAGAATGCAGCTACAGCTCCGGCACTCTAGGCATTATCATCTCGTTGCTCGCGGACTCGGGTCGCGCTCGTACGTTAGCTCCTCGGTGGCGCTCGGTTTTATTCGTCCGCGGAAACGTGACGCAGAACGAGCCAAGCTGTGCACAAAAAGAGCGAACCGCCACGTACACACATACACCGCGAGTACGATGTGCTCCAAATGGTAACTCTCTCTCTCTCCCTCGTGTCGTACTTAGAGAGGACGAAAGGGTTTGGGGAGGGGGGGGGGAGAAAAAGGATCTCATGTATTAAGGCTGCAGGGACGAACAAGAAGAAGAGGAGGAAGAAGACGAGCGAACATGTAATATATACACGTACGTACAGGTACGAAGGTTAGCGGACGGATGGAGTGTACAGAGGAGAGAGAGAGAGAGAGATCCGATCTGTCTGGCTGTCCTGACCGGGCGATCGTGATCGCCGGCCCCTGCAATTACATCGTAATTTATGCGTGTTACGGTGTGGAGAGCGCTTCTCTCCCTCCCCCCCTACTACTCTTTCGGGCCTTTACGTGGCTCTTGCCCTTTTACACGAGGATATGGATTTTATCCGGATCCTTGGACGCGCGCGTCCGCGCCGATTGATTTTATCCGCTTTCCTTCGGCTCGCGTTCCGTGATTATTTTCGCCCCCGACCCCCCTTTTCTGTTTTGCACCCGCCGATGAGAGGAAAAGCGGCGACAGTCCAGCAGTGATTGTTGGAGGATCGTACAGATGTACAAGGGGCTGCGAGGGGGACAACCGCTTCGCTGTGTATATATACACGGATGGTCGTAATTACAGTTGTCGGTCGCGCGCGCGCGTGTATATATAAGAGCGCGAGCCCCTGAACTCCCCCCTCGTGTATGTGCAGGTATAACATCGGCCGTACGTATACGTGTATGGCTGATGCTTAAGTTGTTGCTGTTGTTGTTTTCGTTCGCTCGGATGCGCGCCGCTTCTATACACTTACTTAGATTCGTTATCGCGATTCGCGATAAATTTCCTGCTCCGGGAGAGGAAAATCGATAATCGCGCGCTGTACGGGGCTCATTATTTGGTTGAGGGAGCGCTCGGTAAAAGAGGAGGAAAAAAAAAGTTACACTGACAAGAGGATCTTCCTCCTCCTCCTCCTCCTCCTACTCGTTCTGCGGACGAGTTCTTTCTTCTTTTTTTGTTCCACTTCTTTACTCGCTCCCCTCTTTCTTTTTAAGAAGTTAGGAGGCGGTTTAGGGAGTACAGCCTGGAAGATCTCTATCGTCCGGGCTCCTGTGTGGGTACTTGTTTGGTGAATCGCGTCATTAGCATGAGAGGCTGAACATGATGCTGGTGCCGGAAGTCGATCGATTTTTCGAGCCCCGATGCCTGTGCGGGATCGTGTAGCTTCTATTTTTTCGCTGCGCTAATTGATACTTGTTTGAGACACTGTACCCCAGTTCGTGGCCAACGAGGAAAGAAAAAAAAAAAAAAGGTTCGGGGGATTTTTAATGCACACGCGGCCTATCAGGAATTGCCAAAGTGGTATTTTCGAATAAAATCATCCAACGCGTTTGTAATTTTATGTCGCCTAAATAGACGTTTGATGGATGAAAAAAAGCATTGGCAAAGTGTTGGGGGCCAGTTTGAGCGCGATAATCGGGGAGTCGAGGTACGTATAGGGTGAAAAAAAAGCAATGCAGGAGAGTCGGAAACTTGATTGATCACTTTCGAAATTCCGTGCAAACGATGTTTAAATAATAATAAGCACTGTGTCTTACCGGCTCGGTCGGCTCGGCTGGGTTGTTTTGACACCAAGTGGCTGGTTAATTTGCCTTATCACGCAGACTCGGCACGACGCGTGCAATGTTCCGATCGGCTATTAAGATCTTTTTTTACAACAAGCGTGGCTGGCTGTTGAAAAAAAATCATCCTGCCGTGCGTGTTTTAAGAAGTGAGAAAAATGAAAAGGCAAGGAGGGTGCGTGCGTGCGTGTATTTAAATGCGGAGCAGGTTTTTTTGTGAGCTTGCAGCAAACTCGAAAAATTTAAAGTGTAAGAACGATCTGATTAAAAATATAATAAGGCCGTATGGCTTGGAAAAACAGTGAAATTGAATTTTTTCTATACATTGGATTGTTTGGAAATTATTACGTTAAATCTTGAAAGGAATTTTATGAAATAGCCCTAGTTGAAAGTAAACAGACTTAGTATGCAAGTATTAATTTTTTATTTCGTGAATATCCTAATTTACACCAGCATTAAACTACATTAATTTATACTTAAAAAGCCCAACGTTAAATAATTACAAAGTTAAAAATCAAACATACAAAATAAGTTTCTTTGAGTTTTACAATGGTCTCTCGTTCAAAAGTGTGATTTGAATTTACTCATTTGAATTATAAATTTTCATTTAGTTTTCCAAATTTTTAGAGCCATACAGAAGGAGTGCAGTAATAAGCAAAAAAAATGGATCAAATGCATAGTTCTAGTATCTGATGTAATAAAATCAAAATACATACATTGAGAGATGGAGACGAAGACAAACAATAGCTCATTAAAATCTGTCAAGTAAAAGCATTAATTAGACACATCAAAAGTCGCAAGGTTCCTTAGTTCTATCACAAACTTAGATCACTTTCTGTCTTGCAGAAAATACGTCTTACAGTGTACACACTATTTCACAGTACTTAATCTAAAAAAAATCATAAATTTAATTTAAATTAAACTCCCATTTGTACTTGTTAGCTAATTAATTATTATAGCACATATTAAACTCGTATTCTGAGCATGTTAGTAATATTAAATACAGTGTTAGAGTTTGATATAAAGTAAAGTCGTACATTTTAGTTCAACTTCAATAACAGGGGTTGACTCCCTCAGCTTGCAGTGGGCGAATTCCAACTAGAATGCAGATATTTATGTTCCATACGCGAAAGTAAAGATGAGCTACATTCAGAAAATTTTTTCTACAATTTTTCCTCATCAATGATTTGACTCGAGGACGATATTTATGCCGTTAAAAACACACGAGCCTTCACGATTGCACAGCAAAATACAACGTAGGCAAAAACGTAATGTAACGCAGGTGATAATTACTGCCCAAGACACACAACCTGTGTCAACCAGAGCCACGGCATATCAGAAAAAGTATTGCATATATAGTTGTGTGCCCAACTCCACCTATACATGTACATGTACACCACAGCTGCTCTGAATTACTCACCCATGGAACAGCTCGAGCGAGCAACAGCGAAACAAGTTGTCCATATGTGCCGTTTTTTCTCCCTCAAACTTTTTTTTTTGTTCTGTTTCGAAGCAAATGTAAAAAAGCCGACCAATAGCTCGTGAAAAAGCAATAACCATAAAAAAGAGACGAGAGAGGGTAATCGGGACAAGGAGGGGCGATGAAGTTGCCAAGTCCAACGCTCGCTGTCCAGTACAAGGTATTCCTTCATGTATCAAATGTGACCAATACTTGCACGTGTAATCGATCGCTCGGACGTATACAAGGCAGTGAGCGCAATATATTTCCTATCAGCTCCAAAGTAGGAGATGGAAAGAATAAAAAGAAAGACAGAACTCCTCGTGGCGCTATGTCGTTCGTACAAACACTTTGCACGCGTGTGCCCATATGTATACGTATCGGGTAGCCGGTATGGGGTGACTTTCCGATCCCTCGCAGTGTAATACGGTTGAGGACCTCGTTTTATTTCCCACATCAGGTGTACTACTCGTGCAGCTGTAAGAGTCCCCAGTAACAATATGTATTACTGTGGTGTAAGTGTGTAAAGTTGGGTGGACGTATACACGTACGCGTGTGCGGGAGCTCTCGCAAAAACTCAAAGTCGTTATCGACAGGCGGCCGCGTGTGTTTGTTTGTACATGCGTGTAATATACATGCTTTCCGAGTGCGGAGATATTTCGCCACTCGCGCGTATACGTATGTGTGCGGGGTACCCCTAAACGAAGCTCGCTCTGGGAGTAATTTCGGGGACGGTGGGGTCTCCCTCCTCGCGCGCGAGCACCCTAATGCAGACTCCATCGTAATCGACTGCCCCCTTTTTCTTTTTACCAAAAAGGGTTCGACCCTCCCTTACGCACATATACTCGGTACTTTTTTGTGCGTCCTAAAGGTACAGCCTGGAAAATTACGAGCCCTTATGGGAAAGTTGGTGGATTTTTGATACGCGTGCTTTTGGCAGCTCTCGTGTTTTTTGTCGATATACCTGCGTGCCACGGGAGTGGCTTGGATTACTTCACTCGGGTGGGAAAACGAGTTGCGGACGGTCTCTTTGGATGGAAACGAGTTTTGGCTTTTGTGTTGGGCAAATAAAAAAATCAAACTTTCGGTACAACTAGAGCGTCGAGCAAGCCTTTTTAAACCAAATGGCAACCTAAAACAATTTTTGTTGCGTATGCGACGATATTTAATTTTGAAATATCTAAAAAATGAGTTATTAAATAAATTAAACATAATATCTGATGGTGTGTATTTGTGTTGCAAAGAGAGTAAGACCCCAGGGGTCAGGCGTCGCTCTCTTAATTGTCACTTACATAATTGAAGTTTAATAAACTCTTACTGCTATCAAGTCAATAAAAAACATCATGGACAGGAAAAAACCTTTCGGAAAAAATCTGGTTTATTTGAATAAAAAGTATTACAATTTGATCATAATAATAATATAGTATAAGTTTAAATGTATATGATGAATGAGAATGCGTAAAAGGATGTGTAAATTAAGAGAAATACCTTTTGGTTAGGTTGTGGATTAACTTTTTCCGAAAGGGGAAGGTGAACAAGGCGAGTCGTTGCTCTAAGTTTCGGTATTGCTGGCCAGGCAAAACCGCGTTTTCGTCGTCACGAAAATGTTTAGTCTAGAGATAGACGTTGTTGAGGCGCCGTGGGCAACCAAAGATAAGATAATGATTGAGATTACAAAAAATCAAACCTTTTGTGGGTTAGAAGATACAGAATATGTCAGCTTGAGCTTCTCAAGAAAAGTGAAGACGAGAGCGCAAACAAATTTTTTAGCTACCTTTTTTTTAACAGTCTGAATATAGCTTAAAACAAAATTAACGCGTCTGACATACTCGACTGTTTCTACTAATCCACAAAACAATTTTCTTCGGATTTTTCTTGCCATCTGAACATTCGTTTATAATTTCACCATATAATAATAGATTGAAGTCTTTGTTGATTATATCTATGTGTACACAACATTTTACTTAAATAACAGAGATATAATATAAATAAGACGTGCATACGTTTACGATCTGTCGTTGTAAATGTAATTAGTTTTGGTGTAAAAAAAAAAAAAAAAAAAAAGGTCTAATAGAGGTACTGTGTTTTAGTGTACAGAGTACCCAACAAATAATAAATACACGTCACTCGCGCAACCAAACCAAAACGCATGAGGCATCCACCGCAACCCCGAGCGTGACAAAACGATGTGGCGAGCAGCGTGACGCAATTGACGAAAGCTCCACAAAGCGTATCAGCAACCGAAGACAGTTTCCACGAGCTTTCTACACGGATTACCGCTGAGCGCGTAGCTTTCGTCGAATAGTCGAAAATAGCTCGCCTAGAAATACACGCGGGAGGCAATCATCGCCAGCGCCTCTCCTCTGGGCTTTTTGACAAATCGCCGACGGCACTCGCACGCGGGACCTCCTCTCGACAAAGAATTCGATGAAAATTCTGGCCTTACAGCATAACTCATTGCGGCTCGCAATGCCACTACTTTTCCACTCCCTTCCCGTGTCCTACATTTTTCAGCTCTCACACACGCGCGAGAGCTGCTAGAAATGTGAAAGCCTCTGCTCGTCGTCGCGAGCATCGAAAAACGAATCTAGGGTGAAATATGGATTTCTAGAGAAGCTTTTCAGGGGAGGGCACGTCTAATCGCGTCGTAGCCAAAATCCACTCGAGCGAGTCTGAAATTAATTCCTTTCAAACGATTCTCGCGACGGTAACTTGTCGGTATACGGCTTACGTCGAATTTATTATTCGGCGATTCAAATCGAGAGAGCCTGAGAATTTCAATCAAGTCGCCACACTGCCAAAGTACACACTCGGTCTATACACAACTCCGTGGCAAAACAAATGTAGAGGCGGACGCGCATCTATTCCCAGAGCGATTACAACTCTATGATTTCGCTTGTCATTAATTTAAGCTTCCGCGTGTATAAGCTACTCTCGCTGCAGTGGCTCTCGTTATTACCCAAACTTGAAGGCTGCGCGAAAATTGTCTCGCGTCTCCGCGTGTAACTGAAACTAACGAGGGAGCTACAAGTACCCCCTGAACGAAAAACAAAAACAAAAAAAAAGTGTAAACGCACTTTGCAGAGTATTATTCGTACGATGGATAAGATCGGTCTAAAATCGGTCGTGCGATCTTTGTGTGTGGTTCTCGGACTTCTTTGATCGATCGCCGATGGACGCGGTGCTGCAGGGATGAGTCACTCTTATATCACCGTGCATTATACATCTCGAGAGCCGATAGCACCTATCCAGGGAGGCTCGTGCGATCGATCAAAATGCAAAAGGTTCACGGGTATTATCAAACGAGCGAGAAAGAGGAGATATCGGCTATGGTCTCTAAAGTCTTATTTATCACTCGTGAGTACAGAGTCAGGGCTGAAATTTCGCTTCGACGTTTATTACCCGCAGACCGTCGAACTAAGGGTAAAAATGGGTAATAATCCTTACCTTTGGTGTGCTGTGTGTGTTTACATATGGATTGCGCGCGATTCATCATTTTGTGGGGGCACATTTCTTATGAATTGGCATACTTCGTTTCTTTTTTCTTCCCTAGAGAACCGAATCAGCACACGATCGAGAGCCCAGAGTGTTCAAGCGTCCAGTAGAATCTTGAAGCATCAGAGGGAAGGAAAGGAGAGAAAAAAGGGCAATTATGCGCTCCCACGAGCACCCACGTTCGTGAGTTTTCTTTAAACCAAACAAAGAAGAATTAAGGTACTTGCTCTCATGTACCTATACACACGCCAATCAGTCATGCTCTGTTGGGCGCAAATAGGTCCTGTAATAGTCGTGATTGACTCGCTTTTGCTTACCCTACAGTGTATAGATATTCCTTACTACTGGAATTTAAGATACCTCGGTGTATTTAGACCTGTCATTTTTTTTTTTTTTTTTTTTTTTTTGGTACTTTGGTAGCTAATAAGGATTTGAAGCCCATAGCTGATTGATTAAGAATATTTTGTCGTCTGTGAGAGCACTTTTTTCTTCCAAATGAATGGTCGTCAACTACCAGGTAACCTTAAAGGTAAATCTAAAAATAAACAATTTATCTTACTGCATACTGTATTATTAAATCTTCATTTCTATGGCAAAAAGACGAAGGTAAGGATCAAAACAAAGGTGCTTGGAACCATAAAGACCCATCTTATATCTAAGAAATAATAATAATGTATGCAACTTGATAATTAACGTGACCTACTGATAAAAATATCAGTTTTCATTTTTTTCATTTGAAAATAGAGATACGGTCGCAGGAGAGCAAAACGGAGATGTTGATTGGTGGTATCAGAGTTGAGAACGTGGAAAAAATCATATGCTGACACATGAATGACAGTACAAAAATGTTGGCTTTAAGACATAAATACATCATTCAGTGATTCTTGGTACGAAGAGACATGAACACAAATAGAGGCACAAATAAAAGAATACAAAATTAAAAATCAAAACTATTCTAGTTTTCAAGGGCTTCAAGACCAGTGCTTGTATTAAATGAAAAAATTATACTTGGAGAAAAAATAAGAAAACGCAAATAACAGCTTTAATTCACAAAACAGATACATACAGAAGCGAGAATGCATATAACAATAAATACCAAATCAGAAAGTGAAAATAACTAATGTAGATAACTATTGAATAGAACAGTGGCGTACACCAAGTCTGAGGGATACCTCCTGGTTGGATGTGTACATGGTGCGAACTCTATTTTTTCCACCAAGAGCATAGTAAATGTCCATAGATTGAAAAAAAAAACGTCTAAAGTAGGAAATATATAATTTAAAGGTAAACGTGTTAGGGAATCATAATTGGGCAAGAAAAAATAGTCCTGAGATAGAAGTACCAAGACCAATTAACACAGACCACGTAACAAAGATAGAGGTACATGGATAAAGATAAAATCAGAGGCCTCGTAACGAAAGAAGAAAAAGACAGAACTTGAATACTGCGTCAGAGTATCATATAGAATTTTCCATTACGAACCGTATTTGCCTGTAAAACAGTCTGTGACCCTTGCACTTTTGTAACTTTTCTCCTCATCCATGGGTATAATATACAAAATGTACATGACCGTTTATCCATTGATGCATCAGTGGTGCGCCAAAGGTGTGTAATTAAAATCAAGAGACTGAACAGCTTTTGAATGGCGAGCATAATATATACATATGTACACTGGCAGATGCTTTTGCAAAGGATGTAAAGACCCGAGGTAAGATCAAGGCAAGGAGGAGGAGTAAGAGGAAAATAGTAGCCGAGGTCCGTCCACCACTACACACGGATAAGCACGATAATTGCGTCATGATTGCGCTCCATTGGCGATCGGTGTGTGTATATATATAGAAACGGATATTGCCCCGTGTGCACTGTATATATACGTTTTTCGAGCCAGCATGCACACACGTACACGTTCAGGTTGTACACACAGCACTGGTTACTGCTGTTGCTGCTGTACATGTATACAGCCGATCGGACGTTCTCACGGACGAAATTATTCCGGAAGAGGAGCGGGACGAAGATGGCTGGGTTAGGGCATCAGGTGGTCGACGTTAATCACCCCACGGACGACGAGCTCTGCAAGGAAGGAGAGAGAGAGAGAGGGAGGATCGATGGTTAAGCTTCACCGCCACAGGGCAGAGCGCCACTACGAGCACCCGGGAGATGAGATAACTCGTCCCCCTCGTCTACACTTTTCCAAGTCGTGCATATATGGTCGTTCTTCTCCTCCACACATGCAAATCAGTGCAGTTTGTGGTCACACCACCGCTCGAGTATGAATTGTGAGGAAAAAAAAAGGAAAAAAAAAAAAGGTGACTCGTCGTTAACAGAGCCTGGAAAACTAGCGGTACACCGCGCAAGGGTCCATCATGCTCAGAGGGAGTAGGGCTATTTTAGCGTGTGTAAGTGCGATGACTCGAGCCCCCGAGCCTTTACGGATAATCGATCTATCAATCAGCCGGGATTTTTCACGATACAAGCGCACGCACGTTGTCCACGTGTGATTGTGCGTCGACTCTGTGCTTGTACGGTATACTATTATACACGTGCAATCTGTTCGGTAACAGGGATGATTCCACTTTGCGATGTGTTCATCCGTGTAATATGACGATGATGACGAGATCTGGGATTTTTTTTTTTTTTTTTTTTTTCATCCAACTATATGCTGGCAGCTGCCGCGCGGTGTTATTGTTGGACCGGTTGCCATCGGCGAGCTATTCGTTTTAATCGCGCGTGATTCGATAGCGTCAATCAATTTGTCAGCTTCGATGCCACTATTAAAAAAGCCATCCGTTATCTTTTGAGTGCAATCAGTTTTTCAAAGAAGATTTGCATTATTGTTCGAGTTCGTAGTGCTTTCGAGTGGACATTTGTATTTACATCACAGTAAAATCAATGATCGGTAGGAAAAATGTATAACAAGTGTAGCTAAAAATTCGCGTTGACAGTTATTTACTATAATCGTGCAAAAACAGACGAGCCTTGTGATGACAAAAACGCACGAAACCAAGTAAAGCCCTCATTTGCTGAAAATAGTTTTTCCTTGTCCAACTTCAAAGTACCACTAATAATTCAATGACTCGTCGATCCTGGCATTGACACTATTCAATAACCCCATTGGAGAGGATGAGATGCACATGCAACACCTATAGACAAACGAGAGAAATAGAAAACACTTATCTGAATACTGAAGCAGATGATCAAAGGGAAGAGCATGTACGTATCACCCGGTCGCTTGGTCAGCCGCATTATCATCAAAGAGCGAGTCCATTTCGCACGCGTGCTCGAGAAACCTTGATGATGAGATCCACACGCAGACCACCACCGCAAAACTACTTCCCTCTCTCTCTACCTGTCTTCCCTGTATACGTGTATACAGTAAGAGAGGGAGATGCCACGGCTGAGCTTAATGAGAATGACCGAGGAAGCTGCTGCTGATGCCGCACAGAAGGCTGAGAAGCACCTGGGGGCAATATCGGCTGCGCATACGTACTCAACATAGGCACGATAGCGGTGGCAACAGCAGCAGCAGAGCCCTTTACCATCCGCTTTTGCTCTTACAAATTGTGGACGTAGACGTGCAAAGCAGCGGCAACAACGCATCCTCGCCCATACCGTGAGTTTATACATTCAGATGGAGAATAGAGGAAGGACTACTCCATTGGAATATCAGCTTTGTTACGTTGTAATGAAGGAAATCAATTACTATGATGTAAGTATAACGCCTATCCTGGAAACACCCCATGTATAACCAGTGGGGCTCACTACGAATACTATATAACGAGTCGATAATACATGCAAGTACAAATGTTCTGTTTTCGACGTTAAACGGTGTTGAAGTGTGTTAGACCGAGTTGTTCAAAGTGGTACTAGTTGCGAGAAAATGATGTTAGAAAATACCGAGTTACTTACTGTTTACAGCTGATGGCTGAAGATGGTTAGGGTATAGTTGTTTGAAACTGGAAAAGAGATCAGCTTATGATTTTTGTATGGTTACAACAAGAATTTCTCATACATTGTCTTAAAAATAATTACTCACGATATATCCTGAGATATTATCCAACACTCATTGCAATTCGACAATATTTTAACCAAGTGTTCCCCTTCGCATCAACATCAAAACAAGGGGAATGTTCATAATATATTAATTGCCTTCATCTTCGTGCATAATATATACGCACAAACATTATTCTTCTCTCACCTCATCCTTCCTTCCAGCAACCATCGCAGGTGGCCATCGGCAGGGTTGATCACTCATTAAGCCAAAGCCAAGCCTGCTGGCACTCGTATACACGTACATGGGCTTCTCGTATTGACTGGGCAAAAAAGTCCCTCGACCACTCCCATGGCACATATACGCACCTCGTCTTCGATAGTAAGCGAATTTTCATTTCAAAGGTTGGAAATTAGATGCGCGATTTGTTGGTGTACACGAACTTTCAGGCCACGCACGTGTATAAATAAAGCGATTTTTAAATCTGGATCCTTGTACATGCACGTGCACACAGAAATTGGAGCACACCATGAGGGTAGACGTACGACATCGGGCTGAGCACGCAAGGTGGAAGGAAGGCACCCACACTCCTTGCGGCGCAATCTCCAGCACCATGCGTCAGGCTAATCTTTGGCCGTGGGTATAGGTATATACACTCACTTTACCTACATACACAGAAAGACCGAGACAACTCTTGGAGGTATTATATATATATATATGCGTATAGGTACACGTTCGCCATACCCCTCGTTTAATCTTGATATCGCCCTGGCAGCAGGAGCGCGCTTAAAGACTTCCTTTTCCTTTGCAGCCTTTCCGCGGTGAGCCTTATGCCCCCGCCCCTTTTCCCATGGAAAGAGCGGCTTCTGTTGTTGCTCTACACTCGCTTGGATCAAGAAGCGTACATACGTCAATGTGTGTCTTCAGCCCTCTCGGCTCATTTGGCACAGTTCTGCGGGAGAGCCTTGCGTTTATTCCTCTCTCGCACACCCATAGATCCGCTTTATCCCTTGGCAGAGTAGTTTTGGGAGTCTGCTTTTGTATCATCCAAGGGATTGAGCTCGCGCGTGCGACGCGGGAGATAGCGAGAGTCAATTGTGGAATATATTAGCACCGCCGTGGAAGCCAGTCCTCGAGATTTATGGACGCGTGGATCTGGAGCATCTACGCGTCGAAATCAATGTATCGCGAGTGAATAGGGGAGTGTGGATGTACGTACATTATGGGGTGTGCTTTTGAAAATGCCTTTTGCAGCTGATTATGCGAGACAGAGAGAGAGTGATATTGGCGGAGTCGTTGGATTTTATGGTACGCGAGTAATGCCGGAGATGGGGCTGATTTTTATTTTAAGCGCGGGAGATAACTGCGGGTTATTTATTTTCGAGATAAGATTCTTTATTTCTGTTAAAACAAAGTCACGCTGGGGAAGGACTCTTTTTGTTGTAGTCTGACAGAATCACAATAATCACAGCCAGGGAGGACAAAGATATTTCACGTGTCTCAAAAGCAACCACTTGTCAAACTTGTGGTTGTATATACCAACAACCGTACAATTTACGTCTTAGTAGATAAATTACGTACAAAATGATTTTAGGGTTTTCTCATCTCAATTCAGTATACGCAGCTTTCCTATAGTAAAGAGCTTTTTGTGCGCTAAAGTGTCAATAGCCCATTCGAAATCAAAGCGAACTAATAATATAGTAATAGTTATTGAATTTGTAATCAAATTAATAATAAAGATATTTTTAAGATCTTGGACCATTATTTCAAATAACAATGGTTAAACATTTTAATCTGATAAAAAAATGAAACACTTCTGAGGAATGAGAGTACCTGAAAAACAAACTCATATCCCATATGGTTTAAAAAACGAGACTACAGCTATTTGATGAATCTACGAAGAGTAAAAAAAAAAAAAAATCTTTATTTCAACGAATGAATAATCAAGTGAAGGGCTGACTCACTGTCATGTTTGCTCGCCCAGTGTTTGCCAACATTTTCATTTTTCCGACCCTCATCACCTTGTGGCCTTTCTCTCTCTCTCTCTTTGACACACAGAAAAATCGAGGCCTTTTAGTTTTCGTCGGAGAAAAAATTCGACACCACTTGTAATAATTTAATTAATCCACCCCTCTCCCTCACCCATTGTTTGGTTTTTCCCCATCCGTAAATACACACTCGCGTGGCCGTTTATTTGCCGAGCAAATAAATGAATATGCACGCGCGTGCTCACCCATCTCCGAAGCACATCTCTTTCGTCCGTTCATTTTTTAGCTACGCTGCATTGATAAAACACTTGGTCCCGCCATTAATCCCAAAAAAAGCTTCAGGTTACAACTCGCTGGACGAGGAAGCCGAGCACACTATTCTTCCGGAAGACACACAAAGCTACGTGCCAACAACTGAGAGTGAGCCATCTTCCACCCCACGATTCGCCTCTAATGAATTTATTCAGCTGACAGCACTGGCTTAGGACCTCTTTTTTTGTCCACGTTGTAATCGCACCCTCCGCTTTGAGCAAACACAACGAGGTGGATGACATTAGGTCACAAATTACCGGGCAATTTGATTTGCTTATCTCTCGTGATGAGCCAATGAGCTAAGACAAGATGTCAAGGTGAAACTAGAGTGATGGAAATGTGGTATCAAGTTGCGAGGAAATAAGAATCGTCGTGGCACAGGTGGTTGTTTATCGCGCGTCGAAAGTAATTCCATCACCCAATAAGCTATTGGTGCCCATCTCACTGGTATAAAATGATAAATTTAAAATTCACTGGATTCCAGAATTCTCTTTCTCTTCGACAGAAAAAGTTTCCAGAGCCGTGACATTGACGCACAAGCCTTAAACTTTTGCGTATACGGAATGTTACACGCCGCGAAATCCACACACTCACAGACAGGCACATGAGTATATGGAAAAGATGCTGCTCTGCTTGTGCTCCTCTTCGATTCGGTCTCGTGGATCCTCAAGGGGATTGAAGAAAACGAAATCGAGAAAGAGAAACGCCGACGTCGACGACTGCTCTAATGAGAGAGACGGAGTCGAGTAGCAGTGAGAGGCGACGGGGCGAGAGATCCGAGGTTAAAACTTTCCTGGAATTGGATGTCAGATCGAGCGAGCGGGGCACATGGCGTCAGAAGAGCGCGCACACACGGCACAGTCTTATCGCGTGTTTCTCTACACGCTCGCTGCTTTTTTCGTGTCCCTTTTTTCCTACCTCACGTGCATCGAATATTTAACGAAACGGCCAAGGAAAAGGTGGTGCCGAAAAGTAACGTCCTACCGTTTGTCCTTTCATCCTGAAATAATTATAGGGACGCGCAAGCGATGGAGGTGTTTGTACAGTTAGTAAAAAATACAGGCGATGATTAACAAACGTCATTAGCATATTGTATTGCAGTAAAAATGTCACGGCCTGTATCTACTTAATACCGACAATTTTGGACAAACAAAGCCATACTGTGACCATACTTTTTTAACTTTAATTTATAAGTACCTCATTATCTTAAATTGATTAATTGTAAACATAAATGAATAAAGCTACCAGGATTCTGGACTTTACGAGTTGCTTGAGTGCAACTGATTGGGAACTTTGCAGGATTTATTCGACACATGTATGTCTCTTTGGTACTTGTGATCTTCACATGTGGTTCAATTGTGGGGTCACCCAATACTGATGCCGAGATGAACATGTTAAAAAGAGTCCAACATAAACTTTTGTAAAACATTGTTTACTGGGATTGAGGGCCGCAATGAATCTCTTTAATATGACCACAATGACTATTATCTCGATTTTAAACTCAATAAGGTGTATTCACATATCTTGTGTCGTGCATCATGATTAAATACATCTTTTTTCAACATAAGAAGTCCATCATACTGTATGAGGAACCCAAGAAAAAGTTATAAAGTGAAATTAATTATTCTATACTTTAGTTCTACGATTTCATGTATGCCTACAGTGAATATCAGCAATTAAATATAATATCTCCAGAGTAAAAGCAAATGAGATCATTTACCTTTTTCCTTATTGCCATCGGTGCCATTGATTTTATCAGAAAGTTTTATTAAAATTCATTGGAGGTATAGAAATATTTCCCAGTATATTTTTCGCATACAAGCAACATACCATTTCAAAAGGAGCATTACTAATATTTTACTTGATTTAGAATGTAGACGCTCCAGTACTTTAATATATTATTGTGGTACAGTTTATACAGTTATGGTATGGACTTGTCTTACACATCTGTATAATAAAAAGTGTTTAACCCAGTGAAACAATCATCTCTTGGATATCCTTAATGTTGAGCTACATACTATTTTCAATCAAATCAATCCAAAACTTTGAAAGCTTTCATTTTTTGGACGTGCAATAATTTCGTACAAGATACAATCAACGAAAAAAGACGAGGATAGCCAAACTTTTCCAAAGAAAGTTAGTACTTACACACGCAGAAGTAACTTTCTCGTACGTGACTATCGAACCGAAGACAGAGTACCTTTTGAGAGACCGAAGAGGCCGTACGAGTGGTGAGGATGTACCAGATTCCCAGTAGCAGCTGGATTTCAGCAGCTAATCACGCGTGTTCGATTAATTCCTGTATTATGCCTGCTTTACGAACCTGTTACGACTCGCTCGCACGCCGCAACGGCAGCGGCCGATGGTATTCGGCAGATAAGGGCGGGGACGCTCCAAAAAGACTCGAATATACGAAACTGGCGTTTATGGCCTTTAAAATACACCGAACACGGGTAATCGGTAAGTTGAATCGGTTTACATGGAAGTTGGGGGGGGGGGAGGAAACGATAAAAAGGAGAAATCCACCGCGGCGGGGACTGCAGATGATTTGATCGCCCGTTAAAGAGATAAATTTCGTAATCTTAATTAATGGTTATCAACAAGCATGTAAAATTATACAAGGAACCATACAGTGTGAATTGATTCGCCATGGAACATGAACATTTCTAGTTTCGGTTATGGTCTTCAATTTACATCATAGTAGGTACTAAATAAATAATATTTTTTTTACGTTTTTCCTATAGATTGGTAACTACTGCCTGCATTTAAGTACATATGGTATCGTTAGTATTGGAATTCCAAAAGGTCATGTGACTCTCGTGATATGTATAGCCAATTAGGGAAATAATAAGGAAAGTTTTAAGTTGCAAAATACTAATTAAGTCGGAAAAAAATAGCTAAGGTATTGTCATCTCCTCAAAAACATTTTATTGAAAGACTTTTACCTTACTACAATCGTTGGACGTTTGAAAACAAAAAAAAATAGAATTGCACCCATAAGGTCTGTCTATTTTTCCCCTAATTGGCTATACATGTCATGAGAGTCACATGACCTTTTGGAATCCCAATATGAGATTAATGTCTGGCAGAAGTTTAAGAAAATGAGAATAAATATATAAGAAATGAACAGCGTCATGTACACGTCGAGTACCCTTATCTTTTGACTCCAAAAAAAAAAAAAAAAAAAATCATTCTTAGCGCAAAAGTTTATAGTTTTTTTTCATAAAATAGGATAGGGTTAATAAGTCATATATTGCCAATATGGGATATCGTTGCTCATTAGACACTTTTACCTTCAGGAAGCACTTCACTAGTTGATAAACAAATACATCGACTGGTTACATGGATGCAGTCATGTCACCAGCATCCAGCAATTTCCCAAGTTCCCGTCAACTTTTATTTTCATGTTAACGATTTTCCAACACGATAAAACACTTTTACTCGTACAAACGTAATATAAGTCAGTATACCAGAGACCTACAGTTGATGGAGAAAGTAGATGCAAAAAATACTTACCCATTTCAATAAAAAGTTTTAAAATATCAAGATAACGTCGCACCGAATACACTCAAGTTTTGCCAAGAGATGTAAAAATAGCGATAGAGTAGCCTCGTGTGTACGAAGATTCCACGAGTACAGGATCGAAACGTCATTACTTCCGAGAGGCAAAAACGCGGTACTTCTTTTCCCCGCTGACACTTTATTATCGACGCAGAAGGTAGTACGAGAAAGTCCACATGATGAATGCACATTGCAGTCTCCCACACACCCGTACCCACACGTTAGGAGAACCCATAATTGATATGCTAATCCCCCCCCCCCTTGTAAGTGTACGACGAGGAGCTGGCGTGTAATACGTACGTACACGTAAGTGTATACAAACAGCCCATTTTGCACGGGAACGTGCACACACCGCGACCTAGTCAATTTCACCGATCTGCTACCGATCGTTCGGTTTTTCCTGTGGCTGAACAGCCTTCGATGCATCATGCACGTCGTTGTGTTTATTTTTTTTTCCCTCCTTGTAAAACAGAGCAAGAAGAGATAGATTTAGATTCTGTAGCTGTTGGCGTGAGCCACAGCACCTCCTCGTTTTCATTCCGTGAGAACTGGCGTGGAAAGTTATCCGTTCGCGCACGCCATCGTGACACGCGGAGCTCAAGAATTATTGTTCTAGTCTCAAATCCCCGCGTTGCACTGGTTGTTTTTCCATCTACATTGGGGATAAAAATTGTAACTGCAGCGTTAAATTATCTTTTAATCTGTCGCTAGGAGTGACGATGGTTTGTTGTATGTATAAGGCTAAAAAAAAATTTATAGAATGTGCCGTCTCGTTGATTGTTTCAATACTGAGCTTTAAAACGTATACATATATAGATGCAGTCATTGATAATTTTTTTTTACGATTTTCTGGTGTGTGAATGTTGCTAATACAATGATTGTATATTTGAATACTAGAATCATCAAAGATTATCTCATTGATTATATTCGTTATGATAAAACTGTGTTAAAGTATACATGAAGTTATTGGTTGAGTGGAGCTATTACTTCTCTCAAAATACAGCTGTTAAAAAATTTCTGACTTTCTCCCTCTACCACAAACTTATGGTTTAATAATTGCAATTTTCAAACATCTTATTGAAAAGCTCAGCCTCTTCTAATTTTGATCTATGATGAATAAATAATATCATTATTAAACCATACCAAAGCTAAGGAAATATTTTAATAAGATATTTTAAGAATATTATATTTTTATGCCAAACATGTTAAAAAACAACCCTGCGTACTTGAACAATTTCGTCAATTTTATTACAAAAGCTTTTATTGAACTTGGTATCCCGTATATGTCAAAGGGTTGGTCAATACGTCCGATCGATTTTTCGACCACTCCCAAATATTTTAATTAGGATAAAATTAAACCCACACACTTTTGGTTTGAAGACAGTGGAATGGAGTATACTTGATATATTTAGGTGGATCCGTTTCAGTAACCACCCCTAAAGTTTCTTAACAACCCCCTCAATATGTCAAATGTGATGACTGACACAAAGTAATCAATTATCCATCTCTTCCCAACCCTTTTATATGAGTATTAGATAAAAGAATATGACAAGTGGAATACGATAAGCTGTTTGACGTTATTTTACATCTAATACAGCAATTACTGTAAGATGACAGTTCTTCAAGCTTAAACTTATCAGCTCTCTTGTCATGGGTATCAAACGAATTGATTTTGGAAGCTTGGTGGCATCACACACAATCTCTTGAAGATAGCGTATCACTTATTTCTTCGTAGCATCAGTGACATAAGAGTTAAATTAAAGGATTTTAAGAATAAAAAATCAGAAGCAGGGGGCCGTAAAATGACTCATCCCTGTGTCTTTGGGCAACGTATTTCGTGAAAAATCGGTTTTTTTATGTTATACATGTATGTACGATAGTGTGGTGTTGTGTATGCGTGACCCAATGAATGTTTAACCTTGTAAAACACGAAATTCACCAAGATGGTGATTCTTCTTTATTTTTTTCCAGTTTCCGAGATTTTTTTTCTTCCTTTTTTTGTAATAAATAATGAAAAATGAATACTCTGAACGGATCAAAGCCGATTCACCGCTTGTACACCGTGAGAAGATTTTTCTAATCAGTCAAGTTTGAAGAGATAAACGATTTAGTAGTTCCGAAAAAAACGATGATTCACGATAATGAAAATAGGTTAAAAAAATTGTAATCTATAATTGAATGACTCACTGAACTAGCTCAATCGATAAGTTTAATTATTTCATTAGAAAACACAAGTTTTTATCGCTGCAGTTACGCGATTGCCAAGCAACGATAGAAACTATATTTGAAAACACAATTATCTATCATAAAGCAAAATCTAAAAAAAAAGTCCCCTCGTTATCGCCAACAGTATATTACATACAACGCATTGTTAAAAGCAAGCAACGACGAAAACACGTAAATCGTCGCCAAGATTCGCGTAATTAAAGTAGCTTGGAGAGCCATTCGAGAATGGTAATTTTTCGGGACACCGAATATCCGAGCCAAGCGGAAATTCCTCTGCCGTGCTCGTGTAGATCTACAATGGTACGTCGTGCCCCTTGCTGCTGTGACCTTTTTTCTCCTTCTCGTTTTCATTTTCTAAATTAAAGGGAAAAAAAAAAAAAAAAAAAAAAAAAAAAAAAAAAAAAACTCAGAAGTCGGCAATCGTTTGAGTCGGCACACTTAAGCAATTCATCAATCGGGTTAGGGGGGAAGGGGGAGAGCCCTGGCTATCTCTCGGTGGAAATCGTGGGAGATCGAGACTCTTGATAGCAGCGACAGAGGAGAGCTCCTCCACGATGTGTATGCCTATACACACATACGTGTCCGAGAGCAGAGGTCACGCTCGCCTATGTGTCTGCAAGTATACCTGTACGTGTGTGTGTGTACTTATACGCTTCGCGAGCTAACACACACGTGTATACATTATGCGATCGGCTGCTGCTACCACTGCCGGGTCCACTTGAGGAGACGGTATACCTTTCATCCCAAGGGGTATACTTTCAGAGGCGGGCGCATAGCTGAATTTGTAATTGGAATATTTTCCACTATCTTGAAATCTCTCCCTCAGGTTCGCATTATCAACAACCAATAATAAATTCTAAAGCTCCCCTTTCTCGTGTGTGTGTGTGTGTGTATTATACAGTTGTGTACGTACGGACGAGACGCGGTGCCGTTTTATTCACGAGTCCTTGTGGGCGATAATTTTCGAATTAGAACGGCGGAATCGACGTGGCTCCGCGCGCTTATCGAGGGGGGGCTTTTTTGTCGCGGCTTTTGCCTATAACGTATCGCCCCATTGAAATGGTAATTAAATTAATTTGGCGAGCTCGACCAGAATTTGTCCCGCGCACTTTGGTCCAATATCCTAATGGATTTCACAGATGCGAGGTTTTTTTTTCCTCCTCGCGCTCGCGGTATAAAATACATATGCACGTAACGTGTTTGCCGGGGCCCGAAATATCGGGGGCCCGGCCGCGCTGGTATTTAGCAACGAGTGACGCAACTCTTTGCGCGGCTACCTAATTCTCATATTAATTTCAAACACGTGAAAAATAAAGAATCTAGAAACCCCTCTTGTAAATTATTCGTGTGAACCGAGTCAATTAATATTACACACCGCCTCTTTCTGAGTATCCATTGGCATCTGTATGTATGTGTGTTGCATGTGTTTTATTGGTGATAAAAAAAAAAAAAAAAAAAAAAAGAAGAAGAAAAAACTAAATACGTGTGCGTGTGTTCGTAATAACTGGTCCCGTCGCTCGGGGAGATATTGCGTTTCCGTAATCTACAGTATCTCGGTGGGCCTCGCAGACAATTTCTCTCGATAAAACCATGTAATTATGAAATATCGTAAGCAGAACCATTAATTTCAACTCATTTTTTTTCGGTATCGATTGATCTCCTAGAAATACACGTGGATGGCGAGCAATCGGAATATCAACGAAAAAAGAAGGCGTCGCCTCCTTGATACACTCGGCGCGGCGACCGTCCCTGGCTTCCCTTTTTATTTTTTTTTTTTTACACTCGCTCACTTACTCGTAGACGTTTGAATGACGCAGCAGCAGCACGTGGCCCGTGATTTCGGTTCTGAAAGCACTAGCCTGTACATTTATACACACACGCGGCAGCACTTGCCATTATAATAGACACTCTCGGGATGGCGTTATTGTTATACACACTCGCCGTTTGTACACAAAGTATAAGCCATCTCTGTGTACACGCTAGACTTCATACGCTACATTTTTAAAAATACTTTAACTACACCATAACGGTGACTGTTGAGCTAAGTATTATGAATTAAACCACTCGTCAGTAATTAAGTATGAGATTTCTTATTGCAGTAATCTAAGGCCGGTAGCTTTGAAGAGGTTCCAGCGTCAATCTTAATTGTTACCAATTGTCATGAAATTTTTCCAAGAGTTAGTTTCGAAATAGAGGTTCTTAACATAGAAGCTCTTGGTCTTCAACAGAAAATTTTGACGTTTCAACAATTGCAATGACAAAATTCTTTTTTTTAATGCTTTTCTACTTTTCTCGACTTTTACATAAAACTTGTTGACAGTTGATAATTTTTAATCAAGCTTAAAAAAATTTTGACATCTTTTAAAATTCATTCAATGTAAAATTGAGCAGTTGCACAATAGATACTCTAGTTTTGTGTACATTTTTTGCTACTTTTTAATTAAGTTGTCGAGATAATCTAAGTTGACTCACGAGTTATGCTAGAAAAATCGAGAGAAAGATTGGTTTTAATTTTATACCTGTAGTTTGCACAAAAATGAGTCCTTCAAGTACACAGTACCTCGTATACTCTAGCTCATCAACTGCACCGTTTAACGAAAAAACTACGTCCAAATTTACTCGCTTGTCGCATCCATTGTTCACATACACACACACACACATTCACCTCCAAACGGACAACTCTGGCTCCCGCTCACACACTATATCCTGATATCAACTCGTAAAACTACAGTCGCAATTCTCAATTGAGATTAAAACCTATAGCAGCTACTGACTTATAATACTCGGCGTATAAATACATTGGCTCGTATATATTATATATACCATATCAAGTAGGCAGCGCGTGCGAAACAGCGTGTGGTTTATGCTAATAATTTTCGGGCAGAACGAGCACGGGTTGCCGCTGTACGCCCGCACAACGCCCGTTTACCTCACCCCCGGCTATTAGTATAATCTAACCAAAGAATAAATTTCGTGCGATTTATTTTACGAGCCGCTAAAAAATATTATTGAACACAGGTTGCAAACAAGGAAAAAAAAAATTATGCAACGATTAATGCATTACACGCGCCGTGCCCATTTCGGAAAATGTATCTGTACTTATCTTATGCGCAGCGCACGTATCGTGCGGTACATAGAAGGAGAAAAATGCATCGCATCAGCGAATTATACTTACATAGGCTTGCTCCTGACTTCGGGGACGATGGAAGTGAAATTCCAGCACAAAGTGAAGGCAGGAGGGGTGTTTTTCGTTTTCCATCGCAAAGTATACAGGTGTAGCATTGTGAGCACGTTTAGGTGTGAACTGTTGTTGTTTAACTTGTCGTCGTTACAGGTGAGGATTTATATATTTTTGCGAGCTCATTAGCATTCGCGGCGTGTGAAACTCATTACCATAAGCGTACATTTTCTCGCCGATTCGACAAAGTCGGGACGAATGCACGGATTTGTGTGTGTGTGTGTGTGTGTGTGTGTGTGTGTGTGTGTGTGTATGTATTATTGCCTAACGCGAGCCTTTCGAATTTTCGCTGATACGCTGTATTAACTTATACGGTGTATATGTGTACAGTAACTGTATTATAATATACGATGGAGCTAATGGTTGAGTAATGCCGTACAATTTGTACGTTTGCTTTCTCATTACATGAATATACTTGTAATGACCGTACGGTGCATTATAATATGTGTCTTATCCGATCGATGTGTAGGGCTTTTAGTCGAGAATAGTATTAATATTGTTAACGTTTAACAATCGCTGAAAATCTGTTGTACACGGATCGTTTATCGTACAAGGGGTGTTATTTTGTTAAGGATTCGATGCAAACGGAGGAACAATGAATGCGCATTAGAGTACAGAACAGAGCGTCGAGATCATGGTGAAAAACAAAAAGTTTTGGCTCGAATTTTCGCTACAAGTGTGGCATGTACGTTATGAATCGATAATGTAATCGTAGTCTGAAACAGTACTTCTTGCATTCATAAAATGTAGGTGATGTTGAATTGCAGAACGTGTTTGGATTTCTTGTGAAAATCAAGCTTTTTTTTTTTGTTAACTTCACACGATCTACGCGAGGTTTTATTCTTGTAAGCCAGTAAAAAAGGAATAAAAAAGTTGTCCTGAGAAACTAACAAAATTGAACAGCCTCAAATAGCCACCCTTTTCTCCTCATAGAATGAGCTTCGTGTATACGTGTACGTGTTGGAAGCAGCAAGAATCCGTAGCTTGAAAATTGCAAATTCAAGCTTGTGCAGTCTAGACGAAATGGACAATAGAAAGGTCCTCGGGGAAATATCGGGCGTGGATGAAAGTTTTGCAAAGACAATGCCTTGCTACCTCTTTTTTTCTCTCCGACTGTATACTCTTCTGTTACTTTTTTTTTTTTTTTTTTTTTTTTTTTTAGCTGCCCACGTTTCGCTCGCGTTTTCTCATCTACTTTTGTGTGTACGTGCTTTGCAAGACTTGGAATAATCAAAAGGTCAGAAAGTGTGGGGCATAAGCAATTCGAGTCAAAAGTAATACATCGATAGTAAGTGATGTCTGGTGTGCCAAATGAATAAAATTAAGTGATCAAAGGTAAAATAATTAATGTGTTTAACATTTTGGGATGCTAAGAGTAAAATTTATTCACTACGGACTGATATAGGATATGAGGATGTTGATTGTTAGTAATTATAATACGGTGTCATGTATGAAAAAATTAATTGTAAGAGTACAAAATCATTGTTTAACACTGTGAATTCGCGTTGTAGAAGTGGAACAGTGTTTGAATTACTGTATGGAATCATTGTAGTACCTTTATAAACCGTTGCTAGTGCTATACCTTCAAAAAGCTGCTGATACTTTTTTACCAATTAACAGCTCTATATTTTTAAGTTGTTTTTACACTATAGTTAGACGAGTAATTACGGCAAATTCCACTGAGATCAGTCTAAAATTGGCTAAAGTGGTCGTTTCAATTACTAGTTATAGCCCTCATCCCTGGGTGTTTTGCATGCCAACCTCCCGAATGTATGTAGATATGTTTACATACATAGATATTATATATAAGCTCATAATACTCATTATTAAAACTTATTTTAACATCGAAAAGCTTTACACTGAAGAAAAACATGATTTTTATAATTTGTGCAAATGTAAAATATCATCAACCTATAATCATTCGAGATGAAGAGTACGACTTTGTTATTTTTTAATTAAAATGATTAATTTTCAATTATTTTTAATGAAAATGTATGTTTTGTAGGTTTTCAACCAAAGAACGGTACCTACTTCACTAGATTGTCGGCTTTGTCCTGAAATAATGAATAAGTTATAGGCTCGGAAAAAAAAATATTAAAATAACTGCTACTGCTGCTGATATGTCCAGTGCTGAACTCTTGGACATCAAACGTAGTCATGAGTTTTTATTGGCCTCTTTATCAAACGTTTATGTTATCGTCTTCCACAATGTTAAAGGTAAGTTATTGTATTTAAAATTATTTATAAGCTTTTTAAAAATGTTAATAAATTAGAATTTGTATGTTGATGAAAATTTACTAATGTGGGAACCAGTTTTATGCATAAATTTTAGTTTACGCTAACGGGTCATTGGCTACATAAAAATTTTTTATTTATTACATGTATAGATGAGTGAAGTCATCAGTTTTTATGCTTTTTCATTCATTTATTTCCCACTATGCATCAACTATACTTAGAGGGTACAATTTTACAGAATTTTTCTGCCATTATTGTAAAGGATTTTACCATTATTTTGGAGTTAAAAATAACAAAATTGTTGCAGAGTAGAGAAAATGTAATATAAAAAACAGTATAATATAATATTAATGAGGAAAAAATTCACACATATGCGAAAAAAAGAAGTGAAAACAAGTAAGGTTTAACAAAAAAACCGAAACTCGAAATAGAGTCTAGGAAACGTGATAGGTGAGGAAGATTGAACAAATAAACTTGATAAACAAGAAAAACACAAGAAGGCGAACTACGTGATCTGAGTCCCTACGTATATTTAAAAATAGATAAGAGGCGTGGTAGTACTCATTTTTTCATTGTAGGCTGGAAATAACAGGAGGATCGATAACGCGCGTCCATAGGATGAAAGTCAATGTACACTACTTAATTATAAGTGACTTTCCTACAGAATGAGCACTTTTATTCTACGCTGCAGTCGTTCTTTTGCCTCATATTTTCTTCCTCTCCGTTCTTGTAGTACGCAAGTGCGTAAACCTGAATATACCCACAAGATCGCAGTGTACGGACCAACAATTCACGGAAAGATAGCCATACTTACTATACGCACACACACCTACCGGCAACGCATTAGTAAGTTGGCAGGCAAGTTTACCTTATTCACGGTAGCAGCATTAAATAAAGAGTTGGCCGGCAACGAGCGAGTAAGTAAGTACCTACGCTCACTTGTAGCGGAAAGCGCTTTGATGTTGAAAACAGCGAGCATTGATAAAGGCAGCCGCAAGTATGGCGCGAGACCTCCGTAATATGCGAACTTTGTATACAGTACGTAGGGAAAATATTAGCTTCCTTCGCGCAGACAGACAGGTAACAAGGCCAGATGGCTGTATCGATATAATATTCCGTTTTTTCTGGACTAACCTACATGTATAGGTATGTGAGTGTACCGACTTATAAGTACAATATTCATATTAAAACAGTCGTATTTTTTGGTAAATATGTGTTTTTTTTAGGATGATTTTTGTTTGGAAACGTTTGCGGAATTATTTAAAAATGACTAAAAATATTGTTTAACTAATTACATTTGCTGCAAGCTTTTAGAAGTTACGTTAAACTAAATTTATATACAGGATTGTCGTAAGGACTAATTTACAATGATTAACATTGGAACAATGTCAACATAGACAATTATTAATTAGGGTAAGGTAATATAAAGAAAGATAGGAAAAGTAGTATAAAAACATTTTCTTAGTCTCTAGGTCACTTTCGGCAGGTGGGATCGGTAAAACGTATTATTATTATTATTTTTTTTTTTTGCTTTATCAGCTTT
>NW_019379909.1:563783-621053 GCF_000648655.2 Copidosoma floridanum | reverse complement strand
ATACCTCTTGAATAACTGATGTTAACAATTTTTTTTTTTAGTATTTTTAGCGTCTAATGCGAATTCTTAGAGACATTTGAAATTAAAAATAAAATTCTAGTGAAAACTCTTTTTTGAGTGGTATAACGAAAGAAATTTTCTGACGAAATAAATATTTTTTGGTATCATCATGAATTTTATCAGTTTTTTTTTTAATTTGTAGAATAAGTACAAAAAAAAATTGTTATTATTGTCATACGTCTGCATAATTACTACGACAAACAAATAGAAAAAAACTCTGTAAAACCATTATTATAAAAATATTTTACGAAATTTATGGAGCTTTTTTTTCTTTATTTGTCGTAGTGTCAACGTACAAAAACGAAAAAAATCTCAGATTTTTATTTTTTTGACCTATATCGATTTAAAAAACCTGAAAAAATTGTGATGATACAAAAAAACGTTTGTTAAATAACTTACACGAAAAAGGGTTTTTTCAAGAATTTTTCTTCAATTTCAAACATTTCTCACAATTTTATTTTACATTTTTAATTTAAAGAAGCATTTTTTTTATTTTTAGATGTTTTTTGCTTACTAAGTTTTTGTAGTACCTCGCGATCTACAAAGTTTAAATGAAAAAGTGGTTTGGGACACAGATAGACCCTATAAGTGCAACATACTCTCATTTGAGATGTTTTGCGAAATCGACCTTTGAAAAAAAACGTTATCCACATCAAAACTCTTTCCCAGTTCTACACAACGCATACATCACCGAGTGACTAATTATTGCACTAACGACGTTTTAACCATCTGTAGTCAGCAGCAGCGTCAGTTGCCACAAAACAAGACTCACTCCATCCAAACACGAGGACGTTGCGTCTGGATGACCCCTGCGATCTCAAACGTATACCTATAGTTGTTGCGTGATTAGTGATTCATTTTTTTGCTCCGGCGTTTTTAAGGACCATTGTTCATTTCCGACCATCGGAGAGCCGTGCCGGTCTCGGTATCGATCTTATCTCCAGGCGATTCCTTGCAGCGTCGGTGATGTGTACCATTATCATTACTCATTTGAAGCCATTCGGACGGGCCTCGTCCTTGCATTCTCGCGCGTTAACGACTCCGCGGTTGGTTTTTTACTATTGTGCTTTTTCACGCTCGACAGATCGGACGAGGCAGCTCCTCGATTAAATAATGCTCGGCGCCTCGAGAGGTGATGCTTGTGTGTATATACCAATGCGTATATTTTCTGCCGCGACGCGCTCGAGCCGCAATACCACCGACATTGAGCCGACGCGTGTAATTAACGTGTCCATTTGCGCTTGCCCGTCCCTCGGCATTGAACTTTTCACGCATCACCTGCCGACTCGTCCGGATGCGCTCCACATTTAACATACGCTATAATCGCTCTGCGAATTATATAGGATTAGTCTTGGGCAATTATCAAAATTCGAAATGCACGTGGCCATTGTTATTTTACCGATTACGAATGCAAATGCACGAAAAAGGATAACAAAAAAGTAAAAAAGGAGGTATAGGTCGTTGAAAAAGGAAGAGCGAGCGAATCATTCATTGGAGCCATCATTCGGAATTTATGTTGCATTCTAATGTCCAGGGTTGCACTCGGGTATACACGGGAGACATTAAAAACGAGCCCCATTGTCTTGCTGCGGTTATGGCGTACACGCGGAGGATAAAAGAAAGAAAAGCATTTCGAAGGATCGAATTTCCGTCGCCGCTGTTTATTACTTACAGATCTATAGGTGATGAGGGAGATACGATCGGGAGCAAAGTATATCTCCCTTCTGATTGTTTCAAACGTGTCGTTGCGACCCACGGAGTCCATTTACGTGTGTATACATCTCGTATACCTGCGGCGATTTTCGACGTGCCCCTCTCTCTCTTTATATTAGTGTGCACCATATGATACACATATACGGGTAACCCGAAACCGAGCTCTCCAACTCTATCCTTTTCCTCATCAGCCCTCTCGCTGTCTTTTATTTTTATCTGCTCCTGTGAGAGAGACCCCGTGGGCCTATTGTCGTTTCATAATCGATGCCGAACGTTGTATGCCAAGGGGGGAAACGTCGTTGCTGGGGCAGCGAAAGGGAGAGAGAGAAAAAAACATAGACCTTGGCCATATTATTATGACGCAGGTATGCGAGGTAGCGAAAAGATTATTGTATCATCAGTGGAGGAGAAAAAGCGTCGCAGTGAGCTATTAATGATACGGGTTTTTTTTTTTTTTTTTTTTTTTGCGCTTGTCTGCGTTACACGCGGCCATTGAGATGCGATGACTTTGCGTTCTTGCGCTTTGGTCAGACAATGGCTTTTGACGTCTTGGCTTGGGTGTACATACAAAGGAGGGGCAAGTCTGTCTCGCTGGTATTATTCGTTGCTCGAGAGGATGAAAAAAATTTGCGTTTCGCGAAAAATTTGTACCGGCAAGCTATGTACGTGGGCAGGTATGATTCATCGCTGCACTTGGAACAAAGTGGTTTTCTTCGATCGAGTATTTTTGTTCTGGTCTTATTTCGATCGTACAGAGCGATGTGATTCAGTAAACATCTTTGTACTCACAGTTCTTACATACAAAAGGACGTTCAAGTACCAATCAAACGGATAAACTTTCTGTCTCATTTTTTTATGCCAAAAGCGAAACAAAATAAAATTTTGAGCCAAATTCACTTTAAAAGTCATTAAAATATTCATCAGCCCTCATGAAATCGATCTCTAATCCGTCCCCATATCCATACACGACTCAACCATTGCCCTGTATATGTATATCGTCTGGTGTTAAGAGAGTCAATGCACCATCATAGGCTCCCCTCTGTATACCCTGCCCATACATTTGGTACGCGCATGCATGTCAGTCACGTGTGTGTATTCAATGATACAAGAAAATTCATATCGACCCAGGGGGGTGCCTGCTATTGCTGGAACTATGTATACACCCCACCTCTAGGTGCATGTTATCAAAACCATGGATCACTCCCTCTCGCGAGTGAGCAAAAGCTCAGGCCTCACGCGAATGTTATAAAGTATGCCTGAACTGGGAAAAAAAGTATCGCTGTTGTACGTATTACAACATGACTGGGGGAGTCCGATGAGAAAATTGCATGGTACTTTTTCGAAGGGTTAAGTGGAGTCTCTTGGACTTCTAGACAGAATTTGCTATTGAAGTTCAATATACACATGCATAACATACATTTATGTGCTCACGTGTCGTGTAGTCAGTTATGTAATTTATTGCTCGATTTTTCCTTAGATAGATCATAAAACTGTTTTTTTCAATTGCAGAAATCGACTTAGATAGATCATAAAACTGTTTTTTTCAATTGCAGAAATCGACTTCTTACCGTTAGGATTTTTTTTGTATAGGCTCTATACAAAATATCTTCAAAAGAGTTGAGTCTACTCTAACATCACGAATACATATTCAAATACGAAGTGCTGGTACACAATCGAAGGTACCATTTGAGAAAGAAATTTTCTTAATAAATAAAATGGTGCAATATTAACACAGGAACACTACGCAATTAAATTTTATTTAAAATATTTTTAAAAAGTCTTATAAACTCAGTGAGAGGGTTAAAATAATCAGTGGAAAAAAATCTTTTGATCAAGATGCACTCAACATCGACTTCTAATACCATTTTCGTAACAGTTATTTGAATATCCTTAAATCGGTGGATCAAAATTATAGTTGCAATAACAAACACCTACCTTGGATCATCAAAAGAGCCAAAAGAAGCTTCAAACAAGCCATCATGGAAGGAATTAAGTGGAACTGTGGAAATGTTATAATTTGAAGTAAACTGTTGTATCCACAAATGCTTTAGAATACGAATAACCTTATCAACCAATGTAAGTATAGTGGAGAAAAAGAGTAGGAAAAAGTGGACTCTATCTGATTAGGTATGCGTTATCTACAAAATAAGACTCAAATAGTATGTACATTTTTATTCTAATAGCCTATACCCAAGTAGCTTTTTGTGACCAAATATCTTCAGCTTTTATGTATCTTAGGCGTGGCCAAGCGTATGCTGAAATAGCTGTAGGTCTGTCCATTTTGAATGGGATTAAAAGTACAATCAAGGATACAAAAGTTGAGAGATGGTAATACATCGTTTACTGCTCGTATACTTTGTCATATTTTTGTTATTATGATGTTATTATTGTTATTATATATCATATTGTATTTCAAATTTGAAGCCATACGTGGTCGCACCACCTGGCTTAATAAATGCTACTTATACTTAAACTTATACTGCATGAAACAAACTCATCACTAAGTGAAAATATTGAAGAACAAAATGATACTTATCGAGATGATTCATAAAGATGTATTTTTCTAATCTAAAATAGATAGAAGAAATTATAATATTTATAATGGTATAAAGCTGTTTATCGCTTGAAAGAGCAACTACTCTTTTGCAATTCATCCACACAAAAAAAAAATTACCGCACCACTTAAATTTTATCTAATGAAAATTAAAGAAAGGAAGGTACAGGACTATATATACGGGAGATAAGTTATTTTCGTGCTTTTTAACTTCCATCTGCCAATTGTTCCAGTAAAGAAATGCACGACCTAATAAAAACCATAACCACAAAGCAACCGTTCACAACTGCGCTCAGTTGGTTGTTAACGTCACAGTTATTACTGTTGTACTATTAATTTATGAATATTATGCTGATATTAGTCGTTGCATGTGGTAAATAATGACGAGCATTTTGAATTTCGTGCTGAACAAATTAAGTCACGTCGAGTGCACTTACACGCTCTCCCACATATTTCCGGCTTTGCTCTTCGGTCCTTCTTCGTTTTTTACCTTCCTCTACTTTATAAGGTTCTCACTCTTTTTTACTCTCTCATTGCAGCAACAATAGCAGCAGCACAAATGCAAAGAGAGAAAAGAGAGAGCACATTGGACATCTGATTTCAGTATTGCGCACTGCAGTGACTACCGCGCGCGGGAATAACTAATAGGCCCATAAAAGTCGTATGGGGCAAATGATAATGGCTTTTTCTTTCTTTCTGCCTCTTCTGCGTATGAAACAAACGTGGAGTCGTTACAAGAGAAAGAGAGATCTTATCCAGACGAGAGCTTTCGCTTTATAAATGATACTGATTTTTAAAGAGATGTGTATGCATATACCCGTGGGTTTGTGTGCATTACATTGGAAAATATGGGGTTTGCTCTGAAGACGTACGCGGTTAGAGATGGGGTTCAATTTTCATTTGTGTGATCAATGTAAATCTTAAAATATCATAAAAATGATTTTTGCTCATAATAAAAATCATGAATAATTGATATTAATGGTTGAATTTTGATAATCATCCATAAGCTACCGACCCTCACGAAAGTAAGTTCGTGCGTTGTCTTGATAGAAAGAAATGCAGCACAATTTACACGTTTATTTCTCTTTCCCTCTGTTTTTATCATTTAAAGCTTGAGCGAAGATTAACAGCTTAATTACGAGAGGGAGGTAAATAGCAATTTTGGTCTCGCATCTTGCTCTTAAAAGCAATTCCCTTTTGGGATACTTGGTCTCTCTATTTATTATAACTTTATGCTTTAGTTTTGTTGAAGGGCCGATTTAATTAAATTAGCCTCTTTGAAAGACTCCGGATGCTGAGGCTGCTTCATATAATAAATCAATACGCAATATCTGTTTCTTTTCACTATACTGAGCAGCAATCTGATTCTTTGAGTCATAAAAAATTTCTTTACCCTCATTCTGTTGAATGTTTTTTTTAATTAAAAAAAATCTTATATAATCAATTAATAATAAAAAAATGAATTTTAATTCAATAAAATATTGTTTTTAATAAGCTTATATTTTTTTATTCGTATAAGAGGATGTTTAACGGAGTGAAGGTAAAAAAAAATTTTCTTTGATTCGAAGAATTGGGTTGCTCAGTCTATGATTATTCCAGTGGACAATAATATCCAGGGCTAAATTGTTTTTTATTTATCAACTTAATTGATTTATTTTATTTCGCAAACTTGAATTGATTTATTTTATATTGTAGAGTTGAATTGATTTTTTCTATATCGTGAAGCCAAAATGTGACGTAAAACAAATTTGAAATGACAATGTGTTGATTGTATTTTAAGACAAGAACAAGATAACTAATTCGAAAAACAACTGGAGAACAAAACGATATCCAATTTTCAAATTTATGAAAATTTTTATGATGAAACATTGTCATCATTACTTTTTTTACCATGCAACTCTGATAGTTTTGGTAAAAACCACTGTAGTTGTAATCTCCAGCACATGATGACGGTACGAGATAAAAGTACACAAAAATACATTAGTTAGTGCACGAGTTGCTGGAAGCGTTAATCGTAGACCGTGTTAATATTGATCCTACATCGTTTATCTTATTAACTATTTAGAAGGACAAGCGTGTATGTACACAAGACAAGCACACGATTGCGTTTTTATTTTCTTACGTTTAATCTAATTCAGTAGCCGCAATTGCAAATGAAATAGCCACATCAGACATCTGTCATGTATTTCCCTCAGTCTAAAAGTTTTACTTTTTTATCCAGATAGAAATCACCGATGCTTCGTTTTAAATGTTACAGTAATACAACTATTATAAATATTACAGTTCACATCATCCATGTTTCACTGTTGCTTCACCTCCAAAATCCTAATAACTTTTTTTGTTGATGCACGTCTTTGAATTACCAAAAAAACTACTACTTACCTGAGAAGATTGCACCTTTTCCAGAATTAGGCTTCAAAATGTGTTTTACGGTTAAAACGCTGCGTTTACACTGCATATCTGGTTGTAAAGTGCTTTTGAAATATACAACTTTCAAAACTGATTATAATGATTACAATGATGGTTGTCATTGCAGCATAACAAAAAACTTCTACTACCTTGTTATACTTTATCAATTACCATGTGGTTATATTTTGTGTAGCCATGTATATTTAATGCACCAATGTACTTACATTCATGTACTAGATGTAAAAATATAGTGTAGCTTTCAGTAAGCTGCACTTAAAAATAGTATAGTTCTTCTGTGAAACTATTTCAATAGATACACAAATTTCACATTTTCAAGGTGGCACGAGTGAATTTCGAATTTCTACTGTTATCTGAATTTAAACGAGTTTTCTGAAAAATTCTTAAAATTCTTTCAAAAATATTTAATGACGATAATAAACGTGTGGTGAATTTTTAGTAACAATGTTTTGAAATTTTTGCTCATAAATTTATAATTAAATATAGTTAGAAATTCAGTATTTAGATTTGTAGGTACGTGTACTTAAACTGCAAATCATATGATACGTTAGATTATCAAATATAATTGTGTAATTTGTTACTGTACTTGCATATGTACGATAAGTATTGAAAGAATTGATCTAAAAAAGGTCAAATCGTTTAGTGCGAGATTATGTAATTCAAAGCGTTTGAGGATAACGAAATTTTAGTAATATTTTGCACACTTATGAAATTCACCTCAAGTCTTCGTTATAAAATATACCATAAGTCGAACATGCTATAATAATTATCATCGCTGCCCATGCGTTAAAAGAAACACCTGAGGTGGCAAAGTACTTTTCTCCATTTGGGTTTGAATCCAATTGACGTACGATGAAATCTGTGTGACCATAACACCATTACTAGAGGTCAATCCGACTAATACGGTTCTGTTCTCTTGAACAATGATGCTGCCCCACGAAATCTGTGAAAAGTTACAAGATCTCAACTAACATAACCATCAACTTGAGTTTTATGAAATATATCCAAATTTTGACGTATACCTCTGAAGTATCTTTATCGTCGACGCTTTTGATACAAAATTGCTTTTCACGCACTATCGAATGTAACTTGCCTTTAATCCGTTTTTTACAAGTATCCGTGTCTATAACGCTGACAGGGATATATTTTACTATTATTTCCGACAGACTTTTAACATTTTTCGTCAATATCATGTTCATACTTTGGTCCACTGACTGATCAAAGGTAGGAAGACTGATAGGTCCTACTGAACTGGAGATTATCACTCTATGTAGTAATTTCACGAGTGCAATATCATCACGAGAATCACTAAAATATTTCGTTACATTTTGTTAGATCTTATACTCACAAGATAATTACTTACATGTAACTTACCTTTTTGTATAATTTTCATGAATAACAGTACTATCGATTGGGATTGTCTGCCAGTCATTTTTGTCAACCGATGCACTTCCAGCAACAATTTCCTCGTGAATCGATAGATACTTGATGCAGCTTGCACACGTTACGACAAAATTTTTACTAATTAGAGCACCGTTTGTAACGACAAACATCACTATTTGTTGATGTGTCCCTTATTAATACCAAATACGGAAATAGTCTCGTACCATCTTCCTTTGAGTGAGCCCTAAAAACTAACAAAACATAAAATATTATTTTTAAATTATACCATACACACTCAGTGATATTTGTGGCATCAGGGTAACCGAAGTCATTATCACAAAAACTAGATCAAAAATCATCGATCTCTTGCCGTTTTTACTACAATTTACTACACACACAATACATATGATTGATTGGAATCTTTTGAAATTCATAAACACTGTTGATCTGTTGATTGACAAACTAACCTTGAATCACTAGAACAGCCAAAAGAAGTTTAAAACGAGCCATCTCAGAAGGAGTACAGTGAAATAGTAAGTATGCTTTCTTTTAAAGTTAACATCTAATTAGTTACACTGGCTTTGGACAATCCTCTTAACAATGGACGTCCCTCCTCAAGCGGCTGTATTTATACAATATGAAAGTATCAATGCATGTGTACCAAAGAAAAGAAAAATAAGTAATTAGACACTCCCAACTTCACTATCTTTGAGATAAGACAAAAGTTATTCGTATGTTTCATAAGATAGTATTCCCCACAATTATCTCTTGTTCGTCAGGTACATGTGGAGGAGATAGTTAAATCTATCGAAGCGCCCGTGGTGAGCAAACTCGACGACTCAGTTTCATCACCGGTTGTTAATACATTGAAATACGTTTCAAATCAGAAGCTATTATTGTCCAATTGAATTGTTTCTAATCACTGAAATCCGTATCCATCAATGACGTGTATTTTTTGGACATATCCAAGATTAAATAAATGATATGCTTGTAGTAATTGAAAATCACGACTTAGTTAACATAACTGCTGGTATTGCTATACATATTCACTGTCGGTAGTGTCGGTTACCATACCAGCCTACGGCAACGTACTCTTTATTCTTGGCTCGTTTTTTTTCACTGCTATCAAAGGATAATCTAATTTTTTCAATAATCATTTAACTTACACATTTATTCATTAAAGTTATACTAAAACATTCAACTGAAAATACTGTTATGTTTGATCGTAGCTTTCATTTCATTGACCAGATTACCAATTTTTACTACAACGTGGAGCGCTGCGTGTTGTGCATCTGGCGAATGGACTAAATATTTCTACATTAGTTTTAATGTGCTCCAAGTACGGTCAGAGTAACACCAATCTTAAAGTAGCAACAGAGCCAGGAAAAATGCACCATAGTTAAGTCGAATCACTCGTAAGTGTGCATCTGCCTATTTTCAATAACATATTCATGTGTGAGTTTTTCTCAATCTGAAAACGATGTAGAAAATTGCAACAAATTGCCTTCCGAGAAAGAACGGGAAATACAATATTTGGTCAAATTCAAGAAAAGCTATAATATTTAAAGTGTTTCAAAGTCTTTTGAACATTTTGGAAGTATCAAAAAGATATCAGTATTTTTATTGATAATAGTAAAGGGAAATGAGGAAGAGAGAAATGTGCACGAAAAACTTGGGCAATAATCTGGAGATTTCAAGTCATTCACAGATAATTATTAAGATAGAGATAAAGTAAAATGGATTCTTAAAAATATTTCCATTTGTTAAAATTTTACGTTTTTCAGTTTTTGTAATAATAATACTTTACTCACATTGATTTTTTAAATGCTGCTGTTACAATCCCATGCATCTTACCAATATTTTTCAATAAGAAATAAATGTTGGAATCCTTGAAAACCTACGTCCGTGATAGATTTAGAATCTGTCTTTGGAGAACTACGTATAGAAATAAAGAAAATCTCTTCTTTTATTCGACGCATATATTCTCATTGTAGAATTTTATTTAGGGAATCAGGTCATATTTCAGTAATCGATAAATTTTACTGCACATAATAAAAAGGGATAAAGCACATGTATACTTACACTACTAAATATCAATGAGTGAACGAATTGATGTATCATTAACCACACAGCTGTGATTAAATCACTTGAAATTATTGTTGTATTTACGAGACGTAGCATTGACTAATGGACATCAGCATGCAAATGGTTTATTGATTGATTGCACGTGTGTGCATACACATGGGTATACAGCCACGCTAATACGCCACTTGAATGATGCATTAATACCCATGATGAGCAGCGTCGCATCGAGTACTCGAGTATTATCAAAGCTGATGATAAGAAGAAGAAGAAGAAGAAAAGGATAGGAGGGTTGGACATGCAGGACGTGTGACCAGGCGGCCATCGTGTCGTTTATAAAAGAGAGAGAGAGATGTTGGGGAGAAAAACACCTGGGAAGAGACGCGACGATGACGGCATGACGAGAGAAGGTACACTGTCCTCCCTATACCAATGTACACGGGAGGGAGGACTTCGGACGGTGCCGTACGTCCGTTCGGCGGAAATTAAGCTATTAACGAACTGGTTTGCCGGATCGAGCGTGACCACTTGCTTGCTGCTCCCTTCGCCGATGAAGGAGACGACGTAATATGAGTTTACCAAAGACGACGACACGCTCCCATGTGTGTGATTTCGCGTCCTTTTTTTGTTTTATTTCTGCTACCAGTACTCGATACGTACGTGGTTGGTACCCTACGCTTTAGAGAGCACGACGAGATTTATATGGGAAATGATGGGTTACGCGTGGGTACTTGGGACTGAGAAATCAGGGCATTATTGAAGATCAAGTGCGCCGATATCATTGCCCTTTTGACGCCGGGGGAGTGTTCCGTACTTAATGACGCAGACATGTGTATACGTGGTAAACACAGGACATACATGTCGACTTGGGGTGGACAATGAGTTACAAGGGGACATAATCGATGGTTCATTACGGCCGTTGATTAAAGAGCCGCATGATCTTGGCTATCGCGCAAACGAGTATTTATTATTAATAGCGATACGCCTGTCGGAAGAGAGGAAGGAGAAAATGATTTTCAAAGGGCTAACGACAGGGATACGTGAGAACAAAAAACTTTGGCGAGGATGCTACGTACACGGGGAGTGAAAGACGTGAGTTATAATCAGGCACTGCGGCGCAAGTACGTATCATCAAGGAGGAAAAAAAAAAAAAAAAAAAAGAAAAAAGTGGTAGGTAGGGCATTAGCTTGCAAATGATGCACCACTTGGCGATCCATGCGTGTCCTTCGGTAGATTACTTTGGCTATATACACACAGAGTATACACATTGTGACTGTGTACACAGTATCTGATCTGAAATGCAAAGGCACGAAGCGCACATCGGACGTAGTCGATTAATTATATATAGAGCCCTTTATCATAGGTGTGTCACTCGCTCGCTTTCTCGTCGTAGCTGCAGAATTCAAAGTTGTTCTATAGAGAGGTGGTCCTTGGTATCATGTGTGCTTATTGTGATGCAATATGTTGACGGAACTTAAATAGGTAAATCGATCTGAAAGTCGTCAATGACAACAGGAGGAAACAACTTCACGAATCCATGCGTATTATTCCTACATTGGACTCGGACTTGGTGACATGAAAGGGGTTTTGTACGTTAGATTGCGTGAAATACCGAGAGATACGATAGTGCGAGAAACAATGGAGACTTTTTACTTTACATTGGACTACGATCGGAATACACGCATAAGAAAATAATTTGGAAGTGTGGACTAAGTAAGTAAAAGCCGAAACTTGTGTAACCAAGTTACAAGAACTTTAGCCTAAGCCACTGTACTACTGTGGACGCAGATGTTTCAACTAATATGTGTCTGTAGAAAACACTAAATGCTTGTGTTTAATTTTTTCATTAATAAATAGCCTAGTTTTGAAGAGTCTATTGTCACTTGTGCTTTTAGCCATGTTTTAATTATTCATTTTGATTAATTATTCATAACCAAATTTTATTGTCGTTTACAGTACATAATATTACTATGTCTTCGATATACTTTAATACTTACTGGTTCCTAATAAAACTCATAACTGAGTCTTATAGTTGCGACTACTTCATCCAATAACTCTAATGTAAAAGTTTAATGTAGTTTTTGCCTGTGAATCATCATTGTGTTTTTCTGTTGATTGTTAATTTTATCCAATCTAATGTGATTTATTTTTACTATTATCGTACATTAATTACAACTGGAGGTAAATTAATTGCACCGGTTTGTTGAAGCATAAACTACTTTCATTGAACCGATCGCAAGTTAAAGACATTCCGCCAGTATTAGGTGTATGGACAGAAATTATACAAAAAAATTTCAACACACATTGTTAGATAAATTAAAATGAGCCAACAAGTACTTGGACACCTTGACGGTCAACGAATTGAATCTGTAATGAAAATTGGAGCAAGCATCCTGAAGTAATTTCAGAAAATCGCTTCGATGCGCAACGGAGTGTTTGAAGAAAATAAGATCAAAGCATGCGAGCATTTCAAACAAATAAAAGTGGTATATCATTTATCTCGTTTGCATGCGATACGCGACGTCAAGTATGCGGCGGAGGATGCCACACGATACGCCGCGGTGCGATTGCGCTGGAAACGATTACTTGTGCACCGGACGAAACGCTATCGTGTCTCTTTGACGTTTCGCGACTTTGCCAGCGTCAACCGGAACGAGGCGAACTAAAAAAAAAAGGAAGACATTCCACCGTAACATCCCGATTAAGATGTGACCACATTGAATTTTCGTTTACCGGTACTTCCTTGCGATGATTTAATTCTCCGTGTGTTCACTGTAACGACTTCGTGCGCTAATAATTTATTCGCAAACGAGGTTGCGCGTGTGGCTAATAAATTTTCAAAAAATCAAGTGGTAATTAACGCAATTTATAACATCGCGATTATGATTTACCCCCGTGTGCGTAAAATACGAGCAGAGTTTCGCATTCGAGGCGCCGTATCTGTAAATTATTGGAAATACACGCAAGAGCCGCGTTTACACGGAAATGTCGTCGCTCTGAGTGATAAAACCCTCTCAAAGTGGAGCAAGAATTTTAATCGCTGCTCGCTGCTGCTACGCCACGTAATTAATATAAGAAGATCGGCGTCGAGCTCGATCAAACGGGTTGACAAGATATACGACAGTTTGAGCTGTTGGTCCACCGTAGGGATAGTCGATTTTTTTAGTTTTTTTCCCATTTAATTTCCACGCAGGGAACAATCGAGGTACTTCGAGGGCCAATCCCAAGCTCCTTCTAGGAGTGAAAGAAACCTGTATCGACGAGAGGCACTCGAATGGAAAAAGGACCTAATCCTTCCCCCAAAGCTTGCGTAACTAAACGAGTCTATAGTCTGAATCGCGCCGCGTGCACGCACACGATAGATTCAGCTCGTTCGTTGCTCGGCATGCTTGTTCGGCTCGACGGTGGTCACCGAAGGAGCTCGTATTTCCATACATAAGCGCGAAAAGAAACCGATGACCAGCACAGGGTATATATATATATGGGTGCAACAAGTTGCACTGCGTGTACGGGCCATCGCTGTTCTCGTATGTATTGTTGTGGTGGCATGCGACTCTCAACATATATGCGAACACGTGGGGATCGGCATGTTCGACAACCGCTGAAACATTCGGCTACCTGGTGTCTCGCTCACATTATGTTACGCGTAATACATCTATTACGCTCTTTATGACCCTTTCTCTCTCTCTCCCACCCTCTATTTCGCAACAATGGAAAATTTTGCCAGCGAGCAATGTAGATTACGCGCGTGTGTGCCCAACCATCCTCTCGCATAATACCATACTTGTGTGTGGAATGTATACGTGAACGTGTATACACCGCAGGCGCGATTACCATAAAAATGTTGGTTTACTTTTGCGCTTCGAGTGCAACAATGTCTTCCATGTTTGCCGCTCGTGGGGTAAAAAATCAAATGTATTTATGCAAGTTTGTTTATTTTTATGTGTACACGTGCCTGCGTGGCGAGAGAATATTTCGCCAGAATCTCACGCACGCGCTGGCTATATGGTAGCAAGTCGGTTTTTACATTGATAAATAAAAATTTTCGTTTATTGCAATTAAACAGAAAATAGTGAGGGAGGGATTAAGTTTCAATACATAACACACACTTTTTCAATACATAACACACACTTGACACGTGGTAATTCAAGTACGAAAATAAAGCTCTTTGGTCGACCTACGATTTTCCAAAAAAAAGAAAAAAAAACAATAGGCGTAGGAAAAAGCTTCAGACATGTGTTCATAAAAAAGAAGGGGTGCGCACAACCGAAGGGTCGCCATTATTTTTAGTATATACCACACGATGAAAGACATACTGGATAAGCTATACGTATACATAGTCTCACACTAGCAAGCTACCGGTGTACACACACCCCATAATGTTTTACGCCCTTGTAGAGATAAGTCAGAGAGTGTTATCACGGTAGGTATGCGATAGAGAGATGTCGTCGCGTCGGTTGGTTGCAATGGCTCTATTCTTCCTCTAGGAAGGTCGTGCGCATCATCCCCCCTAACACTAGGTTCCTTTCGAATCGTGCAATGCCTATAATATGGCATATATATACGATACTGCACGCGTGAGCCATACATGCGGATCCCTTCAACCTCGCCTTCAACGCGTGTGCCAGTGCGAGATGTTTCATCGGCAAGATCTATATATTACTCTGAGGTTATGCATCACGTGTACATGATATACTTTGAGGAAGCGGACGGAAAATGTGGGTGATTGCGCGACGATGGTCGGGGTCGCTCGTGCGAGAGAAAATGGTTTTTTAATGTGGGAGTTGTTCCGTGGGTGCATCATCGCGCGTGGCTGCCATTAAAACTTGACGGGGTCCTTCGCCGTTGCGACATTATCTGCAAGTGCGTCAGCGTGAACTATGACGTTGGTTCGGTGTGAATTTCACTTTTGGATTTTTTTTTTCCCCCTCTTTTCCAGGGGACATATTTTCTTTTTCTTATTGTACCTGCGTTGCGAGTCGGCTCGCGTGTAATGGGAAACCATACACTTGCCAATCATTTTCTCTGCATAGAGTCAGTGTGTTGCGAAAAGAAAATTGTTACCTTAAATTGTAATTTGGTGTTGTTGACGACTCTGACGCAAAGAGATTTCCGGGGGAAAAAGGTGACTCGAGGAACGGGATTGTTGGTTATCCTATAGTCAAGTGAGAGTGTACATTATAACTGGTAGAATTTCAGATTTCAGTTCTAACGAGAACTTTGCGATCTAAGGGATTTTTCCACTGAAATATGGGGGAAAACAAAGTATACAATCGACGAAAGACTTTTTGTGTTTTTAGTGTTTTCCAATATCAGTCGGTATATGATAGCAGTGGTGACTGAAAAATTTAAACACTGAGATTACATTTATTTTTCGCATCTTTAGATGTACACATTTTACACAACCAATATTGAATTCATGTTCACATGACATACATGTTCATCGATAAAAATTAAAATCTCGCAACTCTGTGCAGGGTAAAAGAGGCGTGAGCAAAAAAAAAAAAAAAAAAAAAAAAAAAAAAAACGTTTTCAAGTCTAGTAGGCAAGTACAAATGACCGGACCATCAAAACACGTAATCGCACCTATACCTACAAGTGCCGACGATATGCTGTACGGTATGTACCAGCTCGGCCCCGTCGTCGATTTCCATCCTACACGAGAATTCGATACGAACGCAGAAGACCAGAGGGGAAAGTAGGGACTCACCCTCCCTTTGAAAAAGAGCCTCAGTGTGGCGTACAGGGCGGCTCTTGCAAAAAGAGAGAGAGAGAGAGACAAAAAGAGGAACCGCCGAAAGTATACTAGGGGAGTGCAAAGAAGGGGCCCGCTGTATACAAATATACTTCTCTCGAAAACCAAATCGTAAATGCGCGCTTGTGTGTGGCATATACATACGAGAGCCCAGAGCGAAAAAAGAGAGCATAGCAGGGAGCCGAACGACAAGCCATAACAGTATAATTACCGCACAGAGAGGCACGGGTGTTGTGTATTTTTCCTGTGCGCCACTCTCGGGGCTCGCAGCTTCGGCTTCTTTCACGAGGCCCGGGGAGATCGAACCCCCGCGGTAATTTATGAGGCGAGACGCGGCTACAGACGCGCGGTGTTGTACGCGCGAGTCCAAGCACTCACGCACGGAGTCTCTCTTTTGATTGTCGGGCCTTTCAACCACAAGAAGGACACTCGCACGCCGTGACGAATTCGTTCGGATGCGTATAGGTACGCGCGAAAAAAGACCGCTGACGCGTGTGTGTGTGCGTACACGGGTAAAGGTCGAGTTCCGAGGAAATCGCCACCAGGAAAAACTGGGACGAAGTCTCGAGATGTACACGGATGGTAGAAAGATAAACGGGGAGGGCGGACCGGACAAGTAAGTGGAGCACTTTCGAGGCCCACAAAGGAATCGAGAGCCGGGAGTTTGGCCTCCTAGTTTTCTTTATACGTTTTCCGTTGTTGTTTCGGCCCACGGGTTCATTGTTTAAAGGGGGAGATGCTGCTCGGGCTTGAGAATGAAAGGAACGCGGTTAAGGAGGTGTGAGTGTGTGCGTACGTCGTATAATCCGATGACACGCCGAGGAGCGATTTGATTTGGACAATATCGCTGCTGTTTGTGACGGCACAGTGGTATTTTCTTCGGCTTTTCTATTTCGATAAGCGCCCGTGTGTCTACGCGAGCGGAGTGCTTGAGTTGGGAAATATTGACGAGAGCGTGCGTATCCGCATGACAAAAGGTTTGACCGTTGCTCATTGAGGTGAACTTATTTCGAGCTTGAAGGTCACCACGAGAGATTTTATCTTTGGTACTTTTTCGTTATCCCCGGCCCAAAAGAATATATAAAGGAAATGATCGTTTTTGTGATTCTGGGAAAACTTTTTACTCGTCTTACTTGGTGCGCTGAGAAAAATTCAGAAGTTCATGGCAAAGAGGCACTAACAAAATCAATAATCAAATGGGACTGTGTTTTCAAATAAGGCTTTAGAGTCCACAAAAAATGTTGGAAGCGTGAATCACAAATAGTGATCTCGTTGGTTTTGACAAAAATTCGAAGGTAACCAAAGAGGAAGTTTTCACTTACTTTAAAATTCAAGAGACCAAATTCGATGTATTTTTTCACAATATTTCACGTGCGTGCCACACATTTTTTGTTCAATGTCTTGCATAAATCACGATTCAAAGAGAGATGGTACAAAAAAGTATTCATCCACATCACCATTACCAAAGATGTGGTTCTATAAATATGCTCACAGACGAGAACAGCTCACTAGCATGAGTAGACACTACCGATTGCAATGGTTTTCGACGCACGATTTTAATCGAACATTCAGGAAAGCTTCGCCCGCACGGAGAAAGTCGAAGCTACACGGATTTCAATGGAACACACGCCCATGCGCGATATTCGATTGAAAACACAATTACCGGCCGAAAAGACACATTTGCATATTACACAAGTTAACCACGCAACTTCGACACCGAATAGAAACGCTTTTTTTTTTTTTTTACGACCCAATATTAAAACCTTTCTTTTACGTAACAGCTTACCGTTGTAGATGTGAAAATAAATTTTAAAAAATTATTAACAAGCCCAAAATTAATCGTCCGTGACTTACGAACCGTGTACTTAAAAGGTTGCGCCATGAGTACACAGACCGTAAAGCAGGTGAAAGTGCAGAGCCGCCCGAATCGGGTGTGTATAGGTATACACCCGTCAGACCGAACTAATCAATCACGCTGCATTTTTCCTTGTTGTACGGTGCACTTGAGCGATTTTTCATTCAACGCGAGCATCAATAGCGCGGACCACGGCAGAGGATACTCACGTATCAATCACAAGTGTAGCTTTTTTTTTTTTTGTTCGTCACAGTCGTGTGATTAATAATGGCGAGGACGAGCTTGGGCGTACCCACCGTCACGAAGTAATTTTATTCATGTATATATATACATACATGTGTAGGCTTGATGATTGGAAATATACTTTTTTCCCATCGACATAGTACACATAATATCGTGTGTTTTAGCAATGTTTACTAACTAAACAAAATGATACTGCTTTGGATTGATTTTAATTGAACTCGTTGTGCAAGCACATCGCTTGATTTATCGTGTGGTCTTCCCTCGTTGAAATTTAATTATACATACTCGGAAGTAATCGTTATGCTAACAACGAACGCGAGCTGTAATCACGCGATCGGAGGCAATTAAATCATTGTACCACGACGACATCGAAATTGACCAGTTCTTCGCGAAACTGTTACATAAATCCGAGTTTTTCATTAAAACCGCTCGCGATGAACGGCAATGACGCTAGTTTTATTAGATGAGCGACCGAGTCTTCGACAAAAAATAGTAATAATGCATCACCCACGCCTGTGCTTCCGCAATCGCGTGAAACTCTACTTTTTTTTTACCGGAAGTTTTTTTGCTTGACAAAATGAAAAAAAAAAAAAAAAACCATCTCTGCTGAGTCGTGCAAGATCTGCATTTTAATGCAAAAAGGTCGGTGTATCCTTTTTTTTGTAGTCACTTGAAGAAACTTAATTCGCGTTACATCATAATCACCTATACATCGTGTCTCGTTGTAGGTGAGATCAAGTGCGATTACTCATGCAAGGCCGGCACAGATGCACATCGTACACGCGAACCGTCGTAATGCGCCTTGCGTTTTGATTTTTAAATGGGTATAGGTACAAAAGTTTTTACGTCAACGTGCTCTTTTGTGAAACGATACGGATAATTAGCGATTTCTTGCATGACTGGACTTTCGAGGGAATCGTAATAGGTGCTGCGATTTTTTTTTTTTTTTTAAGTAACTAATAATTTTTTCAGGTCAATTGTAATTTTAAATGTTGGAATTAATATATTTTTTTTCAACAGAAATTGAAAAAGTTTTAACAAAATCGACATTTGTCACTTGTCTTCGTTTGCTACTTCCACCCATGTAATCAAAAGTTATAAGGGTTTATTGATGAATTATTTCTTTAGATAGTTTGAATTTTTATCTTTCAGGATACCGATATATGAACACAAACTAATGAAAATCAGAGCAGTTATGCACAGTTGGCTAATACGTGCGTTGTAGATCGATTCTTAGAAATGAGAGATTTTTTCGGAGTTGTTCTGTCTGGGATTTCTGTATTATGAAATGGTATTCAAAAGTAGCTTTTTAGTGGTTCTTAAAGGTTCATGATTTCATTTGTCAAAGTTTAAAAAGTTCACCTCTATTTGTCTACATCTGTGAGCCCTACATCTCTAAATTTTATTTATTCTTCTCTTTCTCAATTTAACATAATGTTCTTCTTTTCAAACATAGAAGTTTGACTGTAAATACAAACGTGCATCGTGAGAGATGCACACGTAGTAATCACTCACTTTATCCGTATTTATATTCGAAACAACGATCAACGTTTCTCACACTAATTGTAAAAAAATTTGTACTCAACTTGTTCAATGCGATGCCGATAATTCCTAATGCATTGGCAATAATTGCCTCTCTTGTACTTTACGTAAATAACGATGATTGTGTACCCAAAACAAAATCTAGAACAATGCAGAAATTAATTTACATGGCTCCAGTGTAAGCAGCTTCTTTAAAAACATTTTCATCTGGTTAAAATACTCGTAACAAGATCAAACAATCAACTGATACCGACTCTAACCCTGTGTATGTACAGCACACATCCCTTATGCAGTCATATCAATCTACAAAAACTGATTTTTCAAAAATTTGCAATCTTTGTACTTACACATAGTGATACGAGTAAATATTTGTAGCAGAATAAATAATAAAGCACGTATATTTAACTCATTCTATCAAAAGCTAAGTTTTTCTATCGACACTTCTCAATGACGTGATACTCAAATTTAGAGTTACCGTATAATGCATATGATACACGTTTGGCTATGAATACAAATGACGCTCGCGCACCCGAGATCACACACGGCTTAATTACACAAAGCCATGAGTCGCGTTTCTTTAATCCCCTTTACCGGGTCCTCATGGATTCGTTTGCCTCGAGTTTTTAGCCATTCATCGAGTCACGTAGATTCCCCGCGATAAAAAATATTTGACGAATCAGCCTTGGTATGTATACATACAACATTGAAATCCGATCACTCGGGCTCGTAAAATTAATGAGAATACGTCTGAAAACTATAAGGATTCATTTATAGATCCCACGAAACACCACCGTTTCGCGTTTATCCCGACGTAAAAACGATCGATCGAAACATCAAACTCTTGCAACAGGGCAATAAACGTTTTTTTTTTTTTTCCCCTCTTCTCCATCGGTACTCATTTGATCATCAATCTCTATTTTCATAACTAATCCCCTATAAACTCACGCGCGCGATATAAATTCATTGCTAACAAGAAACATTTATGTCCTCTCGTAAATCCAAGCACGCGAGCGCGGAGCAAAAAATTGAGTTTTCATTTCGAGATAGAAAAAAAAAATGGTACCCGCTCGCGTACTGCAATCAACGGAGCGCAAAAAAGTCTTCTGCGAAGGATCACCAAACTCGAGAAGAGAGAGAGAATGATCCTCTCAATAAGAACTCGTCAAGTATATATATGCAAGCTTTAAATAACACCATTGTTTGTTTTTTTTCTTCTTTTCATGGCTCGGCTCCACCGGGTGTCTCTAAACGCCGTAGGATTATTAAAATACCCATGAGTCACGCATGTAAGTACGCGAGGCGTACGGAATAGGCTGTCCCGCGCGTCACCTCGAGCGACTACAGCCCATTTGCTCTTCTCTCGCGCATACAACATTATACAGCGCGGCGAAGAGAAGGGCTCTTAAAGAAGCGTATTGCCACCATATCGATTGGGAACGCCGTATGAAACACGCGTCGGGACGAGAAAAACGAGCGCAATGTTGTTGGCCGCGCGCGACCCAATTACACCGAGTCCCCCCCGTGTGTGTTGCAGAAGAGCCAAAGTCGCCCTCTCGACGAGAGACATAAAACGGACGAGCTGCACGGCTTTTGCGCGGTTCCGCAACTCGCTTACGTATATGTACGTGATACTAAGCACGTGTCGCCCATGTGTCGTGCGAATGCGCGTAAACGATCGTATTTCTTCCCTCTCCGAGCGCGAAGTTTTTTTTTTTTTTTTTTTTTTGCCAGATCGCTCGTCGTCCAAAGGAAAAAGTATACGCGATAGCGGGGGCCCGAGGGGGAGAAAAACAAACTTCGCGTGTGTGTAAAATAAGCTGGGCGATATTCCGACGCAGCGCTCTTTGCGACGTTGGGGAAACTCGTGGTGGGCGCTGTTGGTGTATATGGGTATACAATACGTATTTTTAGCCCCGCATGTGCTTTCGAGCAAATTAGGAAGAGTATAACTTTGGGAAAAAAACTTTGCGGCTTGGCCCTTTTTTTTTCAAATCTCTTCCCCTATACGTGCGGTCGATCATCCAGCGGAGTTTGCAATTAGCGCCGTTTGGCCCGATAAAGCTCTTCCGTTTGATGTTTCAAGCGTCCCATGGTTGCTTTGGCTCTCTTGCAACGGATGTGCGTATATGTTACCTATTACTCTTCCTTTGTTCGTTAATGCGTGTTTTAAATTATATTTTAAAAATTGATTTCTCATAAAAAGCTTTGGAATGATAGGAAAATTGGTCGTTGTGATAACGTGGTACAATTACGCTTTTCTTACCATGTGACAAAAGTATTTCACTATTTTATAAATTTGCTTTTGTATATTGATTGAACTTTATTGAGGCCTTGTGGCTGTGCCATGTCTGGCCCTCAGATAAAAATATACAGAAAAAGATCATATACGGTAACAATAAATGTACGTAGTGTAAAAATAAAGATACAAATATCAAAAGATACAATAAGTATTTATAATAAGGTTAGTAAGATTAAGAAATGGCGCATGAACTGATTAATTAAAAACTTAGAAACAAAAGAATAAATAACTGAGTAACTAAATATATACGGGTAGTAAGGAAATAATTGAGGAAAGAAAAGATAAGTGGTAAGTTAGTCTAGTGCAAGTAGAGTGTAGCGAGCTGTTGAATGAGTATTATTATTGTTAGTATTGATCAGTTTAACGTTAATGATTTTAATGTACAAGAAATCGATAGCAAAATATGTACGTGTAATACAGTGCACTCGAAGATTTATTCAACAAATTTCTGTTTAACTGTATAATCTCGTTTGTTTTTCTTCAATTTATATAACTTGTGCTAAAAAAACACTTTGTTTCCAGGTTTTCCAAACATAACTTTTTTTTTTTTTTTTTAATTAACATTATTTTTTCTTCATAATTATCTACTGGTTACAGTCTCTGGTTTTTAACATAAAATGGTCGATATTAGTGGTTAAAATTCTTTGAGAATCAGCAAACAAATAGGATAGAAAAAAGCTGCAAAAATGTACGATAATTTTATGATGAAATTAGGATTGTAAACTAGGTTGCAAATAGCAAGAGAAAAATATTTTATTAAGCTTTGTGCCAAATATTTTGGACACAGTTCTTGTAGTTGGAAGCAACACATTTTCATGACATCAGTAGTAACGTTCTTTAACAGTATAGGCATGTGTCACAATCTCATGTGTTGTGACATGCAATAGTCTTTCGTGCATAAAATAAAAAAATAATAATTTTCCCACAACTGTGCACAAAGTTGTAGCTTATCAAGTACTAACACACTAATCACCCTCTTGCAAAACTCGATTGAATCGCTTCTTTCGAATAGCTTTAAAAAGACGCAATTTACACATTACGCCATCTCGAAAAAGTATGATGAGACACAACAAAATCCCACCGAGTCATCACCACCGGCAAACCACATCTGTTTTCTTGAACAAAGGCGGGCAGGCATCTCCCCCCCCCCCCCTCGTTGGAAAACACAACAGAAGCCAACACGAAAATCGTGTACGTGACATCGCAAGCAGCATCATAAAATCTCTCCGGTGTACATCAGCACCTTCGTGTAAGTTTTCAAAATAGCGCAAACAATGCGACTCAAAGATGCTGATGTACTCGTATCGAAAAGACAAAGCTCGACGATGCTCTTGTAGCACCGATGATTGTCCATTGGGTATTGAGTCCAAAAGTGTTACACTTGAAAGGCTCGCGTTGGATTTCTCGTATAGCTCGACTTTTTTTAGATTCCCAGCAAACACATGAGCGCGAGGGGATACAGAACAAGGGGACCGTTGAAAAGACCGTAGTACGTCGAAACGTATGTGTGACACTTGTAAGACCAATAAAGCGTAGGTTTCAGTCGAGCTTTCGTACGTATATACAAGTATTCATGAACGCAAGCTCGCGAGGGAGCATTAAAGAGTTGTAATATCATAACACAGGCATGTGGCGCTTGGTTCTAAATATACACAAGAGCGGTGAGAGCGCCGTGCAACTGAGAAAGCTCTTAAAAAAAAAATTTTGGTGTGTGTATACACTCACCCACGAGGGGTGACTTGAGAAGAGAAAAAGACTAATCAGTCGAGTCATAGCGTGTGAGCCGGAGAGTGACGAATATGGTACAGTTGACGCCGAAACGAATTGCGTCACATAACTGGAAATGCATAAAGAAAAAAAGGATTACTCGCTTTGATGATGAGACGCAGCTGACGAAAAGTGATAAATAGGTGGGTGATATCGGAGGTTGTCGGGAGACCGGCTGCTCGAGAAAATGATGCTTCCTGCGTTATTTCAAGTCAAAACTTACTCATTTTCTCACGTTAGTCTTTATTCTAAAAGATATACAGTAATTATACAAGTGGCCAAAATCGCTGGTATTTCAAAGAAATATTTGCATCTAAGGTGTCTGAGATTAATGTACAACTATTTTTGTTGTAAGCGAGTCGGAGCAAAAAACGATCCCATGTTTTTTTACAAAATTGCTTTTCAAATTTGTCTGTTATCAACTCCTTATGATAAAAAGAAGAAAGAGTTTTAAGGAAACGTTTTATTAAACGATTCGGTTGATTGCGTGTTGACAGGCTGATGGATAAAAGGGATTGACGTTCGTTTTTCAGAGCGAAAGAAAAAACAATAAGCAAAAGAGTCGCGTCGTTATCTCGACAGCGACGCTTGTCAATTAATTCGCACGAAGAAGAAGAAACTCAGCTTGGCCGAACGTCTGCGTACAAACCTTTCTTATGCCTTCGTGGCTCTCCTCATCTTACCAACCCTCTGAGTTGCTGAGGGGAGCAAATGCACCCCCAACCAACCCTTATTTGGTCAGTCGTGATGCGGTCTTCGCACAGGTTCTATGTATCCCGTGTGATGATACGCCTTTTTTTAATTAAAGTTCAATATCGATAAAATTAATAAATGCAGAAGACGAATGTTAACAATAACAAATACCTGATTGTCTTAATGATACTTTGATCTAAAGTTATAAGCAAATACTTCTAAAAGGCGCATTTACCGTGATTTCAAGTGTTTCAAAACAAAACACCCAAGTATACTTCAAAACATCTAAACGTTTAAGAAATAAACACTATAGGTTTTTTTTTTCATGCCAAAACACTAGGACTTACAGTGTACACTCTCCCTCAAACAAGCATTGACGCTACTCAGACGATAGTCAGAGAAAAAGTGTTTTCTGAACAAGTTCTCGTGGCGCCACAGCAAAATAAAACGCGCAAGAGCAAGAAGGGCGGGCAGGGCAATTAGCGTAACTAGAAGTGATTACGGGAGCCGCGGAGGCCTCTACTTTAGGTTCGACGTGCGTGTACGCGCGCTTCCTCCCCATTTGTCTTCGTCCGTCGGCCCTTCGATGCTGATGCCTGGTTTTGCGAGATGGTAAAAACACTCCCCCCCCCACTCCCCATCTATCTCTGGATATACATGCGATACTCGCGATCTAATGATTTGTTTCAAAGTGTGGCTTCCCTGCAGCTGCTTCGCGCGGCTTTTAAACCTCGTTATGCCTTGTTTAACGATGATTGCTATTTTTATGATACACCCCACCGAAGCTAATGGTGTCACGCGCACCACGTAGATCCACCGAAGAGAAACCATATACACGTGAGAAACAAAACGATGTATAATTACACTCAAATTGTCGACTGAATACTTTAGCCACGTATGATTATTCAAAAAATCTTGCCAATCGATGACGAGCGTGGACGTGAATCTTTTTTTTTTCATGATCGTCTCGTTACGTTAATTTGCACTTTATAAGCTCAGTTATCTTCCTCAACGGGCGAAGTAACGAGGAGACAATCAATCAGAATGATTTATCCAATCATATTGTCTTCCCTTATTAATAAGATTTTTTTCTTTTCTAAAGAATCATTTATACGAGTTGTCGCGGAGTCAGCGGACAATATTCCAAATACCCGATAATTACACATGACGTGTATACATATGTGTAAGGTACACGTAAACGCACCCGCGCGGGCGAGCGGTGATTTTATCGTGCCGTTGTATTCAAATGCCGCGTTTGGAGTCATAATAAAAATTCGCAAAATCCAGCGCGTAGGTCCGTGGCAGTGTTTCTAAACAATCGGCATTTAAAATTTGCATAAATATCCGCACGATTTTCCCGGTTGGAAGGAGAAGAAAAAAAAAAAATATCCCACCACGCGCTTGTGCCGCAGGTTTGCATTTTTCCCCGCAAAACGTCGTTTTCGCTTTCTCGGGCTTCCGCGCGGTGCGTTATCTTTTTCCCTCCCTTTGGTGCGGCTCCCATTACTGTCATTACTCTGCGCTCTCTCATTCCGTTGCACCGAGAATCAAGCGGACACACAATGTGGCCCCTGAAATTAAGTAGCCCCCCTCTCGAAGGAGATCGTGTACCCGCATGTACACACGTATGTCCTCTCGCTTACGCGGCACTTGATAACACGTGTATCCAACGTTTCAGCGGGATATTAACGAAAGCCAAGGACTGTGCATACCCTCGTGCTAATAAACCGTTTGCACGACTCGTGCGCATATATGTACATTATGTGCGCGTTTGTAATTCGACCGTACGAGCATATACGCGTAAGAGCGGGGATGTCTTGGTACACCAGCGCGGAGAAAGCGCGAGAGTGAAAGCACGCGCGCGATCGTATAACGACCGCAAGTTACACAAAAGACCGTATGATTTTACAATGCGTACGCGTGTTACTGCACGTGACGTTTATGAAGCATCATCCAGTCGAGGTGTACCAAAATGGTAGAGGGTTTTTTTTCAGGTCAGTCGTTTTTTTTTTGGCTTAACGCTCCACAATTACGGGGTAGTCAATCGATATCGGTTGTAATTATCGTCGTGTCCTACCTGGCATTATTTGAGGTATACAGCTGATTTGTCAATTTCTTTGTAGATTCTTTTCTTTGAGTATCTTGGCAAGCGTTTCGTCAGTCTCGTTTAATCATTCGCATACTTTTCTGTTAAAGCCTTCCCCAAAGCGGTTAATACTACTTTTTTTAGGGTTCTGCTCCTGAAAGGTCACCTGTTTACAATAAAGCCCAGACTCCCACTCGAGGCCGTTCTGGAGGAACCCCTGATGCTTATCATTTGCCAAAAACCAACTAAGTGTCATTAATCTGGAGAGACAACTCGTCAACTGTCAACTCTGGATACTGTTTTGTAGAATAGTAGAAACAGCCGAATGAGTCGGACACGTTGCCTTTTGTTTGAGGCTGTATTCAGCTTGTGAAATAAATTGTTTTCTGTTTGCACGACTTTTACTTTTTTCTCTCGAAAGCTCGAGCGAACGTATCAGTCCTTTTAGCCCAAACAGATTAAGCATAAACGATAGATTTTTTTGCCTTGATGATATCTTTTGCTGTCTTTAACAAGCGTAAAGTATTGTATTTATTATTTATAAAACTCACTTAACACTCCTTTATACAGCATATTAAATTATGTTTATTTCTTTATGTTTACTCCGTAATCGAGGTCTTTTTTATTTCAAATCACACAACCTTTTAGGCTGTTCTCTAATAACAGTTTTGAGTCAGTAAGGCTTCCTCTAGGGGTGAAATTAACGCTATCTTTGCGTTGGCACTCTAGGACTATATGCCATATTAGAGTGTTCTCCCTTCAGGGCAAATATGACCTAAAAACCCTCAACCCTCGGCATCTGTTGAGTTTTATGAGTAAAGGCGAAGAGAGCAACCGGATAACTTACTTGCATACCGATGACCAGTCCTATCTCTCGACACTCGTGTCACTATGCGTTCCTCCTTATCTTTTGTTCTTCATCAAAAAGAAGAATTAGCCCTTTTCCCCACTCAGATGACGAAGTGTATTTAAAATATACATCCCAAAGTAACTAGTTACTAGTCATCTCATCGCAATATTCACCTATATACTGTGCAACGAGCAGCTGTTTCTTTTCCGCGCCATGACTCACGTAGCACGCGTATAAATAATACACTTCCCTCTCTTTCCAACTTGGCCTTGGTCCACGCAGTCGTCGCGGAAGATCGTCCAACCGGCGTGTATAGGTACGTATATACCCCCTTTTTCGTTGCGCGCAACGCAAGATGAAGAGCGACAGCTACATACTTCGCGCGTATATAATTAACCGAACCCGTGAGCCCATGTTACGTGTGATGTATGCCCACTAAACTGCTGCCCGCAAAACTATCCATCCGAGTCCATGTATAGTGGGCTGGATGAAAAATAAACCGCGCGCTTGAAAAGTACCTGTACGGTTGAAAACCCTAGAGATAAGAGATGCGTAAACTGTTGATGCTGTTTTTTTTTGCTTATTTTTCGATTCCACCCCCTTGGGTATTCGGTACGCGAGGAGCAAGCTATAGCGCTTACACGCGTATACGTATTAATCGAGCCGCGATACGGAGGCACGCGTTTACGGTAGGTACACAATACACACTTGTTCAGAGGGAGAGGAAGCGAGGAAGGGAGCCTCGATGAATTCATGCCAACTGCGCTTTGACTTTATTTGACCGGAGAGGCAAAAAGGGGGAGGATGGATTTGAATTTCAAATAGTCGTGTAGGTCGTGGCGCAAACACAATTAGGATTATTACGAAGCCCCAACTATATATATATATATGTATATATATATATATATATATACATATACCAAGCTGCGCGAAAGGCAAGCGTGGTCAGCATGAAAGATCTCCCCCCTTCCCCTTGCGGGCCTCCTCGCTCCGTGAAATTATAGAATCCGCTCGGGAGAGCCGTAGATCTCTTTTCTCTTTCGTTCGTACCATCCGCTTGTTTTTTCCTCATTTTTTTCCCCCGCTTTTTCGCCTCCTCTCTTATATGTATATACATGTATATATAGCTCCGCGGAGAGTCGGATCCCTGGAATCGAGAAAGAGCCGTAAGTGGAACGCTCGTAGTTTTACCTACGCTCGGGGGCAAGTAACTGTTTGACGCTTTCGAACAGTCGGCAGCAGCCGAGAGAGTCCAATTGCTCTTTCTCTCCTTGTGTCTCTCCGCGCGGCGTGCCCCCGCGAAGTCATATATATATATATATGCGCGATTCGTATGCGCGGCCTCGAATCGCCGATAATTTCTGTGATTCCACGGCTCGGATCGCGGCGAGAGAGAGAGAGAGTGTGTGTGTATACACGTATACGAGAGTCCCTTTTCGCGGCCGCGTCGTCGGAAAAACTCGGCGAGACGCGGATGGTGCGCATTACCTGGAATCGCGCCGAGGGAGATGAGAGGGTAATGATCGTCCACGCCGAGGTTTATTTGTTTTTCGAAAAGTTACAGTAATGACGGGGTGTCTGTCGCTTCCTCGGCCGGGACGTATCGCTTTACCGGCTCTCTCGAGGCTGTTTTAAACGGCAGGACGAGTTGCCGGGGAAGATTGTTTTTCTCGAGTCGACTCGAGCGGCTGTTGGATCGGTTTTTTTTTTTTTTTTTTTTTTTTTTTTTTTTTTTTTTTTTTATTGCTATTGAGGAAGTGGATGGATTTATTGGTGTGGGCTTATTTATATATAAAAATCGACAGAATGGACACGGATTAAATGTACGAGCTTGTTGGTTTTGATCATATTGCAACAGTATTATCAAAGTTTACTTGTTGTAATTCACAACTAACAAAACCATCCTTTCTGAAAGTGTTTCTTTATCACTTCAGTTATGTTATAGTTAGTTTTTCTAATTATTTTTTAAATGTCTTGGTCGTTAAGCGTAAAAATATTTCACAAATCTTGGAAACAAGGATCTTGCAATGGCAATCACTAAGCCAGAGGTCCATGCCGAAGGTAGTCCAAACGACAGGTATTTAATATTATTTTGAAAGCGAAGAAACTCAAATTACTTGAAAAGTTATAGCTTTCCTCATACTAATATGGAAAAAAATACGTGAACCCATTCCCTTCAGGTGATTCATCCCTAAATCATCCTGGAGAATGCAATGAAATGTTAAGTAATTGTTCGTAATCATCATGTAAATTTTGAGGTATAGGGTCATTGAGTAAAGTCTCAAAGAAAATTTAACATAATATTGGCTGTCACAAGATATTTTTACATCAAAAGTATGACGGTGTATTTTATTGTAAATGTTTGGGTAATTACCAAAAACTAGACTCAGATAAGTGAAGCCTTACGTTTTTCAATGCCATGTTTGTTCTCACATCCAGAACTTACAAGAGAGTAAATGGCAATGTTATGTAACAATATCATGATTAAAGTATTCTGCATTTTACACAACGATAAATATGTCAAGGTTCATGGTCAGTCTATATACAAGTAGACTTTCGAAAAGTGTATAACGATCACAATCCCAAACTATATATTTTATGATTTAAAAAACTGTATTTCTATATTATTTTGTCAATTTAAGTATACTTCATCCATAAACTTATATCAGCATAATGTGCATTCATTGATATTTGGTGCTGTAATTAACATACCGAAAATATTTATAAAAATTCATGTAAATCAATCGTTTATCAAGTAGGTGTGAAAAATAAAAGTAAAAAAAAAAAAAAAAAAACACTCGTACGGAGTAAGGTACACCCCCAGCCCACGAACAATCACGAGCAGAATTACGGCTTTCCTTGATCTAACGTTGAGTGGACTATCGGCCAGTGTTCACGAGTACATAACACGCCAGTCGCTTACTGAACGAAGCAGAGATAAGCGACATCAATATATATATATGGGGATGCTGGCTGTGCCAAAGTGTACATGTATATATATGGGGTACAGTGGACGATGCGCGTCGATAAGATTCCACGGCGGCTGTTTTGACAAGTCCAGCTCTGCGGAGGGACAAGAGACCCCACTGTTCTGTACCTCCCTCCGAGCTCGCGTACAACAACATTGTGCTTATTATATGTATACTTATACCCATGTACGTGCGCGCACACGAAAAACACATACGAACATACTGGACTTGGAACGACGACCTCCCCTCGATACGCGGAGCACAATGCCGCGCTTGTACTGCTGCGCGACTCTTGGGTGTTACGTACATATGTATATATATGCACGTAGGGGGTTCTCTGTTTTCTCTCTGTTAGGCCTTTTTTTCGTCACTCTCGGGAAAATATACGTGCGAGAGTTCGTGGACGCGTATTATGTATCACGTGCACACGACAAATCGAGTATATATGGATTCATTGGTGCTGCGAAGCGACTGTGTGTGGACATAACAGAAGTGTATCACACGCCGCACGAGGCGAGATTGGATCACCGGTGTGGGGGTGTGGGTGTAGTTTGTTGGAGTTAATCTACTCCCTCCTGTTGTGTTTGCGTTGGCACGCGCACGTGTGGACAACTGTATTTATGTGCGGGATTTCATACATTATTGGAAAAAGGTCGTCGATCACGACTCCGTGGACTCATTGTTGATTTTGGGTGGTAGTCGGATGGATAACTCACCATAGGTTTCCATCCCTACCTTGCATCTGTGGGTGAAGACTTATCGTAAACGAGAGCGTATGGACATTACAATCAAAAAAATGTTTCATTGTTTGAAGATCAGAAACTCACCAATTTACCCCACAAAATCTGTCTTGTACGAGTTATTGCGCGAAAAATCTACATTTGAAGTATTTTCAACATAATTGTGACAATTGCGCGAATGAGGTACCAAACGAGCCAAATAAACGTGAGAAAGATCAAAGCGGTATACACCAGACTGGCACATAGTATGTGTACGTATTGCTGGTTGAATATGCAACTCGTCTTTCGCGCATACATGTATACAAATGCGCGCATTTTTCCGTTTGTACGTATAAAATCCCGGAGCCTCACCTGCAGTGGGTGCGATCGTAAATTATAACGATCATAAATGGCCCCATTTTCGTAACGTCGTTTCGCAGCCTCTGGTATATTTTATACGCTACGGTTTCTCCTCTTACGACGCATAAATGGCGGGTAGTGAAGTTTGGAAGCTCACACTCGTCGACATGTTCCATTTTATTTTGTGTCCGCTTTTTACGGTAATTCGTCGTTGACCGTATAACATTTTTTTACTTTCAACTTTTAGGGTGTCTCTTGGGGTCAATGATTTACGGGGGAAACCCGTCGATGAAGAAAATACGCGTTTTTAAGTATTTTTCACGCGCGTCAAAGTAGTGGTACTTGGCGGTTATGACTTACAGTTCTGGATATACGTTATTCCATGTTTCCCCACACCTGGTCTCGTAAGCTTAATCTTGTATTCGATGTGATGCGTCTCACATTCGTTGAGTAAAATTATCATTCAAAATAATGACCGCTTAAAAGATAAATTTATAAAATAAGGCGTTGAAATGCAAATAATGCTGCTGAAGAAATTTCTCCTGTTACGCATTTAGTTATCAAATGCCCAAAGGGATAAATAGTTCTTTACTTGGGGATTGATGGTTACTAAATTATAAAAAAATCTTGAATAATATCTCACGAGTGCGAGAGTAACTGGTACGGAAATTAAGTAGCGTGATGTAACCGATAAATAATAAACATAACTGCGTATATTTATCAAGTTTACGTGTACGATGTGTTTTGAAGCATGAAAAATTAAGTGTTAGCATATATTTATTGTAACGCACGCGACTCGGCACACTCGGTTCAAAGTAAGTGGATTACGTTAAGTATAATAATCCTTGTAACAGGATTATACGGCTCATTAATACCCCGTACCCAGTACGCGTAGTATGTACCTGCACCGAGTATGAAAAAAATGACGAAAAACACTTTGCAAATCGCCAATTTTGCAGCACAGCGCTAATGAATCCCCGCAAATGGCGAGTACAATGTTATTATACTCGCCTCCGTGTTCGATAATTCACTTCTGCGAACGAGCGTTAGTTCAATAATTGCAAAAAGCACCACTGCACAGCGATTTCTCAATGAGAATAAGTATCAGCGCTCGGGGTTTCAAGTGCCTATACACACTTAGCGCCGTTGTTGTACGCTCGTACGGTACTGGACTTCTTTTGATCCCTGCTGAGAACACTTTCGCAAATGACAGCCCCAGCTGTTTCATCGCCGAGACTCGGGGATAATTGAGCCGCGATGAGACTCGTCACGCACGAGTAATATTTAAATCGACAACAAACAAAAAAAATGGGTCAGAAAGAGATAAAACTTGTACGAATGGGTAACTTGCAAAAGGGGCCCGGTGCAAAAGTACCATTTTTTTCTTCAATCGGGACACAGACTTCTGACGTTCTGACACTTGATTCAGAAAACAAAACACATCTTTATTTCATTTGTGACTATTTTTCAGCTCATCATTATAATTCATACATGGTATGAAATATGATAAAACGCATGCCCATTGTTCAACTCGCTTTAAAAATACTTTCTAAGAGTCCAAAAAAAAAAAAAAAAAAAAAAAAATACCACTCGACTTTATACCCTGGATATAGTATCCTGCAGTGACATGTACAATAAAGTACAACATACCTCACCAGAGAGAAAGATATCTCTCGGCATATAAATGGCCGAAACCTCGTGGATCGCGCCTATAGATCGTCCCTCCGCGGTGTACACGTAAGCGCACCGCCCGAGGCTCTCGAGTCGATTTTTGATCGACGCGACCGCGTATAATTGCTCGAGAGTGATCGAGCAATGAGGCGGCACGTGAGCCACGGCGCTTGAACTTGCTCTCTTATTTAGTTTCGCAGCGCCCGAAAACACCGATATCATTAAACCGTCACGATTGCTTGGGTCGCTTGGGTATATATTGTGTGTGCGCACGTGCGTGGCTCGCTTCCCGAGGAACACGTGTCGATTTGTACATACATTTCTATTATGTATACAAGAGTTGGTACGCAGACGCGGGTACTGCACGACAGTGCACGAGGTCGTCGCGTCTGTAGATTTTTCGTGTACATGCGTGCAAACATGCGTCGAATCTCTCGCGATCTATTGGAGAGAGTATGTAGATGTGAGTCTTGATGCTCCGAAAGATTGGTGTACGATGTATTACCATCTACTCCACTACGCGTTTTTTATGAAGCAAATCGAGGTTGGAAAACAAAAAAATTGTATCTGACATCGTGGCATTTCATGACATCGTTTAATAAATCCCATTCGATGTACTAAGTTACCGGAAGACTCTTTTAGATCTATTGGATGAGCAAATAATTCGATAAGGATGTGATGGTTAACTGGTTCTAGTCCCAGTCCCACGATGACTCAAAAGTCATTGAATACATGTACATAAGTTTTACATAAGCATCTTTTTTTATTATTGAGGTTGAAAATTTTTTTTTGTACATCAGAGACTCACGATATTTCCTTTGGATCGCCGGAGGTTTTGAGTAAAAAATTGCAACCAACTCATCCGTATCCACTGCATACGGGTGGTGTAATGGTCGGTGTAAAGATTTTATGAGAAACCACGGAAGCAATGTATAGAGCTCAGGGACACAATGCATCGCTGCGCGATGAATCAAGCGGATGATGGATTCATTGTCAGAGCGTAAAGATGACTCAGGGGAACCACGGCTCAGCGATTTCGTGGGATTCTGTACGTGCAAACAAACTTGATTGAAATTGCGAATTTTTAATCAGTGCAAAATTTCACGAGCTTCTTCCAGTCGACCAAAAAACGATAACCATCTGGGTAATAATAACCAATACAATCTAAAAGACTGCGATCGTCAAAACAGTCGTAGTAAAAAAATAAGAAGAAAAAGGTACGTGCTAGAAATAGTCGGTTACCGAACCTGCACCGATAACTGGAGCAGCGCACTCAGCGCTTTTCAAAGTCACACTATCCAACTCACCGAAGGGAAAGTTTAGGAGCGCTGCACCTCCCACCGATCGATCCTCGAAAAAAAAAAAAAAAAAAAATGGAGGGCAATTTACTTTTCAATCGAATAGCAGCTCCGCGTCTTGAAATTATAATCCGCGCACTCGCACATGCATATATATATATGTTTGTAGGTACGCATAGGGGCAATTTTATTTCAGTAGCCTTAGACGGAGGGTACGGGGGCCCGGCTAACGGTGAATTATGCAAAAGACCAGTCCGACGTTGTATATATAATACATGTACATTTGTGCTTGAGCATAATAAGAGAGATACGCGAGCACAAACAGATATATATAGGCACGTATTAGGCACGTGCCGCATGCGAAATTTCACTCGCGCCGCAAATTGACGTAACGATCGGCTGCAATTATATACGTATGATTCGCGAGAGGAGTATACCTGGACGCGAAATAGCGATGCGGGGAGAGATGGACATGGGTATAAGTACATGGGTATAGTTATCAGCGAGCGAAATGTAGACGCGACCGTTTTCACCTTATCGCCGCCTTACATATACGCCGTACCGAGGCCTACTTTATCACGATGCGAAACACATTTGTATATACATCCAGGCTGTATTGTTGTTACGATGTAGCAACGTTGAGCGTTTGTCGAATCGGGTATAACGACTCACGGGCGGGATACGTCTCGGAACGATCCGTCATAAAAGTATGCACGTAATGCAGCGCTCTGTTATGGGTATACGCGTGGAATATGGTAATGGTGATTTTTTTTTTTTTCCTCTCGAAAGTCTGTGGTATACGTACACGTATCGAAATCGCTGCCAATCTCGGGGAAAAAATCGCGTAAAGTCTCTGTGCTCTCGTTTCTGCCTATCTGTCAGTGGAAGAACGAGAGGGAGAAATTGAAAAAGTTCTCGGGTACTCCGCGTGTTTTTAGGTTATGGGCATTAGCATTGGAAAACGTATCCGCGCGGCCGAGCGAGAGATCTCGCGAGAGCTCTCTCTCTCTCTCTCTCTCTCTCTCGCGGAATAAATTATCCAAGCGCTTATCAAACGGACCGAACACGTTTATTACAAAATATGCTATTATTGCTCTCGTACGCCGTATCGAGTACGTGTGCAAAGGCATTGCATTCCCAACAACCCCAACTAGGAAGAGGGAGAGAGATACGCGAGAGCGTGTAATTTCGATAACGTACGTATAAACTGTACGAGTAAAAAACTATAGCTAAAAAAAAAAAAAAAACTCCTAACTTTATTTCAGTTTTCAAAATGAATCGAATTAACCTCCACGCGATACCCCTATCTTTCCGACTATTTTGTATTTTGTTTTTATTCGCGTAACGTAATGTATCCTTATCGCGTGTACCTACACAGTACACGAAAGATTAAAGCTACTTTTATGTCAACATATTATAATGCAGAATACGAGCTTTAAAACATTATCGAGTGTGATGTTGTATCAAAGTTGTCGCGTTGTATATTTTGTATAATAATATCGGCACTGCATTTTTTAAAGGATAAATAACAATTTCTTGTGCAGGGGAGACCAGGTCTCGTTGATAGTATTTTTAATTCTTATACAATACATACACTGTATATTATATACATATACATACTAGTGGGGCTTCGCCCCTCTGCGCGCTCCGAGCGCCAACCCGTAATTACTAATGATTAGACTCTGATTCTTGAAAAATGTGCTGGAACTAAAAAACTATTTAAAAAATTTGTATCGATATCTGACGTTTGGAGGAAGACACTAGTGTTAATTAATTTATTCTTTTGCAGACATTTGGAAGGAATATTAATGCAAACCTAAATAAAGTCGTGAGATATTTCTGTAAAAAACCAAATGATCAGAGCCACAGCTATTACGTTATATTATGTATTAGCTAAACGAAACCTATCAAGACAGTAATGTAAATAATAAAAATTAAATAAAGTAACACTTTCAAAGACTCATAAATAATGAAACAATTGATAAACTCAGAGAATTATTAGAACAAAGACAAAAAAAGGAAAACAGAAATACTAACATAAAGGTCATTACGTAATGCAGAATCACAGATAAGACAGTTCCTTTCTATAAAGAGACAGATTAAGAAATAAGTTGTGAAAAGAATCGTGGATTCAAGACCTATGAGGATGAGGCCATGTAAAGAAAACAGAACCACTGGGTCAGTACACTTAAATATATATGAAAAAAAAAAAGATGTATATTTCAAAGACACAGATGTCAGAGTCCTTCTAAAATAGAAACAGATTGGAGAGTAAGTTATCTAGATCAAAATAACTTTTTTGAAAAATGGCCCTTTTCGAAATGAAAGATAAAAAAATATCAACAACGTCTATGCTTGAGATTGTTATTAGTAATCGTTTTTAATGTTACAACACAAGAACTTAGATTGTCTTAAACTGCATGCAAACTATACTGTTATAGCTTTAGTAAACTACTTCACATGGAGCTGACACAAGATAATTTAGAATCATTTAACTCCTGGACATCAAGTGTGGAAAAAATAAGAGAAAAGCAACTAAACCCTGGGTAATATTACGGCTCCCAAAAAATATCGAATAAATTATCGTATGCTCTTGCAATCCTATGCATGTACTTCTGCTTTTTTCTTACTATTTATTATAAATATTGATTTGATACTCGGCTAACGTACTGCATTTTCGAGAATTACATAAATCTTATATTCAATCTTACTTTGGTTGTCCTTTTTGTTCAAGCTTGTTACTTTGGGGTTTACATGCCTCGCATCTGTAGGAACAAGGTGTCCTGTCACTACTCAAAAACGTACCCTCGTACTTGAAAAATGTCTTTAAAAATTAATCATAGCTAAAGGACCAAGGTATAGACAGCGATAATACCAAGGAAATTATTGTCACCGACGAAATTGGAGGAACCTATTGTATCATCTTCTACCTTAGCCAAAATCGACGTGCCACCATTCTGAAATCCATTATCTCCTAACAATTAGAAAAAAAAACATCTCACAAAGGAAAAAAAGGGCAAATAGCCGCGCGCGTCAATGTAGAACGCCTGCCGGCCCTCTCGTGCGAAATTCAAATGAGCGGTTCGCGTGCTAGAGAGACGGCATCGGCGAGTTGCTGGTGTCTGTAATTGCCGAGATTGCTGGCGGAGGCGCCAAGGCGGAAGAGAAGTCGACGGGGCGCGGAAAAAGAAGAGAGTACAGGGTTTGGGTGAGTGTACTCACTAACACCAGTGTGTCTCGAATTTTCAAACTTGGATCGATGATTAAAAGCAAAAGGGGGGTCCCTTATCGACTGGATCAGGGGACTTTGCTGAAAAATCTTGTTTCGTGAATACGTAACGAGGCCTTCGGGGAAAATTTCACACTTGATTACCGGTCACTTGAAAAATTTCATCTTCATTACGAAAGTTTTGAAGAAAAATAGCGAGCGAAGCTGGTTATTTGTAAATATATTGTACCCACGTGGACGTGAAAATGAAAGACAGAGCCGACGATGAAGGAAAACAGGAGCGCGCACAAAGCACATTCGTGCAACGTAAGTATATAGCGTAGGAGCGTGATTCACGGGTAAAAAAGAAAAAAAGTACGTACCACTCGGTGTAATTGCGTCTTGCACTTTGCTCCACATTAGCTATTAGCAATGACACGTGTAATGCGACTCTCTTCGCTTACTCTCTCGTATTATTATTACAAGCGCAATAATATCGCACGCGCTCGGGTTGTGTTTTCTTTCTCGCGTTGGATAACGAGTCCGAATATCAAACACTTTGACCGAAATCATAGGGAGGTGAAATGTTTATTCTATCGAAGGAAAAAAAGGAAAATGAGGTACTTTGAAACGGTGAATGAAAATAGTTTAAATTACGTGGTGGAAAAGATAAGGGAGCCACGAGGAGTATACAAATGACGATTTTAATTTATCATCTTTTCCTGTGTTTTGGTTTTAAATAAAATAGACCACATAATTGATCATGTGGTCGCTGTTTTGTTCCAAAAATCCTAATTTGATCAACTTGAAACAGTTCATTGTCGAAACAGGTCCTTTTTACCCCTCGATGTAAATTTATTTAAAAAATTGACTGTTTTTTTTCAATCTAATTTGCAATGGTACAGATTAACCGACAGGTCATCAATCTCGATGGTTTGTGAAACGAAAACACTGAAAAATAAGAAAGAACTGAAACACTGCATGGATGGTATGTTATCTTTGTACGTGCGTACATCGATTGCCCCAAAGCATCCTTCATTGCTCATCAGCGGTTCAGAAAAATATTTACCTAAAAATCGGATACGCGCTGTGGTCCGTAAAGTCGATCGTCCACAGTATAGAGCTAGAAAGCCGTGGTTTTGACACAAAGAAACAATTTTCCGAGCGCGCACATGTGCGCAGATAAGAGGCCGGCCCTCGAGTCGTCCGAGGCAAAAGGAGAGCGTAATTAATAATCTGACTCACACAAAGAGAGAGAGAGAGGGACGTCGCTTCGCACGAGATAATTAATCCCTCTCATCGCGCTACTTGCACGCATAAATCAACCAAAACGCGATCTAAACTGCGTGGTAGCGATCAATGTTTTTTTTTCTTTTTTTTTTTTTTTCTTTCGTCAGTCAAAGAGCATAATGGAAAACCGCTCTCCCGCGCGATGCGATAAATCATCGGCTAGGGATGCTCGGCCGTGTCCCGATTTAGTTCGCGTTTTGACGCGACGCAGTTTAGTCACGTTACGCTTCCTTTGTGTCTAATCGAAACGCAAAAGCGCTAGTGCAGAACAGCAAAGTTTGTAGATTGTGACGAGTTACTCTGCCTCACTGTTTAGACAAATATTATATACATACGTTGCGTACTATGATTATTATACTCGCAATATTGTTAAGTATAGGAAAATTGTGGTGCAAAAAATTGAGTGAGCTCTGATCTATATAAAAAATTTTTTGACCTCTTATCAATCTTAAATCTCATCAGATTGAAATTCATTAGGACTTTGTTGTGTTATACGATTTCGGAGCCTCGAAGAATTAAAGAAATTTGTGATTATTGATTCCAATTTATTCACAGTTACATAAATAATAACATTCACATACACTTGATATACAAGACTTGCAATATTATATTACTTATGTAAAATACATCGAAAAGGTAAAATGATAAAGAAACAAATAGATGGTCTGTGTATTTAATAAAGAATGGAAACAAAAGGCAATAAGAGCATAACAATAAATTTGATGTAAAATTTGTAGTTTTGTACTGATATAACAAATAAATAAATTAATCTAGTCTGAAAGATGTAACAAGCTAAGTAGTGTTGTAAAAGTTGTACATGTTAAAAAATCAAATAAATTCTAAAAACTTTATTTAGCTTAATTAAAAATTATAAATTATTTGAATGGCACTTGACATACTTTGATACTCTAATCCCAAGACTTTTTCTACTTTTAAAATCGACTTCAAAAGAAAATTTTATTTCTAAAACAACTCTAACGATATAATAAATTATTGAGGAAATGTATTTTGTTGACTTTTAAGATTTTTATTTTGGTTTACTTGAAAAAATTAGTTCCAAAAAAAACAGATAACTTTGTTTCTATTTTTTTTTTCATCACGAAAAAAAATTCCATTCGATTACTGTTAACCTTTATATTGTTTTGATTCTTTAATTTTAAAAATCTTTACGGTTGAATGCTTCACCAGCGCCATGAGACGAAGCATACGAATATACGTAACATAAGACGCATCAGTCAAAGTTTCAGCCCATTGATGAAATTATTTTTTTCATGTCCTTATCAAAGTAATTTGAAAACTACATCCATGAAAATATCAGTATATTACCTACACTTGAATCACTAGTAAGCATCATTTCTAATACGTAGTTCAAATTTGTATTTTAATGTTCTTCGTGCCGTCTCGTGTGCAACACGCATACGATAGGCCTTAGAGCCCAAATTGACTCCAACTTGCTCCTCTTCAACAAGGTACAACAGCTCATTCGCGTTGTTGATTTTTACTTTTTTTTCTCATGCTCGACATTCGTTCGTTCTTATTTTTCGTTCGCTCGTCCATTTAACTGAAGTGCCGACTAGTGCAGTACGTGTATATATGTAACGAGCATGACCTCGATGGTTTACTTCGAAGAATGCATGTATAGGTAACGAATTTAGCTGACTTTCGTGCAATCATGGCAAATCGTTGCGAGAAGTATGGCTGTTGCATTAAGGTCGCGTTCATTACAATGATTGCACGACGCCCCTTTACCTATACACGTACTCGATTATTTTTATTTTGCCAAACGAACGCTTTAATAGGTACTGCTATAATTAGCCACAATTTTTTTCTTTTTCTTTTTTTTTTTTTTTCACAAAATCGTACCCCGAGCGGTAGCAGCGGCGATAAATTAAATGAACGCCCTGATTTATTCAGCTGCACGATTGAAATGATGAGCCGAGTTAATTAACCCAGATAAATAAATAAAGCCGGGGATTCGGAATGGAGGAGGAGCACATAACAAATAGACTACATAATTGAACGTAATCAATAATTGTGTCTTGGATTCATCAACAATTAAAATAATTAAATAATACGTAGATTACATGGGTTAATACATACATACATACAAAGTTCATAAAATTATGAAAATTTGAACTTTACCTCGATCGATTTGTTTTCACTTTACATGTACGTACATGTAACATAAATATATGTATTTTATCAAGATGTAATATAATTTTTCACAAATGTCAAGAACAATCATAATATTAATAATTAATTAAACTTGAAATTATCGAATTCTTTATTCGGTTAATGCATGAGATAAAATAGTGTGACGATTGAGCTCTTGAATCGCAAAATCACATTGTTTCATCACGTGTAACAAAGTTATCTCAAACAACCACATAAGAATAGTAACATTTATGATATTCGTTACAATAATACCCAGCGTACGATAGTGTTATTCCCCCTGAGTTTTTCTTCTTGCCCCCATTACATGTTATTTTTGCTTTCAAATTGTTGAAATAAAACCAATTTTTACTTTACCAACGCAGTCCTGATCACAATGAATTTCGGAGCTCGTGATACGACACATGTGTAACGAGTTGTATCGGCCAAGTAATGAACAGAGAAGTGCTAGTACAGGTAAGGGACGAGGAATAATTATTTCGTATAGTAACGATTGTCAGGCTGCTGAGTCAATCCAAGATGGAACGAGATCAGATTGGCTAAGTAGTGCCGTGGGCCCTCAGTGTCGCTTCTTCTCCTTACTTCTTTCTCTCCCCCTTTCTTTCTATACACCGGCCAGTGAGCGTGATTACCTCTTATCTGTACCTGGCAGGAGAAGTTGGCAGGCTGTGAGTACACACTCCGAGTGCTTAACTCAACTGGTGCGATACGACCGCACAGACTGCACGTGGGCTGCTATCCTTTTCCAGTGTAGCTGCAATGAAAGCTAAGACTTCAGTATCATGAAATACGCCCACTAATCAAATCGATCATTCTTTTTACAATACAACCGATTTCCGCAATCGAAATTCAACTTCATCTCAGTTCCATGGTTCTTAGTGGATGGCTATCTAAACGATAACTGCATTTCCTAGGGCTAAAACTGAAGGCAAACGGTAAGATCATTTTATATTTTCTGCTCAAACATCAAATGACAGTAAACGTTCCCCAAATCCTACTATTTTTACAAATGTGATTTTTTTTTTAATGCATGAGCTAATTTGTTTATAACAACAGACATTCACATTGCTGATACGCATAGATGCAAGTTTACAAGTATTTTACTCTTGAATTGCGTGGAAGCAAACTAGTTCAACGATATTTTAACACAAACTCGTGCAAGGAAATGCATGCACAAATGTCCGGAAATTAAATTAAATCGAGCCAATTTCTCTCAAAAGTAAGGGAGAAGTACCGATTCTCGAACGCTGAATTCCGCGAATAGCAAGTGGAGCTTCATGCGTACTCCTAATATAAGTCTCGGCTGTCGCGACACACTTGAGAGGGTACAAATCGACGCAACGTGAAAAAAAAGGTCCTCCTTCGCGTCCCGAAAGGCTCGAATCGGTCCTCCTTAAATCACAAGAGCCAAGAGCCGTCCCCTTTCGAGGCGACGATCGGTCCACACTCGGAAGGCGTATTTATTTCCTCCCCGCGACTCAAAGTGCCGATTCAATCATTAGTCAAAGAAATCGCCGGACTGTGGGCCCCCCCGATATTCCGCGCGCTCACTTATTACGCGATAAACAACGGTCCCGGCCGCTCGCAAATTACAACGTCCCGCGTAACAAATTGATAAACAACAGAGCAGTCCGTGCATCACCCACAGCGGAGGAAGGGGAGAAAGGCCACCGTTACTTCTCTCGTCTGCATCATCGATTACCACAGTGCGTTAAAGCTACTCGTCGTCGGCGCTCTTCTACACACACATGCGTGCGGACACACAACCGGCTAATCTAATGGCTCGTTATTAATGATGCGCTTGCATTATAATGCGCACCGGCGAAACGATTCAGCTCTATTATGCGGTGCATACCGATACGTCACGAGCGCGCTGTACCGAGCGACTGGGAGCAGATTTATTACAATTACACTGTAAGTGCGCGCCGCCGTTGCTGCGCCAAAGTCACGCAGTTCCCGAGTCGATGTGCGTATACGTGTGGTTGACGGAAGACTTCTCGGGCTGCTCATCTCGTGTGTTGATACATGCATATGCGTGCGATACGTGTGTTTGTTTTTGTCGCCACGCGCGCTGCATCCCGCGTGTATTATATATATGCTAATTATTCCGCGTTACGTATCATTAGCGCTTTGCCATCCACGAGCGATCGTTACTTACTCGCTGATTATGAATTAACTTTACCGCTGCGAGCAGATTGATGTACTGATACATCTTTAATTACGCGGGAGAGCTTGTACTGTCTTGTGTGCTCTCGAGTCAATTGAAACTTTAACGAGGTGCAGATATACTTAAACGCAGTTGTCGGAACCTTTTTTTTTTTTTTTCTCAACAACTGCCTGTATCATTATCATATCTACTACTAATCACTTATGCTGTGCACTTTGTGTTGGATGATAATAATTTCCTTTATGATATTTTGCAAGCTCAAACGAAAAGTCCCGTTGGCTGAATCTCGTGTTTTGAGATTGTACGTATTATCTGTCCATAGGTGAAAATGAAAGATAAATTTTTCGTGCAAGCGACTTTTCGTGAGGGTGGAGAAGATTACACCAATCGTCCGTCGTAAATAAAAAAAATTGCTCTGTACATTAGTCACATTGCCATTATGAAGCTAAAAAAAGTCATATGGCCATGATAAAAAATGTCTGATCAACAATTACGTTCTTCGAAAAGAGTAAGAGTGAGCTCCTTACGGACTTTTTCTCTCATTAATTTGAGAAGTTAAGTACTTGGAAAAATACAATCAAATCCTTGATAAGTTTTTTTACTCTTGGGATTTGGTATTTCTAGATGAGAGATTTAAAATAAAATGTAGATAGTTATTTTTTTATTGATCTTAGATTTTATTGCTGCCATTACTTTTAAAAACATTTTGAAATATTAGGATGGAATTAATAGTAATGTATGTTTTAATGTTGAATTTCTAGTGACACTTGGTTGTTGTTTACTGATATACGCTAAAAAAATAATTTTCAACGTAGCAAAGTCAACCATATGACACAAATATAATAAATAATGATTTAATCATTGAATTTGAATTATATGTATGATAGTTTCCTTGGTAGAAAAATATTTTAAATCTGATACGTATACTAAAATTAATGAATCTTTAATGAATTGTTTGATTCATAAGTAAAATTATATCATCTCAAAATAATTCATTACAACCCCATTGTCATTTTTACAATACGACAACTTTACTAACCCATGCAAATATTATGCTGGCCTCTCACGTACGTGTAAATATTATACTTCGCTGACGACCATTATCACCTCGTTCATAATATTTAAAATCGTGCATGGACGCCTTTAATGATGAAAAAGAGCTGTCTTTAATTATGGTACAAAAAGCAACTCAGCATCTTAACATGAAAGACTTTCCTAGTTATTTTTAATACCAAAGACAAGGTTTCAACAGTTTCAAGAAGCTTTGTGTCCCTCCAGATGAGGAAGCACTACAAAGTTACTAGGAACTCTTTGCACTTGGTAACCTTGATCCAAATAGAAAAAAAAAGAAAAAAAAAGTGTCATTCACCCGGAACCAAAACCCGGAGAAGAGTTCGGAGCTGGTTCTTCGTTACAAACCTCCCAACAAACACCATACATCAAGGAGGCAACGATCGCTCCTCGCTCGGATCTCTCAGGTGTTCCTCCGAGGGAGATGACTCACGTGCAGATATATCCCGAGAAACGGAGCCGAGAGAGAGAAAAAAAATCCCCTCGTCCAGCTGGCGCTGTCAGGTCGAAAAAGAGCGCGAGGTGCCCCGCAACCAGCAGCCCTGGAATCGCATCCGTGAATCTGGTCCAGTCCGTCTCTCCGCTCGCACACACCTCCGCCTTGCGCGAAATAATCACCGGACCGAATATTTATGGCCGGCTCGCTCTTCCCCTCGCGCATCCGCCTCGAGAGAATGATCGAGCCGAGGAAAAGAAACCAGAGGGACACAAAAAGATCCGCACAACTCGTCGATGAAGACAATTAGGCCGGTGTGTATACGCTTGGGAGCGCGATACCAGCCCTGGAAGAATATATATACATGTGTACGGTACGAGTTCGATGATAAATCTTTGAAATAGCGGGTGCAGCCGTGTAATTATTGCGGCACAAGTACCAACTAATATACACGGGGACGACAAGCCGGAGGATGTGATTCATCGCGGAATAACAACAGCGACGATACGTCGACGAGGATGAAAATTATGTTAGGCGGGCAGGGCGCGCTCGTTTGTCATTACCGTGCATTGTGTGTATGCGCGATGACTTTTGTCGTGTGTGCCTTCCGCGACCTCCTTTTTTTTTTTTTTTTTTTTTCAATTGCAGGGGAAGACGTTGCAACCGAGTTATTTTTCTCGTGCAAATCTTTCGATATGGCTATAATATACAGTTTTTGAGTGAAAAATTCATTGATCCCTTTTGTACCTCACATTATAAAGATTTGTTTCTTGTATATGTATATATGCAAAGCGCGTGGAAGCTAATCAAGGAACGAGCGAATCAAATCGCACGTTCGAGTACGTGCATAAGTCAAGTACAGTATGTATTATTAAAGCCGTCGGTCGCCACTGCTTCGTCATTACGAGAGTCCGTCTTCTTCGCGTCGGGAGTATTCGTCATCGCAGCGTGGCTTTTTTTTTTTGTTTCTCCTTCGCGATTATCATACAGTCGGGAGGCGAGCCTTAATTAAGGTTTTTCGGCGTTCGTACACATGTTTTATACACGAGAGAGCGAGTAAGTGGGCGATGCACTTGGAGAAGAGTTTGGACGGGTGATTTGTACTGGTTTCGCGCTTGTGTTTATACGCAGCGAGCAAAAATCATACCACTTTTTGTATTGTCTCAGGTTTGGTGGCAATGAATGTATCGGTAATTTACTTTCGAACATTTCAATTGGACGATGTATTTTCATCCGGGATTAAGTGGCTATAAAAAGACGAGGGTTACCCTTCGTCTTAATCAGTTTCATTGAATTTTATTTTTTATGGACTTGAGTGGCACTAATTTATCTTGACGGACGCGGCTATAAGAGGAATCGGACGTCAAATTATCGCAACTGTACCGCTTTTTTTTCGGCTCGTCTCTTTTTGGAACACTTATCAAATAATAATCGCGATGGAACACCACTCGACTGTCGTTGTTGGATAAATTTTTCGATAACCCAAAATCTAAAATCAACCCATCACAACGGAATGATCATCATCTAGCAGGTATATTGCCATCCTTCATTCGAATTAAGGAAATTGCATTTTCTTCGTAGTTGTCTGTGAATTGAAGCATCAATGTTATCTCAAGTCATGTGCTGCATATAGCCAGTGGTAAAATCTACAATTTTACGTATTTGATTAAAAACACGTAGCTAAAATAGCAGTGCGATTTTTTATAACGTGGCACTTTATTAGATTTTTAGATAAAACAACGAAAAATTGAGGACAAAAAATGGAGGGATAAATAATAGCAAACTCAGTCAATCAAATATGTTATAACGTGTTTGTAAACACAAGCATCAAAATTTCACACACTGATTATACTCATAATGATATAGGTTGTATTTTGCAATGCTATTCTATTTCAGATAGCTGTAACTTGTGTCGTATAAATCTCATCATCGAATGGATTGATTTTGATTTACTTTTACATAATTGAATCGATACGATGACAGACTGCAATTGATGGGTTACATTATTCTAGTATCTTATCTCCGTCATAGATACTGAACAATTATTGTTTTTCAATATCCTGAAAATTTATTTTTGTTGGTAAATCCAATTGGTTATACCATTCATCCATCATACTTCGAGCTAGTCCACATTTGACTTTAAAGCTTTCGCTATCGCTAGACTTGACATCATTCGTTAATCGCAATGACTTTCCCTACTGAACATAATCACCTGTAACCAATCAGTTTTATTATCATACGTATTTAATCAGTCACGGGTCGATTGTTTATCTATTTTAATTTTATTAAAATTGCACAATTGCGTGAGTGAATTGGAGGACTCGTGAATGTAATTACCATGAAAGTCTAATTGCGTATGGAAAGCGGGTACACCATAAAATTATTGCAATAAAATATAATGCACTAGTAATTATGTAAGTACCAGATGAAAGTGTGTTAAGTTCAAATGAGACTTACTTGGCACGTGCCTTTGGTAGAAATTATCCGAAATAAGCTTCCAAAAGTTGAATGATTGCACGTGAATGGTGGTACAGAAGGACAATAGTAATTATTAGAATTAACTACTCTCTGTTGCCTTGAGAAGCGTTGATTGCTCCCAAAGGAGGGAGGGCCGGGACAGAGAGAGAAAAAAAAGCACACTCGTCGGAAACAGCACTCTCAGAGTGCAACTAATTTTCGGTCATTAACCGCACACGCGTGCACGAAAGTACATGTATGTATACACCGGTTTAAGGTCTTTTTTACATTTTGAATGAGTTCCATTGAAATTTTAATGAGGACATTCAACCGAACTCGAAACTTATTTACCGATGCGTGAGCCAGTAAATCAGAGCGAGTGTACATGACATTGAAATTCATTCACGTGAGAGTTGTGGCGCATTTTTTGCTAAAGCTTTATTTTTAACGTTACCAACCGCAATCACGATAATAATATTTTTAGTCGTTATACTTCGTTTGTTTCAAAAATATATTTTGTTTGATTAAATAGGTGAGTGTATCGTATGATTCGAAAAAAAGCAGCTAATAGAGTCGAATAATACATTGTTATAGTTGTCATGAGAGAGTCTTATTATCAACTATTGGTCTATCGGTATTGGTACAACGAACGCAAAGTAGCACCTACAGATAATGAGAAAATTTTAGGCCTTGGCTTGCTCCTTAATTGCCTCGTAGGTTGCAAAGTTGTAACATTATATAGAATACACCAAAAAATATAATCTCCTCGTGATCCAGACATTTTTAGACCAAAAATTAGAAATGGCCTCTTCTGTCATGTGTATAGTGACTGGAACTGGTTTGGGAATGACGAAACAGTGACATTTAGCGATAGTGCGTGTTAATAGACAGGTAGTCGAGTAATAATGACAGGACGATGAAAATAATACAGTAATAATAATTTTTTTAATGGGAAATAAAGAAATAAACACTCTTCAATAGATAACTTCAAATCTGAGCAACGTTCAAAATATATTTTTGAAGGTCAGTCAGTATATGCATGCTCATACTTTGATTATTGGTTTTTTGATACTTTCTTGATCTACTGATGCTCCAATCCATTTACTTCTTCCCTCTAACTTCAATCTCACGGTAAATGTTTCGTCGAAGTGCATTTCCTCGCCACGTATTCCACTGCTGCATGTATGAGACACTCGACTCCGAAGCGGCAGCTGCCGTGACATTGTCGAACGTGGTAATTGTCGTAGTGGTCGTAAATAGTAATGGCATGTTGGAGACGTCGTCGTTGTTGCCGTACAGCCTTCAATAATTGTACTCCGCAAAGGTCTTTAAACTAATAAGGAGACTACGCACTGCGCCGCCGAGCAGACTCGACTTGCCTTGCCGCCACTGTTGCCGTGCCGATGATTCATCGATGAGTCAGTTTTTTTCCTCGTCTCCTTCGCTTTGGTCCTCTTTTACCGTTTTTTTTTTTTTTTTTTTTTTTTTTTTTTTTTTATCATTCGCTTTCTTCGACGCTGAGAGGAGATGCATCACGTAAATTACTGTCAGAGCGGGAGAGGCGGCTTTTTTGCTGTTGCCTCCGTTTTTTCCCTTCTGCCAAGGTGGGGGCGTAAATTTTCGTTTCGAAAATCCAGCAGTAAAATGTCGAACATTGTGTTTATGCTGACGATTGCAAAGTTGCGACCGACTTTTCGAGGAAACTTGATACTTCCATGACAATTTTACGACGATGACCCGCACGTGTTACGAGAGTTGTTTTTGTTTCGGATTACGATTCTTCGCTGAGTTTCTCTTCATCAGGATATTTTGTGGTGGTTTTATAACTGTCATCTGCATAAAAACAAAGTTTTAATCGTTAAGACTCTTTCAGTCATCGTCGTGAATTCATGCCTTGCTCGATTTAAAGCTTTTCCCAACACTCTTGGTTACAAGAAAATTCAATACTCAATGTTTATTGGAATTTAAACAGTTTCTCTTATAAAATTCAAACATTTTCCAAACCGATAATCTTTTAAATTTTTGTTTTAACTATTACTGTACACTTTTGTCTGTTTTGTATATATATGCTTACGTTCATTATGTTGTTTACTGTTTGGACGCGCATAATTGTCTATTGCATTTAGCCTTACTTTTCATACGTTGCTTTTAGAGATTGTACACATCATGTATATTAACTGGTTATTGTTGTTTTCATCTCTGACAGCCAGACTTAGGGTACCACAAGGCTTTCATAAATATGAACACTCACTTTTTTTATTTTACGAAAAGTCTTCAACCCCCACACCTCAAAGCATCCATCGATGCAAAAAACAAGCATCGCAGTGAGAAGCTTCGCTCAACATCGAGATGAATAAAAAAAAAACTTCCTCATCTCGTCACGCCTCGCACGCATCGAGCAGCACATTTGCGTTGCCACAGTCGCGCCGCCTTGGATTGCCAGTCTCAATTTGGACCACCGGCGGAAGCAGCACATCTTGACGGCTACACCCGCGTGACAGCGCACCGGGAGCGGCTTGTCGTCGCTCCTTCCTTGCAACGTGCCGCTAACTTTTTTGCTCTCCTACATCGGAGTGTTACTTCGTTAACGATTCCCTCAGCGAACGATCGCTCGCTCGGAATATTGCCGATGTTGTTTATAACTGCCAAGTGCGCGACTTTTTCCTCTTCAAAGACGCGGCTTTGCTGCATTACCTAATACCACTCGATTATTTCCATTCTGATGATCCGTCACCGACAATCGTACGGACGAACGTACAGGTACTTTGTCCCTTTATTTTCTTCTGTTGCTAGAAATCACGGATTTTTGTAGAAGCAATCACTTGGAGCGATTTTTGCTTGGCAACCATTCCATTCCACTTTTTCGTGAACACCATTTTTTAGAACGCGCTGTGAAAATCGTCAGCAGTGTATTCATGAAATTCGATTTCACACGTATTTGACCACTAACTCTTATCGGTATTTCTTTTAGTTCCTGAGCGTTATCGTCTACAATATTTTTCAAAAAGACTCTTGAACCATTTTGAGAACCTTTTTCTTACAAGTACGCCCAGAGGTACTGAAAAAAATAAGTTTTGCAAAGTACTGAAAATCCCTTTTGTTAGCCGTAAATATGATCAACTTTAATGCGGTGAATGTCCAAATTATTTACGGAATTTTCTTGCATCTAAAATCTTCCATATCCTATGCGTCAGCCGATTGAAGTTGAAAGTTTTAAGTAACTATATGTGTAGACGTGCCGTTCCAGTTTTTGACTCAAGTGATACTTTTTGAGCTAGGATTGCTTTAAAAACTGAGCAGTAACTACTCGGCACCGCTATAGACAAATGTAGTCATAGTGCCAATTGATCAGACTTGCCTAGTAACTCTTGGCTTGACTGTCAAAATAACCAAGCCTAATAAGTGTTACTTGGATCACCACAGCTATAACAGTGATCAACTATCTATTTATCTCCCTTCTTACCACGTGTACGCAAATGTGAACGAAAAAAGGGCAAAAATGGCTTAAACAAAGTATCAACTAATAGAGTTTCTTCAACTCTCTTTCTACCTAATATGAGTACGTCACCCCTATGACCATAGCACATAAAGCATATACGTATAACTCTATCTTGTGCTGCACTGAGCCACGGAACGGCGTTTGAAAATATTTCATTCAGCCATACACGGGCAGACGAGATTTCCTTTGGAGAGAAAATTAACAACGATGGCCTTCCGCTTACCTTTGAAATTCAGATTTTACGTACCTGCACCCGTAAGATCGCGCTCGTCATACGAATTCAGAGCGCCAAAAGAACCGCGAACCGGACACGTGGAGCGAGAGATGAAAGTTTCACGACCGCGATATATACACATGCACGTTTTGAGCGAGATTACCCGTAAAAGTAAGGGAGTTCGGAAGCCAAGGGAATTTAGTCGCTTTTACGCCATCGTAAAAGCAAATCAGTGCCGGTCTTTGCTGCCTCTGGATGCAAAGCACATATACACCTCGGGACGATTAGACGTGGACAACGGGGCCAGTTTAATGGCCGAGGGCTATCTCTTGGCACAAGTGTGCGACCACTGACGCTTTTTATCAAACATCTCCATCTTTCGCTGACCAAAGTTGGAAAAGCAACGATGAGCTTTCCTTTTGCGGACGCGGTTAATGGGATTCACGAGTGATACCGTTTCGGGAACTTGAAGAGCCTATAGAGCGTTTGTGTGTTTACACCCTCGAGTGACCACAAAGACCGGCGGCACGGATATTGTCTCTCTGTCGCTCGGTCCTCGCGAGAAAATCCGCAGAACCGAGATAAAGAGATAGGCTCTGATTACAAGCTGTGGAACTACACCACGCATTGGTTGAGATGAGTTCGGGTTTGTCAAGGAGAGAAAACAGAGTTTGAAAACTGTATTTGGCCTGGCTCGCGCTGGATGTGCACGTATAGCTTTACGTAATCGTGTTTATGGTGAAAGATGAAAAAAAAGCAGATATTCGTTTTCATGCAGTAGCTACTTTATACAATATCTGTATTATCACTGTAAAAGCGTGGACGAGACGAGAATGGTATGATCTACGAGATCGTATTATCGTATATGATTTCCCTTTTAAAAAACAATCGATGACTAGGAAACTTTCTTTAGTCAATAAATATGTCAAGTCATATGTTTGCACACAAGGGTATCATCCACTTAACGGTAGTGAAATAGTGAGGTACAGTGTTCACTTTTTAATTTCAAAATGCAAATTATTTCCCAGCCAATCAATATCCGCGAACATGGGTGTGATTAGGGGTGACGAATATCTGTTGATAGAAGGTAGTTTCAAAAGTGAAACATGTATTGTGATAGCAAGCTCTGAATTCTATCTACTTGATGTGTTTTTACACGGAACACATGGTGATGTTATCATCATATTGTTACAGTCGGTTGCAGGTAAAACGATCTTTATGTTGTCATTCGAAATTTGAAAGCTTTTCGTCATGGCCTACAAACATCTGATCATTGTGCAACATTGCACTGATTGGGCCAAATGCCTTTGTTAACCATGGGTGATGAAAGCAACACGGCGATTAATCAGTTGGAGAAAAAAAAAATAAGCCGAATTATTCCCAATCGGCTCTCACAGATATCAACGAATCAAACCTACGAAGACGTTCGTAACACGTAAAAACAAGACAACAGACGCCGCCGAGAAGATAAAATTGAGATTTCAAGCGCGATAAGGTCAACTTGGTTTTAAATTCTAATGGACACGTTAGGCACGAAGGACGTACAGCTCGAATGAAATAATCACTAGTTAACAGCCGCCGCCGCGCCGTTCAATGGACCATCGAAAGCCAGTTATTACGGGAATGATTCGCGCGCGTACATATACATATACATATATATCCTCCGAAACCGGTACGCACCGTATACGTCTATACTCCGCGGAGGTATATCCTATGACGCATAGGAGGAAGAGAGTTAAACTTAAAGAGAGAAGGGCTGAGAAGGAAGGAGAGAGGGATCGCTAATAATCGGTTTAAAGAGCCTCGTAAAAGCGCTCCCCCCTCGCGCGGTGCAACTCTGTGTGTGTATCCCTCCCCGCGGGAGAAAAAGGAGATGGACAGAGAGAGAGAGGGCACGTGCTGGCGCGCTCCCTGATATTATATACGCGGCGATGCCCGAGGCGAGTTGTAGGCATATAGGTGTATTTATGTACCCCCGTATATATATAGGTGTGTATAGGTACGGACTTGCACCAGCTGAGAACTACTCGTGGGGCTTACGTGTACGGTAGATGTATACGCAATAGAGGAAGAGGTGAAGTGGCAATGTCTAAGTATCCTTCGTAATTTATAAATAAACGGTTCATGGGTGTGGTGTTATTTCGGACGAGGGTATAAATATGAAAAGAGACTTGTACGAGAGCTATCTGTTGATCATATGCCATCATATCGCACCTTCATTTTGGAACGGTATTGACAAGTTGATATGGCGAGTGTTCAATGAGATGTGGATAGATTGATGGTTCGGGAGACTAAAGGAAAATAAGGGAAAGTCGGTGTACGGAGTCTCACGTACAAGCGAGTGATTGATTTGGAAAAGTATCGGTCGTTTGATCGGTAAATCATGAGCGTGCCTTTTTTGCTGGCGCGTTGGTGCTACGTTCCTATGTGGCTTGGTTTCGAGCTTTGTTCATTTGATATGTAAAATTTTTTAGTTATTCGAATACAGTACAGATTTGTAGGTAATCTATATAATACTACACCCATTGTTATGAATGTACATTGTGATCTTTTTATATTCAAAGTATTTTTTACTTTAAGAATATACGTGCACGTCCAGATCGGTACAGGTATCTGTTTGGAAACTCATTTTGGATCATAATGCAAAAGATTTTCTTCTGGTATGAACATTTATTTAAGTTCTTATAACAGATTTGTGTTTCATACCTTCATTTAAAATAAAAAGATGAGATTTTATTTGGGATTACTCATTTGTCATTTGCAAAGAAAATTTGTGGGCACAAATAATTTTTACTTTCTTAAAGATGAGTATGCAAATTTTGTTTATGACTGTTCGTTGCAGAACTAAATTTTCGATTTCTCAGAAATAAATGCGCGATCCTACAAGTTAAATTTTGTAAGATCCATAATTTTCCCCTCTGATACGTTTGTGTAAAATATATGTTAACCATGCAAATTGTGATTTTTTTTTTCAGATTTTAATCGTAAAACAAATACAAATTTATCTACCGAATGCAATTCCAATGGGATAGTCATTACGAACTTGATTGAGTGTACATAATAATTGATTCCAATGACACTGCGAAATGGTCAGTTTGTCCCAATATTATGCTAAAAATATTCGATAGTTATATTGTGGGTATTTACACCTGAAAGTAATTTAAAGCTTCCCTGTGGAGCAGTCATACAAAAAAAAGGGCTAAGGAAAAAGGTAAAAGGAAAAAAAAAAACAGAAACAAATGAATAAATAACAAAGGAATAAACGTCAGTTCGAAAAAATGAGTAAGAGGATCGCAAGAAAAAATGAATTCGATACGAAATACGTCGAGTCCAGGACATAAAGTACAAAACCAAATATACGAGACACACGCGCACATGAACGCGTAGTACACACGATGAGTGGAAACACTTTTTATCCACACGAGCAAACAACAAAAGTGTACACATCTTCTCTCGCGAGGAATGATTCAAAATTCACGCCGGTCGTCATCCTCGCTGCAATAAATTGTCCGATCTCTCTCTCTCTCTCCACCCAAAAACGTTAACAACCAGACTAATAAATTCCTTTTGCAGCTGCCATGTAAATATAACAGCGTATAAGCAATTTTATGGTCTCGGGTGCCCCATACCCGTATATAAAACAACACACGTGTGTACACACACGAGCACACGCGTTTGCGAGGGCGATAAAAATTTCGTCACCAGCAGAGCTCGAGATTAAAACAAAGGGAGAAAATTATCGTGCCCATTTTTGTACGTATCACGTTATATACGTGTTACAGATACGACGAAAAATTTCGAGTACACTGGTCTATATAAGCGGAAACTGTCGCTCGCGCTGACTTGGCGTGAAGTGCATTGTTCTTTGGCAGAACTTAATTTCGCTCGAATCTATTTACCGGCATACCACTGTCATGTCGAGAGAGCGTGCGCACACACACACACACACACACTCGGGAATCGTTGTCGTGTCAACTCCTCGGAGCGACGGCTTGGCTTTCTTTACTTTTTTTTTTTTTTTTTTATCCCTTTTTTTTGGCAAAGCTCGTTAATTAGAGAGAACAATGGGGCGTGTGCCTGTAATGGATTTTTTTGACGCCCAGTAGATCGCATTTTTCGAAACCGAACGTGTTGTGCTTGCACGGCTGGTTTTCCGTTTGCATAATGAATTATAAAAGTTGCATTTTCCGTGGCATATATGTATATATTCATGCTCGAAAATATTAGCACGTCACACTCGAATTGGTCGGATTGTTTGTTCGTAAACAGTACCTATGTGGTGATTTTGTATATTCTTGTAAATTGTAGGTAGTTATTTGTTGGAACCTTCTGAATTAAATTATGGTCTCATTAATAACTTCAGAGTAAAAAAAGCTCACCCCATTTCTCTCTGAAACCGAATCCAAACAATTTTGCCTAGGAAGAGTAAAATCGAAAAAATTAGGTCGCTGCAAATCAGTGGATCTTCATTGAAGAAATCAGTAAAATTATAAATATTATTTACTAAAAGACAGTGAAGTACATCAGTATCAACCAGTAGATTTACCAATAAGTAAAAAATAGTATTGGAATCTATTTCGGAAAAAAGCATGGTCAAGCTATTAAAAACAGTAATCACCACTCGTAAATTTTCATTTTCCTAATCTTAAAATCAAGTAATTCCGATATTCTCGCAATGTCCTCAATATCAGCATTTCCCTGATTATACAAACCAAGTGGCCATTTTCTCTCGGTTTTCCCAAGAACCGATGCGACCAACAGTACACCTACATGCCGTCCGGCAGTCTCGTCCCGTAATTTTTCAGCAATTAAAATTGTCCGACCCCGGTAAGAGGAGAGAGAAAACACGTCGTCGCATTTCTGCTGCACCGAGTCACGAAGCCGCTCGGTCGACACGAACTTAGCGCAGTCGAGAGGAGCGTGCCAAAAATCCCGAAACGCTCTCGGTGCATAAACTTTGGCACGCGCGTGCCGCTTAAGCCGATGAGATACTTTGCGAAAAGGTACACGTGGACACGTATGAGACACGAGCTCGTTTGCGCCCGTACGAGTACATGTACGACCTGAAATCATGTGGCTCCTCGTTTTGATACTCCGTTACCCTGCAAATTACCAAAAGTTATCATGGCACGCCTCAATATGAAGTATGTACTGAAAAAGAAAAAATCTGCTGAAATAACGCTGTGTCCATAAGCTCTTTTTTTTATTACTTAGCGTAAAAATCAGGCTGGGTCAATCTTGTATACTGAGAGAAAAAAATAATGAAAATTATAGAGAAATTCCAGAAAAAATTACCATTCTGCGCAAGCTATCAAATAAGGAAAAAATAGTTATTTTTAATCATAAAATTATTGTTTTAATAGTCAAAATTGTACCTTAAATAGGAAAAATTACTATGCTGGAACAGTAAGTCCCAAAAGGATCGGTTAAGAAATTTTGCTTTTCCGCATGGTAATTTTTACTACTGAGACTACAATTTTTACTATGAAAACAATAATCTTTACTGTCAAAAATAATAACTTTTTGCTTTTTTGCCAGCTTGCATCCAATTTACTGAACAGAATGGTAATTTTTGCTCGAATTTCTCTATAACTTTTTTTTTTTTTCTCGGTGTGGTTCTTTAAGTATCATCGAATTACGGGGCTACACCTATCTTACCTAAACTTGTTTTATAATGCCATGTATGATATCCTTAACGATCAACAGTTTGAGAAGCATTTCGATCAAAATTTCCATTGTATTGTAGATAATACCCAAAATTTTCATTGAATATACTTTCTACAATATACTAAAATTCTTCATGCAACTGTACATGCAATAAGTGGTTGTAATAATAGAAATGTACAACTGAAATTTTTTTCGTTTCTTGACAAAAAAAACTGCTTTTTAAGGAAGGGTTTAAAAATTTTTTTCTATTAATCTCATACCTTATTTAGCAAAAATTTGTCAGTAGCTAGAGAACAGCCATTACGATACGGCTTCATTAAGGAAAAAGTCAATGATTGCTCAGTCCTGATTTACCACTTATTAGGTATAAGTTATTTTCCAACTAAGAGAAATTTTTGGTTGGGTTTGACAAAAGTTGCAGTAGAAATTTATTTTATAAAATATATATAAACATGCACCCCCGCCAGGCTTTGGCACACTAATTTTATGGATTACTGAACAGTTTTAAAATCTTTATTTTTTGGAATCAAGGGTATGAATTACTAATGTCACTAAAATATTGAGAACAAATCAGCTAAGCTGCACATAAGGTATTTAAAATCAAATATTAACTTACTTTTTCAATTATTTTGACAATTTTTTTTCGTTTTGATTGTTTCTCCTTTCAAATAGTGATAGATTGATTTTGCGTGAAATTTTTTTTTATTAAATACCATGCGAGCCATGTCATGATAATTACTGTAAATATATATATATATATATA
>NW_019379909.1:460397-563756 GCF_000648655.2 Copidosoma floridanum | reverse complement strand
AAATAAAAAACTATAAATGAAATTGAAAAAATTATATCGCGAATAAATTGCAAAGGCATCCGTGCCCAAGTCTGACCCCACGCACGCACCACCTCAAATCGGCTATCAGGTGTGCAATCCTGCAAGAATTTTAATAACACGTGACCCACCATTCGAGTGATTATATAAATAAGTAATTACATCTTGCTTCGCTTCGCGTGCGAATCATTTCACAAAGTCCGATAACGCCGCGCCGAGATAATTCAAAGACCACCCCTCGAAGCGTGGAAAATGTTAATTGAATTCGCCAGCGCGTAACAAATGTGTAGCGTGAAAATTCCGCGAAAATAAGAGCCATGATCTCGGAACTCCGCGGCCAGACAGCGCGCGATAAAGCTGAAATTTTACACTCTGACGTCGCTCGGAAAAATGCCATCCCCCACCGTGGAGTGGAAATATACAAACGCCGCGCAAGGGCAAAGGCGTCAAGCAGCGCGTTGGAAACTCGTAAATTCAATTATGCAAACGTCCATCCGAACCCGATCGAGGGAAGAAAAACAGCCGGGGAGAAAAATGTTACCGCGAAGATGCGCTGTAAAAGCCGCACTGCTGCTCGAGCATCCGAGATAATGGCCCTCGACAGATATAGACACCGTCTTGCTGCGCTTATTTTTTTTTTTCCTTCCATTTTCCTCCGTAGCGGCTTCATCTTCGGCTCTTGCGTTTTGACGCTCGGAAAACCGCATCGTCGTCACCGCTGCCGAGATTTCGCGAGGCTGCGAAAAGAATTTAAACGAGCCGCTGCTGTTGTTGATTCTCTGCGGCTTCGCCGAGACGACGGAGATATGACCGAACTCACGAGCGAGGTGTAGACACGTACACCACTCGGCCGACTAGTTTGAGGTAAAAACTTGTTGCGTTTCTTCGGGACTTTGTGTTTTTTTTTTGTTTTTTATTATCCCTCGCGCGTAGCAGCGATTTCGAGAGATCACATAAATGTCTTGTTTCATCGGGCGTTTATTGCACGAAATCCTATTTCGTTGAGTTCCAGCGCTCCTTTTATAGGTGGCTGGCCAACGAGCGAGGAAACCTATGGCAACTGGAATTGAAATGTCTCCGTTCATCACACTACTAAGAGAGAGACTGGATTATTTTACTTTTCTCTCGCCTTGGAAACATTTTTTTGCCAACAACAATCTGTAAAAAATATTATTACGGTGGTGGATATAATACTCCTACGTACAGAAGGAGCATGAAAAAAATTTACCGTTTTCTCCAGTGGTGAAAAGGACACACAGTTTTGGCTTTGATCTTCGCTGACTTAGAATATTGTATCTTATTTACCTCATAAAATGTCGGATTAATATGTACTTGGCACCTACTGAAATCTTTCGGTTATACTATCACTATGGACCTATGACAGCAGCATTTTAATATCCCTTACAATTTTTACTGAACATATTTTTTCTGTGAATTTGTAAAGATATCATGAGATTAAACATAAATGTTGTTATTGTCCCTTTTTTACAATGTTTTTGTTAATTCATGTGACGTTAGTTTGATTCTTCTTAATCCTCAGATTGCGACTATTTTTTGGTCTTTTACTTTCACTCTTTTTAAATCAGGGGTCTCATGAAGCTAATGTTGCTTTCCGTAAAGTTTATTAAGTGGTCGATTACTTGTTAAAAGATCAAGTCATTTTCACTTTAAAATTTTTATTAAAAACTCACTTGGCTAGAGGATCAACAATATAATTTAAAACATGTAGGGAATCACGTAGGAAACCGGGTTGCAGCTCTTAATGTTTTTTTAGCACAATTGTCTTCTTCATATGCGTGACTTGGGTCAACGCAGCAATTGCCTCATGTCTGGATTTTGTGGGACTATGTTCTCAAACCACTGATTAGCTTTATATGTACTCAAGTTTTTTATTTTCTATGAGATAAAATGTCAAACGTAATTGTGTACTACTAAAAAATGGTCTAGTGGGTTGGAGCTCAGAATAAATTAATTTTAGGGTAAAAGAAGTACTCCAATCTATTAATTTTCGATTATGAAAGTAATTTGATAATTTACACAAGTATCGTATGTTATCAAAGTATCAACAAATATACAGCATAACAGTTAATAGCAAAAACTTCACGTTACTTCACGGGAAATTATAAATTTGACCTAATAAATCGTACATTAGTCAAAGTTCGACATAAACTCTCGTTAAAAGCTCACTGAGCACGTGCGCACTTTAACTAAGTGTAATTATCCATCGGAGGAGTGCATTTGAGCGAACACGCCCGGAAAAATCGTATTAAAACAAGTGGAAAAAATATCACACTCATCCACCCGCATAAATATGGCTCTCTCTTCGGCAAATTACGAAATTGTCATTCCAGCCGGTAATCAGCATAATGAAAATAAATCACGAATTTTCTCGAGAGTGATTGAAGTAATTGCACGCACCTCGCTCTTTTTGCTCCTCCAAATTAATATTCGCGATGGAGTGCTCACCCCTACTGAAATACTTTATTACAATACTCCTTTCGAAATATTTTGTTCTAATTAGATGGAAATGGCACATAATATGGCTCTCGCTGGAAATGCAAGAGAAAAATCGAACGAATAGTAGACCATTCACAAGCGGAAATGAGGGCGAAATTCGTATGCTAATTCAACAGGAAGAAAACTACGCAAAACAACTTTCCTATTGTGTATACGACTCCATTTAGCTTTCACCCATTTTGGAGTGACGCTCAATGCCGAGAAACTGAAGGTCGAAGAAAAAGGAGCACTCGTGACTATTAGTCCATATACATACACACATAAGTATACTACTCGTTCGCTCGGCACTTATACAAATCATTTTCAGACCTTATCGCGCTCGAACACACTCTCGGCTTTGTTTGCTCGATCGCGTTGTTATATCGATCGCTCGATTTGTCGAAACGAAAACACTCGAGAGAGCCTCATATTATTATTATTTTTTTTTTCCCCGCCCAAGACGCGAGCAAACATTTGCGTATCACTGCGGCGCTCGAGTGCGCTATTAAAATATTTTTCGCCGGTTCATCGACACCCCCTCAATAATCGCGCCTTCGATTTTACCCCCCAGGCGCTCGGTGGAAAAAAATATTAATAAAAACAAAACCACTCATTAAAAGTCAACAGCCACTCCGCGGTGCAGTCTAAACTTAGCTGCCTCTTGATGTTGCAGCTATGCTCATGCACGTATATTAATATAAGCCAGTTATCACATGACACTCGAGCATAAGCATCACGAGAGATAGTGAAACGCCCCGTGGCGTCTTGTATTTTCTTTCCGGCTACTTTTCCTCTTAAAAATAATATCGATGCACACCACCGTCATCTGTAGCTCAACAAATATAAGCTTCCAAATATACACATGCCTATGCATGCATATACGGTTGCATGCAGCGCTCGTTCGGCTCCACTTGACGCATAAATTACAATATCATCGTAGGTACGTCTTCGTCACTCGGCGAAAACTTGGGTGCATTATCTCGCACGCGAATCACTTTGCCTTCGAAAGTAGATTCTTTGCTTTTGAAATAAGGTGAGAGGAGCAAAAAAAAAAAAAATTAAAATACATGCTTTGATGCGGCAGTGGCAAAGGCGCCGCGGGAGGAAAGGAAGAGTTTTCGAAGTTAATGGCGCGCGAAGTTACACGCACGTTTATGCACTGAAAAAGTAGCGTTGCTATGCACGCAATGAGAAAAGTGTTGTAATTTTGTACGGTATGTGTATGAGATACGCGAGAAATTCGAGGAGCGATTAGACGCGTTGGGACAGCGGAGGAAGTGCATATGCGATGATGGTCCTATCTTTAACAGGAGAATCATATTGTGGGAATCTTGTGATGTGATCGGCTAGATTATATATTTAGATCTTGTGATTGCACCACGTCTGGTCCTAAAACAAAAAAATTTTACAGAGAAATACTTAATTTAATACTGAAATTCATGGTTACGTACGGATGTAAACATACCTATAGTACTATCTACTAACAAAAAATACATAATTATCCAATAAGTAAAATTGCTTCTACGGTAACACCAGGACACAACTGTCATGAATAACTCGACTCATGTTAAACTATCTGATAATATTTGATGATTAATCAAAAGATCTAAGGTAAAATATTACCAAATATTTCTAGTGTACTCTTTCTTTGGGTATTCTTGGTTCTCGTAAACTTTGTCTAGACTTGGAAAAATTTCCTACTTGACTCGGTATAATATTAACGTAAATATTGATTAAAGTAATCATTCTATGTGGATCAAATACTTCGATTATACTTTATCCAAAGATATGTATTCTACACCTTTTTTTCACGTCATATGTAACACTGATTGGCTTTCCCTTGATGCAATTAATCAAATACCCAATATATTACACAAAATCGAAAATTAATCAAGGCACAAAACGAAATCTTGCATCTATGTTTTTGGCATGCCAATTATTGACACGTCTAATTCTTACGTACTTAACAGAAGACCACTAAAACGTGGTATCATTTTTATGTTAAACTTATATGGTATTATCTCTCACTTTCTTTTTCCATAGTTTCTACTATTTAGTATACCTTATTCATGCTTCTAGATTTTATTCATCAATTTCCTTTATTAATTGGGTTGTTATAGTACCATTTTATGTTATCCTTTTTTTTCATATTGCCCTGTTATCTTAAGATTTTCATTTCTATTATTTTTCTATCTTGCGGACGCGACAAAATTCTAAGTCTTAATCTATTTAGTTGACGTTTGAGTTTATAGTTTAAAAGTGCGTTCCTTTTCGACATGGTTCCCTATGAATAATATGAGGGGGTGGAAGGAGATAATAGTAAGTCTACGTATATTACAGGCACCTTCTTAGAACGATATCGTTATCGCTCGGCACTGATCTCTCATTGCTGCACACTTGATACTAAGCGATGTGCATCTGTTGGCTCGCTGAAATCCGAGATGCCCATTAAGCTCCAGTTAGATTAACTTGCCTCTAAGACAAGCCCGTATACAGTATCCGTATGTGGTACCTATATATTTCTACAATGTATTAATGCACGTATATAGGCTTCATTGCTATGACAGTGAAAAAAAAAATTTCCTGCCAGTATCGTTTCTGATCTCGTAGACTATAGCGTCGCACCCCAGCCCCCACGATGCAATACCTTTTTCCACCCTTCTTTGTTTGTGTATAAACTTAATGATTGTTTTTTTTTTTTTTTTTTTAAGTGTNTATAGGAGAGAAAAAAATTTATTGCTCATTGTCGATGCTGTGGCTGCTGAAAATAGAACAAAAAAAAAAACTTGGCTTGTTAAGTGACTTGGGGCCATGCATTCCAGTGAATGTGCCGAAATCCGGGACCGAAAGGTTTTGGGGTTGGCAACCTGACAACACCTTCTTTATCAAAGATATTAGGCCGTATTTTGATGCACGCATTGCGGTTTCAGAAAAACACAGATCTATGTAACCCACATTACTTTTAAGTAAAAACCTACTCTTGTTTTCCTCATTTCCGCTTAAGTTTTGGATATAAATTATGACGTATGTAACAAACGTACATTTTGTTTGTTTTAATAAACGAGTTGACGGAAAAATGTACGACTGAAGGCTTCAACGGAGGAGCGCACTAAAGTCTTCCATGTAAATGATGAAGAATAAGAGAATCAGTCTATCTCTCTGAAACTCTGTTACCCATGATATTCTTCGAATCATTTGTTGAAATATTGATGTTGGCTCTAAATGTACGATATCATATTGATTTATTGACAGGCACATTACGCGATAAATCAACTTGACATGTTCACGCTTCAAAACTAGGATATCCATTTATAATGATCATTTTGTACAATTCGTATGAATGAAAACCATACTCGTCTATCTTTTCCTTGTAAAATGTTTGTACAAACGGAATAACAATGCAAATCGACTAGAAACAGAAGATAGTGGAGAGCGAACGCCGAGGATACAGGGTATGTAACCAGAGAAGAAAAACTTACTATGAAGCCAGAGAAACAAAATCCGCGGAAAAGAGAGAGAGAGGACCAGAAAAGAGAGTAAATAGGTGTAGCAACGTTAAGGGCACGAGAGAGGAAGGTAAATAAAAGGAGCGCGAGTGTGGTGGAGGGCGAGCGGCGCGGGTAGAGGCAATTACTCGGGCGACATTGACCCGTCGTCGACCCACAGCAGTTGCTCTTTTATTTCTCCTCACCAAGTCCCTTTTGCGCCTCTCCTCCTCCTCCACTGCACGTATATATATACGTGTACCCATATACACATATATGACTATAGTAGACGTACACCCACCGGTGTTTTTCTTCTTTCTCTTGTTATCCCCGTATTGTCTTATTCCCCGCTCCTCTCGGTGTACACGTTGCTCATGTTATATCTACGTTCCATGTATGCCGCTTTCAGTCACCGGGTGTACGTGTATTTATTGGATTCATGTACCACTCGGCGAAGCAGCCATCGGACTTTTCTGGTCCCTCCGTCCTAGTCATTTTGCAAACGAGTATACACATATGTATATATGGTACAAACGCGCATTATCTCCCCCTACGCGACGCCAGTAACAGCACTTTTCAGACACAGAGTTAATTAATCCGCCTGTGTATTTTAATTAGCATCGGGTGCCTGTATCGCCATTGCGATCGCGAAGAAAGTCGCAATAAAATTCGCCCGACCTATACTCCGAAATACAGTACAATACGGCGTAGGTACAGGGATTGATAAATGTTCGTCAAGATTTTTTCCGTCCCACTGCGTACATTATAACATACGATTCCATCAAGCCGCAGATAGACGTAATTATATTACGCGCCTATACTCCCCGCTGTATGTATATATACAGGCATTGTATACGTGGCGAAACAATATAAACACATCTCCTCCTCCGGGTTTCTCCTCTCTGTTTGCAGAAAGGATAACGTCTCTCTATCACTCCGTATCTCTCGTCCGATCTCCGGCCCGTCCCCGCGTCGGGCTCTCTGAATTTCTAAACGCGAGGATACAGCACAGGTACTTGCTTATACTTACTCGCGGTTCACTCGAGTTCAATCGCTGACCGGCGAAACCTGCGAGGGGAAGAAGAAGAGATAAGCGGCAATATAGGTGCAGTCGAGAGAGACACGTACGGGCTTCCTCCTTTTTGCTCGTGCGTATATAGGTGGTCTAATTAGGAGAGCTGGTATGACCAAAAGCTCGGTTACGCGCGCTCAAGCCTTTTATGCAGATGTATCGTGTGTAAGGAGGCAGAGTCGAGTATTTCTTGTTTTTTTTTTTTTTTTTTTTCGATTATAGTTTATACGCACAAACCCCGAGAGAGGGAGAGACGGTAAAATCCAAAAACAAAGAGCTCGACGTGAGTTTTGCATTAAAACTTGTACGCGCCAACTCCGCGTATCAAAGCTATTTCAGGGAGGAGGTGGAGGGTGGGTGGCGGCTGAACTCCACCAAAGAGCGAACTTAATTAAAGTTTAGACGATTAATTAAAAGGCGACGAATTAATTACCACCCGGGAGTTAGAGAGAAAAAGAAGCACGATTATCATCCCCAAAGAGAAGAAGACGATGAGTTTCCGGCAAGTTGGTCATTATTGTTACAGCCGGTGCCACCTGTCCGCATCCCGGATTCGCCGAGAGTGTATATCTTTTTCTGCCACGCAGAGGCGAGAAGTTTTTGCACTCGAAAGAACCAGGCGGGGAGGGACGATCGCATGTATATATTAACTTTGCTTGTGTGGTATACACGTATATTACGCGCGTTTATTTCTAGCGCCGTTTGAAGGCTAAGCGAGCGCGGGACCGATTTTCTATCTCGTATAATACTCTCTACTGGCGCTCGGCTTTCTTTCTTGATTTTTTTTTTTGTCCCTTATTGTTGCGCGTATCGATTATTTTTGGATATTTTCTTCTTCCAACCCCTCGCGCCCACCCGTGGCTGTGACCTCCTTTTTCTCTCGGGTATCCCCCTTCGATCCCTTTTTTTTTTTTTTTTTTTTTTTTTTTTTTTTTTTTTTTTTTTCCCGGGATGAATGGCTGAAACAGCACGCGGAAACTGCGCGCGACCGATGCGGATAAGTATTTCTCGGGGGGGTATTAAGTGAGCTTTTTCGTCGACTCTCGGAAGTGTACGCGTAATCCAAGCGTTTGTGTCTCGAGTGTACGCGTTTTCACTTTGTTTGGGGACGCACTTTTTTTTCGCTACGAATACCGATAGCGGTGAGTGTGCCATTTCGTCCTTAATGGTACACATACGTGTGCTCTCTGGTGCAGAATCCGTGATGTCATTGTGTGTGCACGCGTACCAAGGAGACTCTGGAAAAACAGTTTGGCTGCCGAACGAATACTGTAACGATCCATTTGTATGCATCTCGAACTCTGGTATATATAGGAGAGAAAAAAATTTATTGCTCATTGTCGATGCTGTGGCTGCTGAAAATAGAACAAAAAAAAAGAGCTAGAGCCATTTCTTCCTCGATGCATCTGTTGCAACGAACAATTATTCATTAACTGCCTTCACACGTAACACAAACATATTCGTCCCAGGCGTACGGTGGTCCGGAAAAGTGTACCGGAAACGTTTCGTCATCGGGTGGCTCTGTGGAAAAAACACGCCTGTGTTTAACAATCGTAAAAGAAAAATAAAGGAAAGTTCCAGAGATGCATCTCAGCTCGGTGGTGTGAATTCATGTGCGCGATTTTTCATCGCGACTTCCCCTGATCCTCTGCTCAAGGCGTTTTACGACCATTTCTCTTCTCAGATTGCGGCGTGACTACTGTAACAGTTGCAGTTCTTTCTTTAGTTTTACAAAACGATCCTGTGTATAGTAAAAAAAAAAAAGGATTAAAAAAAAGCTTACACATGGAATGGCATACACTTCAGCACACTTTATTTAAATACTTTAAGATAATTTTTGAGTACATGCGTAATACGGTATGACAAGCGGCTTTTGTACCATGTAACACAATATTCTTCAATAGTTGTAGAACCAACCGAATGCCATTGTTGCTCCCTCGAGATTATACGAATCCACACTTTTATATACACAGGCGATTGTCCTCCGATTTGTAAAAATAATTCATGTAAGAAATTTATTGTATTCAAAAAAAAGCCGATGATTCATATAGTGACACAGTGCCACACAATTTGAGATTTCTTATTTCAAATTGGAAAAACTCACGGAAAAAAATACAATTGAATCATTCCAAAACGTACAAGTTCATGAAAAAACTTTGAAAACTAAAAAACCCTTAATATAACTTCGATAAACTTCTTACATAGTTTTGGATAGCTAACAAGAACCAAACATTAAGCATTAAACCAACTCGAATTACAAAAAAATTCTAAGAATAGCTAATTTCAATGAGGTACTATTTCACATTTTTGATAGCAATGGGAGATCATAGGTGTAAGTACACACTTGGAGCAAAATAATTTTTCAGCCCACAATCTTACATCCTACACTCGAACCTTCCGAGCAATAGGCTGCCAATACTGTTTCTGCTTCCCCCGTATGGGTGTACCGTTAAACTGCGCGCATGAAAAGTCCATTTTTCCTTCCTCGGACTTTCCGAAAGCACATATACACACGCTCGCGCTCACGAGTATTACCTTAATTTTATCCTCCCTCGGCTCCGATTTAACGTAACCGTTGAACTTCTCGTACACGTACATATATATATACACAATATTCCCGAGACGCTGCGCGTCCATATTACGCGTAGTATACACGATGTCGTACGCGCGTGCACGCAAAAGCGCACGGACCCCGTCACTAGTACCGTATATCGGGCCATTACCAATTAACGAATCTTGCTGGGGCCTATATATCCTATACGCCGTATATGATATACACGTGTACACGTAAAATCAGAGTCCGCTTTAAAATCGACTCGATAATGCCAGCGCGTGTATGCCTTTTCGCCCGTTTACCCTGGTAAAACATAGCCTGGAATATCAATTATCCTCGTACGGACCGCGGCCGAATGTACAAGCGCGTGCCCGTGTTCGGGGCGTTGCACGCGGGTCGGGAGGACGATTTTAGAGAGAGAGAGAGAACTCCTCATCCGCGTATGTACGTACATGTAAGTACTCCGGTGCGCGATTATTAGGTGGTGGTTCACTTCACTCGAGCGTGCACGGACATAAGTACGTATTTCTTAGGGGCGGCGTTTAATTGCGATTTTAAGGTTATTGCTTTGCTCCGTATTACCCAAAGCCCCGGCAACACACGTGAAAGTCCGCGTTATCCGATCGGCAAGCTTCCTTGTAACACCACTAGCTCCGATAATTAATCGACCGAATCCGATCCAGCGGTGCGCTGTAATTTGCACTTTTTCAACGTGACTATCTTTTGGGCGCGCGGAGCCCATCGAAATCCAAATTCATGCAACTTCTCCAACATTAATTGGTACAAGGGTGCGTTTAGGGGCCAAACTTCGGTGATAAAAAGTTAGCTGTACAGTGTAAGTATCTGTATTACGCGCAGGTCTTTTATACCTTTTGTGTGACATTTTCTTCATTGAACAATAAATTTTCATTACGTCATTCCTTGCACTCATTGGTTGTGCACGTTGTTTAATTTATACCCTCCTCCCTCCCTAACTTTGTTTGCCACGACTGGCTATACCGATTTTGCAGACTTATAATTATACAAAGTACATAAGCAGCGAGTTTTAAACAAGTCCATTTGCCAATCAAACCATCACTGGACCGAAACAAACTGATTTTTTTTCTCTTCCTCTATTCTTACTAAGTTCTAAGGACATTACACCGGATTTTGACGAAAACAGCTTGTTTTGTTAAATTATGTGTAAATTATCTTTGTACCAAAATATCGGGGAGAGCCAGAGGTGGTGTATCCAATAAAGACTCGCGTAATCATCCGTACGAGCATTAAAAATCCAATCTACGTCCGCCCTGTTACGCAAGCACTTACAGCGCGTGAAGAAAAATCAAAGCTCGGAAAATCGTATAACGTCAGACCCATATCGTGCACTAATAAAACTCCCCTCGGCTGATACCACGAGCTTAGAGGAATAATTGTGCATAGGTACGGCCGTGGAATCAAATCATGGAGCAGCGATAGCGTGAAATTAGATGCCACTTGTGTACATCAACCCACGCCTCGAAAGCCCGAGCGTGTTACGCCACATTCGGCTACCGCTGTGCGCTTGAATACACGCGTATGTGCGCGCACGTCTGACGCATAAAAAAAAGAAAAAACGCCTCGGATGACGCTTACCGTTAAACTTTGGAAAACACACACACACACACATATCTCTTTATTGCGAGCTCGTAAAAACAGCCGCCGATCTCGAACCGATCGTAATCGGTTAATTTGATCCCTCCACCGCGCCGTGCAGCGAGTGTAACTTTACGATCATCCGCACGTCCCTTCGGACGAGCACGCACAGCGCCAGTAGCCAAAAGGACGATGCACACCGAGAGAACTCCATCTCCTCTACTCCTCCTCCCGTTCTCTGTTTGGTTTGGTCCTTCCGTTTCTTTCATATCTCACGACTCTCGCGGTCCACCCGCATGCGATACGACCTCTCGCCGTCGATTTTCCCTCTCTCTTATATATATATATTTACCGGAGAGCACGTCCGTGTGCAGCACCGAGTCGTAAAAGACATTCGGGGCTTTAATATCGCGAGCCGTAAATTTTCTCGTACGCGGCTCGCCCCTTTATTCGCTTCGTTTTTGCATGCGATTCTTCTTTCGTTTCAAGATATGCGTACGAGCGCGTTTGGTATTTTGCTTTTCCGGCGCAGCTTTCGAGGAGTCAATTTTACCGAGTCACGTATACACGGAAACTTTTTCGTGCTTGCAAGTTTGGCAGAATTTTATCGGTTCTATACGTAATGTATGAAAAATAAACGCGCTCGGGCGTTTAATGGGTCGCTTTTATACACGTCCTCCTATAGTGCCAATGAAGTGCGCGATCGGAGCCCAGAGCCGTGCCAATTAACATCCTTTCGAACGACTCGGTGCTAATTGCGATGTTTACAGGATCACGTGGAGCTCGGGCCATTTCCTGATGCCGTCAAGCCTCGGATTTTACTTCCCGAGACTCGATTCCGTGCAAACATCATATTATACACCAGTAATTAGTTTCTCGAGCAACAGTACACACTTATATACCTCGCTAAAAGCCCGGTGTACGCGCTGGAAAACCCTTATTTTGAAGAGGCCAGGCTCGTTTGAAACGAGTTTGGAGACACGCGAGCACAAGCAAATCTTCGAACGCCAAGTACTTTGCCAGCAAGGATCCCGGGGCTCGTGTCGGCGGTCGCGTAGGCGTAAGCCAGGAAGCTAATTGAATTTATTACAGGAAAAACTCGGGTAAGACAGTTCACGCGGAACCACAATGCTCTTCGTCTGGAGCTCTCGAAGAGTGGAAACGAGATCCATTTCGCGCCACACCTCGACTGGGTCTCGTGAACCCTCGTAAGCGTATGTGTTTGGGCATGTATAGAGTGTCATTACGTATTCCGGGCAAAACTCTTTTCCCTCGTGTTTTAGAAAAGTGTGGTGAGCCTCCCTGGTCTGGCGGTGGGGCTTTTTGTATGAAGCTGAGCGCCCGAAGAGGCGAGAGCAGGGCGCACAATAGCCTCACGAGAGAGAGAGAGGGGGAGACGACGGTATACCGTAAGGTCGTTTTGAATGCGCACGATTGTGCCGTTCCGCGTGGGTGCTGGAACGTATATTGTGTACGAACGGTCGATCGGCCGATGCAGCATGGAACTGTTCGAGAGGAGGCGCACCGAGAAGAGGGGGAATGTTTTTTAGAGAGGATCGCTGGCAATGACTTATCTCGGGGGTATCGAGGTGATATATTCTGGAAATGGATGAGGCCGAGATCTGCGTGATCTTTTTTTTTTTTTTTTTACCAAATATTGCTAGATTTTTAGTCTTGGTTGTTACTATACTAATTTAATCATGAAAAGTAAATGAGAATTGTGAAATAATGGGCATCTCGATACAACATTTTTGTGATTACATTTTAAGATTAAACTAGATATGTTAGACGCGTTTGATATTTTATCATTTGACGAAATTACCACAATACCCCAAGAGAACGAAAATTTTTTTTACATTTTTTGGCTCATGTCTCTGCTTTTGTGTATACTTACTTACATCTTACATAATAAATATGTAATCTCTATAACGCCACTGATTATGTATACATTTTTTTCAAGATACTTTTTGATGTAATCACTATAGTGTAAATAATATACAATTATGAAAAAACATATTTTTTTCAATAAGAACATCTACGTTGTAACAAAATATTGAAAAATAACGAAATACAATAATATATTACTAATGGTTTATTTTATGTTAACTTTTATTTAATACGGTTTTTGTGTCACTGATCCTTTTCAAAGGATAAGCAGGTTAAATACATGACTGAATCATTTTCACATTAGACGCACTCATACGATGCATTTGTTTTTTCAACCAATTGAGTGCAAATATTTAAAATACATAAGAAATTATCGCCTAATGCATAAAAATTACTTTGCATCAAAATACTCTTTAGCAGTTATCCCCCTTCCTGTTGCAACAATTTCAACTAATATCTTTGAGTTTTTAGTGACAGTTAAGTCAACTAAAGAGTGTAAGTAAAGAATAATTGATGAAACATTTTTTATGAGAAATAAATAAACTCTTTTCATCATATACAAAAATAAATAGAAACGTTGTTTTACAAGCATTTCCATTAATGTTTTTTTATGAACCCCAATATGACATTAAGAAATATAAATACCCAACATTTACACCAATAACCAGATGGGATAAAAACAAGATTTTAATGTTAGGTATTTTATTAAATCAAGAATGAATTACAAAAAAACTCATCTTGGCTCGTCATGTAAGAAGCCCTAATTCTAGATTCATCTCCCTCTTTCTTCGTTTATTCAATGGTAAAGCGTTTGAGCATAAAAAAAATGAAATAAAATGAAGGTCTCAGAACGTGCCACAATGCGCGAGGACTGGATCTGGTGAAGGATTCAGTTTTGTCTATTCACATGTACACCTACTGCTCATATACATACAAGGAGGGCAGATAACGATGAGGTAGGTACACTGACCCCTACGTATAATCTGGACTTCTTTGACGCACAGCCGAGCGTACGGCTCAGGTGAAACTTACCTTTACGAACTTGTTACGTTTACATCTGCCCATCGGTGCGTGAGGCGTGTGTCAGCGAATAACTTAGCCAGGCTCATCTATTTCTATGGTAGCTCGGCTTCTTTACGAGCGGATGTCCCAAACGTGACGTGATTTTTGGAACCCTAGCATCTAGTTTTTCTTTTTCTTTCTTCGTTAGAAGTAGCTCGTTTTTTTTTTTTTTTTTTTTTTTTTTTTTTTNTTTTTTTTTTTTTTTTTTTTTTTTTTTTTTTTTTTTTTTTTTTTTTTCATCTCTGAGTGCTTGCTTGAAAATTCAAGCTCTCGCTTTTTTTCCAATCAAGATCGTTAGATTAAAAGAGCATTCTTACAAGTAAAGCTGAAACTTAACTAGTGAAAACTTCTAGTATTTCATCTGATTTGACAAACATAAAATATCAGAATGGAAGAGTCAATAATTTGATAATTCATGCATCAAATGGTGTAGAAAAATCATTTTCGAAATAAATATTTCCTAGTTCATTTCCATTCTTGTTGATACATACATCCGTCGATAACTCGTGAAAAAAAAAACCTCAATTTTACGTGCAATACATGTCATCACAGTAGAGTAACACCAGTGAGTCGAGAAAAAACTAGTGTTCCTGGCAGCTCGTACCGAAATTTCCTATAGGTACAAGCCACGTAAAGATACACAGCTGCCGAAGTTCACGTATAAGAAGGACCGCCAGCTCTTGAGCATCTTCACTCATAAGCCAAAGTAATCCGCGCAACTCGAAGCAATTGCAGAAACTATTAAAGCAGGTGCATTCAAATGACTTTGCAAAACTGTTACTTTAATGAAATACTCCCAGCGTGCATCACTCTTTAACCAGCCAAAAGCTCAACTGTGAGGTGAGATGTGCTCGCCCTTTGTAGACTCTACAACATTTCGAAAAGGAGGACACGGGCAGGATAAAGTGACTTTATTCCATTTTTCCACTGTACCATGCTTTTATCGATCGTCACATACGTAAATTACCAAACCTGCTATATATATACAATTGCATTCGCTTTTCCAATAATGAACGCTCGCACCGATATTTGCATGAAAAGCAGATTCATTGCTAATGGGGGCAATTTGTTTGTCCGGTTTTATTTTCAATTCTCTACGTATATATATATACACTATCTTTTTTCTCCGATACTGTACAATACACATGAATGCGAGCACACCTCGTGCGCAATTAATTTTAACGTTAATTTATTAATCGCGTTTTATTTTCACGGCGTATACTTGCAACAATTTCACAGTACCTACACCAATAAATACGCACGCGAGAGATCGTATCGTTTTGCTTCTTCTCCGCATATACGCGATTTTGATTTAATAATTAACCTCGCAACCTTATTAGAATAACAAGTTGGCGCAATAATCCCGGCTGCCTATACGATTCCACGCGGCTGTATAACGTCAGATGGTAAAACATATTTATAGATGCACCAATAAATAAATAAATGCGAGCCCGATCATTATCGTGAGTTTTAATTAAACTGTACTTTCGTTTAAAGCCGCCACCGCTGTATGAGCACATGGACGATGTATAACGTAAATGTGTGTAGCTGTACGCGTTAACCGGTGAGAAACTTATGTAAATATCGAAAAAGTTAATTGTGCGTTTAATTGATTTAAACTTAACGCAGTGATTTACACGTGACGAAAAAACAACTACTGGCCAGCATTACAAGACAACCACCATTAACTTTATGGCTTCTGATGTGAGAATGTAAGGTAAAAGTACCTGTTGCAGATACACACTTTTCCTCTTGATTTTCCTTTAAACATGTGAAAAGTTTGTTAGCTCACATCTTAAACTGAAGGTTTTACCTAATGTATTTCCAAATTACAAATATACTTTTTTTTTTTTTTTTTTTGTAAAAAATCTTACGACCAATAAAAACACAATAAATACATTAATTTTGATGTTTTCTTGATGATAATCCATAATACAAGTTGAGTAGTAGAGTTAAACTACTTAATAAAAAAAGGTCAATTTATAATCAAGTAAAATTTGGGTAGTTTTAATTTAATAGTAACATAATAATAATAAGACATTACCAATAAATAACCTTGTCCTAATATTTACATTCCTTGTATCCCTATTAACTTCCATTAGTAATTTAAGATCAGACAATTTTCTATCGATGTAGAATATAATGTAATGTTTTTTTGTTCGTTCAAATGGTAATAATCGATCACTCAAGTTTGTCTCGTAATATGGACCAATACAACACCACGCACAAGCCGAATGAGTGTGTAGTTTTCGCATCGACTCGAGCATATAGCTCATCCGACTCTCGATAAAAAAAAAAAAAAAAAAAAAAAAAAACTACAAACCCTCCAAACTCCTCCCGGCCACACATCTCCCTTCGACCGAATGAAACGATTCATCCGAGGCAACGTGTACACGCACTTAAGCCAAACTTCATTAACTCCGCGTGCGCTAAAAATACAAGCACAATCCCGCGCATCGCCGTAACTTATTAACTCCTCTCTCTCTTGGCTCCCTGCAATAAACAACTTCCCGCGGCTAGCGCGCATCACGAGAGGGTAGCTCGCGAAAACGCACTCGTCGCTTTTCGCGCAACGCGAGGTCGAGCGGTAAAAGGGGGAGGGAGTACTTCAGGGCCGACACGCGGCAGCAAAAACCGAGTACACCGCGCACGCACCACCACCTGCCGCAGATCGGCAGATTGGTACACCCATACGTAAGTATAATATACACTCTCGCACCTGTTCCCGAAGTTCATATGTACAAACGCCTGTGAGGATAAAACCCCCTCTCAGAAGCGTATACTGAATACGATGCGCAAGGGCATCGAGAGCAAAATCTCAGCTCCTCCGTATGGATGCACGTGTAAAACGCACAGCCTCCCGCGGCTTGACCAAGCCAACCTGTTTTCCAGATGCTGCTACTCCCTTCCCCTCGCCCTGCTTTTGTGTATCACACGATGCACAGCATAGTGATTCTCGCCTCGAGTTTGCTCTGATTTATCGCATTGTATCACTGATGACACACGTATATATATAGTCTCCCTTTTTCACCGCTGCCGAGATTTCCTTCTCGAGGATCTGCGGGTGGTTCGCGCGAATTTACCGTCAAATTTTCCCTGTGGTATATCATCGTACATTATTTGGAAAGCATCGTATGACGCAACATGAATTATATCAGACGGGCCGTGTCATTTCTACGTGCGATAAAGCTTGAGATGCGAATTCTAGGGTCTCAGAAAATAACGTTTTCGTGTGTACGGCACGAGCGTGTGGTCATGTTGAGTTGCGTAATGGATGGAAATTTAAATAATAAAACGAAGGGTGAGGGAAAACCGTGTATATGTTGTACGTGTGCGCGAGTATGGAGAGTCGATTAGCATAGCACTCACATACACGATATGTATGTATGTACGTACGTGATGTAAAAAAAAAAGGCGCGGGAGAGCGATACGTTTCGCGAGTCAAATATATAATTTCGCGCTTGTTCTGCTTATGCGTCTCGAGATCGGTGAGATCTGATATAGGCGAGCGAAATGCACATTAGCGGTAAAAATGATTTTAATACTCGCGATCGTATATATACTTGAGTGCGGCGTGTGTATATGCACGTGAATATATATTGTAGACGGATATATATATATATATATATATATATATGCACATGTGGCCGACGTGGAGTGAAACAATGCGAAATTTACATTGCTACCGTACACACGTGTGTTTCAGGTACACGGAACACATTGCCTCTTTACGAGCCGCGCAAATCATACAGACGTGCGGGCGAGTGTCGACGCTACTATACTCTATCTGTTGGTGCCTGCCATCGCCATTATCGTCGTGGTATTAATGTATCCATCTCATAAAGCGTGTAATAAACCATCTCTGCTAAGGCTTCCCTGTCGGTTTTGCAGCTTTCTCCCTTCTTTTTTCTGGAGGTGTGCTTGTGCGTGTAAAACTTGGCGATTTTCTTTACTTCTGGAACAAAAAATCTGATTTTTTTTTTTTCGAGTCGCATTAGATTCTTATAACCAAAACTATACTGGCTGTAGCTTAAATTCAAAATTACATTTTTTGTGTATTTTTTCAAGTCTTACAACTTTTAATTAAAAAAAAAAAAATCTATTTATATATATGTGTATATCCATATAGAGGTTCGTGTTTATATGAACATAGACATGATTACAGACATCTTCATAGCTTATTAGAAATTTCAAAAAATTGTGGATAAACATACAGATAACATCTTTGAGGACTTATCAGTACAAAAACAAAGAAGTAGAGACTATTAGAGGCTTAAAAAAACAGAGACACAATTTTTTGCTTTACCTCTGAACTATAGCAATGCTAACATAAATAAGGGCCGATAGAGACTCACTAATCTTCATCATGTTCTTGATTTATCTTAGAAGTTACACTGTAAGTCCAAGCGTGTAAGTACACGTTTAAAGTGTATAGTTGAAATTTTTGTTTTTTATAAAATACATCATGGTGGCGTGGATAATAATTTTAAGAATAACCAAAGCTATGGAGTTTTAATGAACTGGACTCTTTTGAATGGGAAAAACCAATGTAGGAAAGATGTGGAGTAAAAAACTTGGCTGTTACTCTTACAAGTGTGTACGATCCGTGACAGAAATGTTTTACTCTCTACAGCCTTCTTATGCCAACCGTTGAAGAATTAAATTCTTTAGTTGAATAGAATAGGTGAAATAGTTTACAAAGCATCGATTTGGTTTTTCTTAAAAAGTTTATCAATACTACTTACTATAATGCATTTTATAATAACAGAAATTTCCATTACATGATTTAAACGTGTACCTTAACACACTTGGATTTTACAGTGTACTTGGTACATATACATGAGGCTTCATCCCTCGTTTTATTTCTAGCTTTTGTTAATTTTGCATGAATATTCTAAGATTATTAGAGAAAAAAGTGTTCATCATTTTGTACATGACTCGCTGAAAAAATTTTTTCGATAAACATTTTTCTTTCTTTTTATCCCTTAATACTGCCGTTCGACTTTCAAGTAATTTGATACCTCATTATACGCACATCGCAACAAGTCATGAATAATACATTTTTGCGGTTATTACATTACGATACTCGTACGAAATATTCACCGATTTAAAAATCACTTTGAGTCGCGGGTGAAAAAAAAAAAAAAAAAAAAAGATAAAGAAGATGGAAAGTTACGGTGTATAAGCGTATCGAAAGAAAGCGTATCCACAGTTACCGCTAGGGGGAAAATCAATTTGATACACGTGACGAAAATATACGGCTATCAACTCGAGATCTCTACGTGGACTTGAAAATTTTGAATCCGGGCCACGCATTACCTTCTCTTATCTCCCGCTTTTACGCGTAATATGAGCGCGTAAAAATTGAGCGGTGAGGGATCGAGTGCTCCAAAAAAGAGACAAGAGATGCATACATCAGATCGGACTGTTATTTATGAGTTTCACCCGTGGGGGCAAACAACATTTCCCGCAGGAGTCCACATTATCTTGAAACGCGAGCTGTGAAACACATAAAGATGATGCTCATTGAAGTTGGAAAACAAGGAACCAAAGCAAAGTTTGCACTCGCGCGCGTATGAATCAGGGATAAGTAGCACGGTTTTCTTAGCGCACGAGGGCTTGTCAAATAAATTATAGAAGAGAGAGAGAAAAAAAAAAAAAAAAAAATGAAGCGAAATTTTGCGTGCCACTTCCCGATTTTTCGGAGATTTTTATCCACCCTCCGCAATTTACGGCACGCGAGCCGAGGATATGCCCGGTAAAACTGCACTCTTTGGCCGACCGTGGTTTTCATTTATTTTCCAATCTCGTAAAATCAGCTAATTAAACTAATGAAATTCATACGAGGAGCGCATGATGATGAAGTGCGCATGATCCAATTACAAGATCGTGCTCGCAAGATATACTGTAACTCTTATGCAAATCGCCGTCATCCGAGGGGCCCACGTTGCGGGTGGTATATATACGTGGAAATTGATTAAAATTTCCAGCTAATGACACGTAATCCCGATAAATCCCTTTCAAGTTCGAAATAAAGGTGAGCAGCTAAATTAATTTACCATTTCGCGATGAGAATAAAAAAAAAAAAAAAAAGAAGCAATCATTAGCCTCTAATGCGTATAACACACGTACACACACGAGGACTCCCGTCCTGAACGCGATTAAGCAAACGACCCTACGACCGCAAGGCCGCATTAACTTGAATATTCTCGAGTCGCTAATTAACAAAAGAGGGGGTTGCAGCGCACGCAGCCAGGAAAAGCTCGGCAGCAGCAGTATAACCGCGCAATGACCTTCCAAGACAGCTACAAGAGACGAGGATGAAAGTAATAAAGAGGGACGGTGGGGGGTAGAGAGATAAAGAAATGAAAAGGGACGAAGAAGTGCACCGCGCGTGCATTATGCAAAGTACAGCAACAAAAACGCCAAAGGGGGGCGAGGGGGAGTCGGCCCGTACCAGCACCTTGGCACCGCAATAACTCGCCGAGCTCCATCGCTTACCCATATAAAGGGAGATCGTTTCCCTGATACGGCCTATCTGCCACTGACACTGCCACCGCCGCGGTATAATGCGTGTCGAAAGGGCTTGGGCTATCATGTGTACACCCAATACGCGCGTCACCCGTCACGTGTATGTATAATATGCCTGTCCCGAAACGACTTTTTTCCAATGTAAAAACAGAAAATTAAATCACTCGGGTCCAAACACACAGTGTGCTTTATCCCTCTTCCCGAGGGTAATAAGAGAGCAGGGAAGCACAGCGCATCACAAAAGAGAGTGGATTTATAAATGCGATCTCGCGGAGAGTGCGAGAGATGGAGGCGCGATAGCGCTCGTGCCGGGCAATTATTTATCGCGATCTTTCGCCCCCCCCCCCCCATAAGGGGACGCCACTATCGAAAACAGATACGTGTGCGCGGTGGGTGCGTTTTCTCTCAACTTTTATCGCGGGGAATTGAATCAAGGCGGAATACCCCGGAGGAGAGCCTGTCCAAACAGTAGATACCGTAAGGCTTTCGCGGAAGAGAAAGAGAGAGCCGCTTTAAGTGCGTAATAATGCGAATACCCCATTCCACGGTGTACCCGTCAACTGTGGGTATGTGTGTATGCCTACTGTGCGCGTTGTTGCTATTACCGCGCGTATATCGACTGTTTCTGTGTATCTCGGAGGAGGCACGGTCCATTTGAGCAGTACGGGTCCGCGTAAGCGTTATACAAGGAAGCGACCTCGTGGAGGGGCACATATGCGTATAAATTGCGCTGAGGGGGAACCTCGGCCTTTGCTTTCCTGTGCGAGCGTGGAGAAGAAAGCTGCCGATTTCGTGAGAAAATTATTTGTTGTTCCAGAAATAATGGACCGAGCGGTAACTGCATTCTGGTGTTCGGGATCGCTCTCTCTCTTATCTCTCGGCGAAGCGATGTTTGTTTTTCATATTGTACACGGTAGCGATGTGCCTTTGAGATTTTGACGATTTATCGCTGGATGTTCCTCCATTGCCCTACTAATAACAGTATTTCTCTCGTCTGAATTGCCTCCGTCGTCGTTCCGTGGGAGGATGGCTGATTTTCTTCGTACACGTTGTGTGCACATCCACTTTTGTTTTCTCAACATTGGCCTCCGACGTTCACTGTTGATGCAAAATTAAAAACGTGAGCAGAAAAAGCGTCAGGATTTTTGTTTCGCGCGAGCGTCCAAATGTACGGGGCTGAAACGTGTACCACGTCGTTGGACTGCTCTTTTGTAAATGGAAAAAACAAACATCGCCCCGCGAGGGGCACGTGTATTACACGATATCGCGCGTTATTATCAGCCCCAGTATAACTAAATGGAAACCTGATCGTGATGTTATTAAACCCTTTCGTCTTGAGCTCGAAACTGATGAAACAAACTCGTGCGCGTACAAAGTTAAGGAACAAAAAGTCAATTAACTCGCGACGAAACCCTGTACACATCGCTGCATCTCCAGTGCAATGAAACTTGTAAAAATACAAGGTTTGGTGCTAACGTGGAGAACTGGAGGTTTCATAAGAAATTCACCACTCAGCTGTTTCACTGTGACTATGATTTCTGGATGAAGATGGTACTCCTTTTATTTAATACCATTTTAATGTCTTTGCATAAATGTACATGCAACTTTTTTGCAGTCAATACTAGTGCAGGTCAAAAAACTAAATTTAGTTCAACCAATGATTGGTCGAATGATTTTCAATCGTCATTTCATTTCAGGACCTACAGTTGGAGTTTGTTACTGTAACTATAGTTTTCAGAAGGCAAAGCAATGAGTTTGGTCATGCATCTCTCCCTTAATTAATTATATTCTTGATTATATTTATAATTATACATATATTACGTCAAATAACTATTCTAACCACTTTAATAGTTAGTAGTCGCACTGATCGTTAATACAGTAACAGTCATCAATTAACTTGCATCGATAAAAAAAAATTAGTTACCAAAATTAATTTTAATGATTGCATTAATCAAATTTCTTAAATTCCGTGTACCTATATGTGATCGTATAAAAATGTAATATCATGAAATTTGCTTGATATGCCGTTCAAGTAAAAGGCACGTGCCAGAGCTTCAATTTTATAATGTCGCATAAAATGGTATGATTATCATGAGATAAGCATACAAGCCCTAAAACGAAGTGTCGAAACGACAATATTACGATTCATCGCATGAACTGCTCTCGACAAACTCTGAGAAACTTAAAACCCTCCGTTCGCCGAATCGTCACCGTATCATCAGCAAATACAAGCTCCAGCGTTGCTTCCGTTACTGTTACTGTTATTACTGCTGCTGCAGTTACTGATAGCGACCCCACACTTCTCCATGTGCCTGCACACTATGTACTACGCTGTATCAACCAGAGATCAAAATACACTTCTCTAATGGGAGAGAGAGGGAGAGGAGGCGACATTGTAATTAGCGCGCGGGCCATTCTACGTCCCAGCAGCTTCTACAGCCGTATATAGTGTCTCTAGCCGTATGATTATGCGGGATCGTTTTAATTACGCCGCTAATTGTGGCTTTGCGCTCGCGAAAAAAAGGAGGGGGGGGGGAAGAAAAAAAATAACAATAAAAACAAAAGGGCAGCAACAGCTTCTCATTTCGCGTTTGTTAATGCTGATGCTGCACGCAGATGAATTTCGCCTCTTCTTTTTGCCCTCGCGAGCGAGCCAAGCTTAATTCGTTTAATTGGACGCTTCTTGGGTTACGTTTCAATGATTCGTTCGAGTTTTTTTTTTTTTTTTTTTTTTTTTTTTTTTTTTTTTTTTTTTTTTTTTTTTTTTTTTTTTTTTTACGGATATTTTTTTGTTTTTTCCTTTTAATCTTACGGTTGATTAACTTACAAATGTAGTTTCAGTCAATAAACTGCATTTGTAGAAAAAAATAAAAAAAACAACTGGTGATACTCGAACTTTTCTTATTTATCGCAGTGAATTTGAGTTCACTGACATTGTCGATAATACATTTTGTAGTACTTGATGAAAACTATGAATTAAATTTTTCTAGATTTTTTCGAGGAAAATGCTGCGATACTTGACATTGTAAGAAATCGCGTAATAAAAATTACAACAATAAATGATAACACTTTTGCTTTTTAATACACTGAGGGAAACAAATAATAAAAATTCCTGTGCTAGACTGGTAATCTGGTGTCATTCCGTCATCCAGAGACTTTTTACTTTTGCCAACCTAATTTTTACCGTTCTGGCCACTAACTTCTTTTTCACAAGTAGTAAAAACCACAGTAGTTACAATAAAAATTACTGTTCTAAACATTAAAAATTATCTTAAAGTAAAATTGTCTCCCAAACACTGGCTTCTTTGTCGAAAAATAAATTAATACTACTTCAAATGATCGTTCAAGTAGTAAAAAGTCTCCAGACGCTTGAACAGTACCAGATTACCATTCCAGCACAGTAATTTTTATTATTTTTTCTCTCTCAGTGATTCATCAAGATTTTAATATGGCCATTCCCTTTAAAACCGTGTACTTTGTACTTTCATGTTCTTACAATCAATTTTAACGTGGAATTAATTGTAAGCAAAATGGGCGCGGATGACCAGCTCAACCTGGTACAGTATATATAGCCGAGGTCATCCAGGCTACGATTGAACTTCACCCAACAAACACAACGCGACAAACGATGGTGATAATAATTGTATCCCGGATCGGTGTACATGCAACATTGCATGTAAACCCGCGGCTTATCTCTCTCATACGTATAAACCCTTGGCAAAAATTTAAATAACTGTTGAAGTATGCAAAGCGTTAATTTGCATCAGATACACGTTTGCTCGCGACTTCGCCGGGAGAGAAAGATTATAATTGCAGTCAATCTGTATATACGAGCAATTACATGTATACCAACACGCACACGGCAGCGCCTGATGATTAATTAATTCCTCAATCAGAGCCGAGTGGCTTCAAAATTAAATGAGCACACGATTGTGATATAATCAGGATTTTGAATGTAACGCGGTGAGATAACGTGTGAATGTTTCCTGCGGTTATTTTTTTTATTGCGTGTTTTTGTTCTCGCAATGAAATTAGTGGACACGCATGTACATGTGGAACTGCGTTATTACACAGCAAAAAACACCACTTTACACAACTTTCGTGCGTTGCAACAGAGGGAAGTTCGTTTTTTTTATTTATTGTCTTTCACATCTGAGTGAACCTCCAGCCCTTGAAGTATACCTGTAAGAGTTTTTTGTAATGAAAATTCATTTAAGATGAAAAAAAAAAAGAAAAAGGAATTTTTAATTGTATACACACTAAATACCGTTGCCGTCATTACATGAGAAGTCGATCACATGTAAAATTAACAGACGGTATCTTGTGTTCACGATCAAAGTGAGTGTTCTATATTTATATATATATACTTGCAGAGATCGCATCGTGTAACGCTGTCCGTGCCAAAACGTAATTTCGTTGCGCGATTTTTCAGAGATAGCTTACGAAACGACCGACAAATAAATAATACAAATAAACATTTACGTACGCATGCAAAAAAACGAAAAACCAAAAAAAAGGATAAATCAGCTATTCACATGTATAAGATCGAGACATGTGTCCTCGAGTCTAGTCAGTGGGCACGCGCTTGTCGGCGTGTACACCTATGGGGACACAAACACCTATACAAATACATATATATTAATAGGAAAGCCGATATATCCTATGGCACCGATATAAAGCTCACTTACAAAACGGTAGCTCGGCGTTTGTCGCGTACATATATATACGCTTATTCACAAGGTACGTCAATTATTATCTCTCTGGGGTCGCTCGCGGAAAAGAGCACGCGCTCATGCTTTTACTTATACATATACAATTCCGCTAGCCGATTGTACACATGTATCACATATGGTGGTAGTACTGAGTTGCGAAATAGTAGGTGGTTCCGCATAGAATCGTCTCTGTTCGTACAGCAAAGCGCGCAAGTACACTTCTTATATACTTACTCGAGGAGGCAAGCCACACCAAACCCCGTGTACACCTCCTTATGTACTCTCTCTCTCTCTCTGATGTGCAATATACGTATACATAACACTGTTCAGTTCGGATATAGGTAGCACAGCATCGTATATACGTGCATGTAGCAAAGAAAAAGCGGCGCGACCGAGCACATATACACACGTACACATGTATGATATATATGTATACATATATATGCTGCGGGGGCCACTGCTGCAGCCGTCGCTAAAGCCGCAAATGTCACGACTGAAATCCATTACCGTCCGACTTATCTGTCGGGCCCGTGCTCGGGTCACGTTCCCAAGTTACAACGAAAAGCTCTGTTTCCTCCGACACGAGCTGACTACGACGACGACTGCTCCTCTGAGTGCAAATACACGTGTGTGTATAGGTATGTATGTGTACGTGTGTGCATCTGCAATACAGAGCTGGCTGTGTTGCATATATTAACATCGAGCCCTCTTGTGTGCTACCGCACTTTTACCCCTCGATAATGATATCGACATTGAATGGTTTCTGCCGCGGCAGCGCGCTCACTTTTAGCTCGAGGTTTTCGTCCTCGCGACACTTTACGCGAGAGTGTGCGTGCTCTCGATCGCACTTTAGGATGTCATCCTTTCGATCCCCCCCCCCCCTCCTTTGAAATTAATGATTTTTTTTTGTCGCGGGTTCAAGTAGTGAAACAGTACATGGATATTTATGCTTTGTAGTGTCTAAATTTAATTGAACGAGTTTTTGCTGCTGAGCTATGTTCCTTGGGACATCCATACCACGTTCGATTCGTGTGATATAACTAGCCAATAATCGGTTATCCCAAAAGGACACAATCAGGGATGCGTATGTTATCACTTTCTCATACTCGAGAGAGTTATGCCAGTTACAGAATTCATTTACAATGAAAATCAAATAAAAATATTCATGAAAAATGTATAAACAAAGCCACCAAGATCATGCTATCAAAATACAGAAGGACAAGTGAGGTTGACCCAGGTTAACCTAGAGCCGAGTAATTGCTAGTATACTTATTTGTATTTTACATGTGAGCTTAGGGGTGTTGCATTTTTGAGAACATTTTTCGTGTTCATTTCGCTCGTTTGCGATAAAGTTTCAATAAAAAAACATTTCATGAGAGGTTACAAACTATGCACTTATCTTAAATGATATTATAAAATGATATTTTTTAATGACAATGAGAGGGGTGGATATCAGTAGGGTTAAACACTGAGTTATAGAAGAAAATGTATTCTCATGTAGCAAAAAACGTAATATTTATTCTTGAAATTTTTTTCTCTCCAATGGGGGTTTTGAAAATCAAGGACAAAACTGTAAATACTTTGCAGTACGAAGGGTTTTTTTTACTTAAATATGTTCGAGAATATGTTGGATTGTTTTTGCAAGAAATGTTTTTTAGCTAACATATAATCTATAACAATACTGTTAGGAAAAAAAGTTATTTTGAGGTGTTGGACAACTTATAAAGTAATAAATTGTGCTCATCCGCGAACACAATAGGTATAATTTGAATTAATGTAAAAAAAATGTAACTTTTTAAAGGAGCTGTAATTTTTATAGTATTTTACACTATTTATCAGCTTATCTCGTGTTATTTTCTGTACAAAAAAAACATTTTTTTTATAACAATACGAAAATATTTTTTAGTACTCCTTTTAATGAGTCAAGATCCATAAATAGCAAACTTGTTGCCCAGGATGATGATTGGAGGAGATAAAAATTGAGGATTCACGTGGCCATATAATTGTCGTTCGCATTTACAATTTCACTACAGTTGTATGCGAGTATTAAGTGCAGCAGTGATTTCCACGCAGTAAAAGGCGATGATAGGCCAATTAACCGAACTCCAAATACTGGAACAACTCGAGGGATCAACGGTTTCTCAATCGAAATTCGGTAGGCCAAAAGGAGTAGAGACTAAAATAAAGCGAACCCGAGAGCGCGAGAAACTCGTCACGCGGTCGTTCCGCCCAATAAACTAGGATTCGCCGAAATTTCGTGCGGCAAAACCAAAAATGAAAGGAGCACCGTCTGATTATGTATTCATTAGGCTTTTTTTGCGGAGGGATCAGTGGACTGGCGCCGCCGCTGTTGCTGTATTATGTGTATATATACATAAAGCGTGGAAACGGAAAAAAATTAATAGCAGCTCGTTTCAGGAGTAATTTTGGTGGATATTCCGAGAAGCTCCTTGGCCGCGGGAAAGTGCATTGCCATCGTTGGCTTTTTTTTCCCCTTCTGTTTTCTGTAAGCGAGTTTTCGTTCTTGGTATACAAAAAAATCCCGTCATTTGCATTAAGATTTATGTTTTTTCACCAAATTAACGGCAATGATTATTCGCCACGAGTCGGTGGTCGGTGTCTTTTGTATTTTTCCGAGTTTGTATGCTCTGTGTATAGAAACCAGTTGCCATCCGCTTGTGGTGATGAAGTTAATTCTAAATTCAAAGCGTAATTAAAACTCGAAATGGCTGAGTCTTCTCTTACATGATAATCTAGTAACGTATTGGAAAAAAAATTTATGAATTTAATTAATAAAAAGTTAATGAAACTTTTCTTTAGCACACAAGCAGTGTAAACTATTCTCTCGAAATGTTTGTGCGCCAGACAGTACTTGTGTTCATAAAGCAAATGGTTTGGTCACGCTCCACCTTGCCGTAACAAAATAAGTCTGTATGTATATAAAATTTGATTTTAAAAATGCTTTTCTGATCAATATCATAATGATAAAAAATACCCAAATGCTGCACTTTCTCAATTATAGTCTAAAAGTTGAGGATATATTGAAAAGAAAAGTTCGTTTCCCTGAGCATGACTGTTTTTTATATGCTTTCATCTAACTCGTAGTACCCGTCCTGTTGTAATGGAACTGGCAGAATCTTACGGTCAATTTTCAACTAAAACTTTGTAGAGTAGCTAAAAATATATTTTTGTGTTTTATTTTATTTTTTTTATGAAATGCTTGCCACGAATTACAATGATAGACCTATTATTTTTTTTTTTTTTAAGTAGGTAGAAAATACAGGGTAGATACGGTGCAAATTATCTAATCGATAGTTGATATCTCTTGTATGGATCTTTGATCCCTTATAGCGTGTGTAACCCAGCTGATTACAATACTTTTGTCATTTTAAACGGAAATGATAGTCTCACTCATATAAAACAAAAAGTTTTAATACACGAATAAATAGCCTTGAATGAGATACACAGAATTCAAACAAAAAAAGATTTTTGGCGTTTTTGTCGATACAATCACGCCAAAAAAACAAACCGCGAAAGCGAAACTTTTTCATTACTCAAGCAACCGATGCGCCAGCAAGGCACAATCCTTCGTCCTGGTTAAACCAACGTTGCAGGATAAAGAGGCAAAGAGGGACGACCTATATAGCACACCGCAAACAAGAACCCCCTCTTTTCTTTTCCGGCACCAAAATCATCGTATACACATGATCATACACAAGCGCATCGCTTTAGGCAAATCGAGCCACCAGCTAATTATTACGGAATCTAAGCTCTAGCGTGTCCACGTATACGCGACCACGATCGCGAGTGGCCGTGAAGTTTGACTAGCACACCATACCAGCTATATCCACGGCCTTAGACAGACTGTGTATACCTAAGTTGATGTGTATAATATATAATACACACAAAAGAGCAGATACGAAATGGCCCGCGGGGACCGTGTTTACACAGGCCCTCGTAGAATTATTATACACGTATACCCACATAAAGGCGTGCATTTGAGCGGATGCGCCAAGCCGCGCTACCACCGTATGCAATATCATGTACGTGTACGCACAGCTTGACTGTGTAGCATCGTGGAAACGCGCTTTTCACTCGTTGGCTCATAAATGCTACATTACTTACTTGTACGTATACATGCACACCTAACTCTTTTCCAGTGATGTGTTGTGTGTGGTATAATACACGCCGGCAATGTTGTGCGCAAAGTACCCATCCGTCCCTCCGAGCTTTTCCGCGAGTGAAGCGGACACGTGCTTATTTTGTAATCATACACACATGTACATCATCCCACCTATACGGCAGCACTTGTATTTTTTTTGTGCGGAAGCCCTATCACTCGAGCACACCGTCCGGGTTCCATCATTATACTCGCCGCGCGTTATTTGCATAATTCGCGCATCGGATATCAAAGGCGCTTGGGAAAAATCGATCGGAGGGATGCTATTTAATCCGAAAACAAACACACGTCCCTCCGAACTCTTCCGACATCCCGTGCTCTCCTTTGTGTAATAACCAACGCGATGCCCATTACGGGCATGGACCCTTTGGCTATGCGCAGCTCTCTACTCCCATATTTTTTTTTTTTTTTCGCTGATGCGCAGAATATTATACATTAACATCGACAAGACAGTGCACGTGCACTTATGATGGGTGTACGGAAAAGGAGCAATAAAAATTTAAAGTAAAGCCTCGCAGGGGGAGAAAATACAGCGATAAAAAAGTCCCGTTTGCTCCTGTTGCATTATAATATACATATATTTATACACGGAGCACGACTGCAAGGTCCGGTGGGAGCCTTTGGTGTATAGTGACGCGTGTAACTGTTGAGGGGGGGAAAAAAAAATCATGCAACATCCAGATCATCCAGAGGCTCTCGGCTAATGAGGTTAACATGCAGCGTTGCTTTTTGCCCACGAGTTGGTAAAAGTGGAGTGTAGGTATTAGGAAAAGCGTTATTTGACGCGCTTGTGATTAACGAGATCTGCGCCTCGAGATGTGCCGTTTGCGTCAAAATACTTGTATAATGTAATATATGCTGGTAGAAAATGCACGAGATTTTGTTCCCGCGTGAGTTAGTTTTGCTTGACGGGTTGGTGATGAGGGTATATTATACCCACCCTCGTTGATTCCAGCGTTGTTGGACTGCTTGTACGTGAAGCTGATTCGTTAGCGCGAGTTTTATTTTTATTTATTAATTTTTTTATTTTTTGATCGTCTGATCATATTAATTGCCGCGAGCTAAGGGTGTTTCGACCATTTTGTGTACCTTTTCTTACACGAATGATAATCTGCACGAGGCATAAATTTCATAAATTGCTATTAATCATTGTATTTTGAATTTCATACATTGGATTATAATATATGAGCAAAAAAAGTGCGTACAATCTTTGGAATCGCTCGGGGAATTGTTCAATTACCAATATTACCTCTAAATAAATGTTGGCTTCAGAAGTTAAAAAAGTTTCGTCACGAAACAGTGTACATTACACTGCTAAGGACGAGAGACGCATATGTTTCTACTTTGGTCCCTCCAGGCTGATATGCTCGAGCAGTATGTTTAGCTTTAGTATAGTAGCATCGTCACTGCAAAAACAGACGAGCAGTTGTGCTGACAAGGAGGAGTTTGCTAACGATAATATTGATTATTGTCACGTGCACTTTTATTTTTATGATGAACCAATACGGAGGTCTTAATTAAATTTCTCATGTCTAAATAAAACAATGCTCCAACTTGTGTCTTGTATCGATACGGTCAGTTTATCACTTGTATCGTATACATGAAATAATTTTAGATTGGTAAATTTGTTGCACCAAGGAATAAGTAATACCTCAACAATTTGTGAGAATGATGAAGATTGTAGTTGAAATTTCCATACTACTATCAGTGCCTTTTCACTAAAGTAGAGGTTACCTTTGAACTCAATTGCATCACTTGATCCCATGTGAATAAAATAAGGGATTACAATTGAGAATATTGCTGTCAAGTTGAGTTATTTTTTAATATCAAGATTATTCTTTGTGTCGAGCATTTTTTTCAAGCATGGACCAGACACTCGATGAACTCGATTTTTTCTGCAAATCTTGAAGGTATCAACAATACGTCTTTTATCGAGGTAATTCGCCTTCGACTCAGAAATCTTTTTGATGTAACAAATTGTAGTGATAAGTAGATTTTGTTGTTTGTGCCTCTTCTGCAGAATCACGAATTGTCAATCATTAATACTCCCGTCGGATGAAGAGTTGTTGAAAGCCATTTTCGAGGCCATTTTAGCTGACGTAAAAGATATATGCTCTATTTTACACAATTTACAAGTGTTTCGTCCAGCTGCGATAAATAGATTAAAAGCACCTTTTGTTAATCTGCATGTATAAACATGATGGAGAGAAAGAGCATCATCAAGATAATTATTTATAATTAATCATTATTTAATTAACATTGGCATTGTGCTGCATGAAAGTAAATCATCCATCAGCTGTAAGCAATCCATTTAACAAACACGATTTTCCTTCCAAACCTACGAAATGAAATTTCACCCAACAGTTATGTTTTGAAAAAACCTGTCAGACGCTATTGCCGAACTTCATGAGCATACAACACGCAAGGGGGTGGGGTAAACTAGGCGCTAAGAGTTTCTTCTTTGCAACGAAAAGAAAATCCCTCAATCGTGCACTGATGCGTGCAAGCACCAGCAAAGAAAAGCCAAAGAGAATTATTATCATTACAAGCGCAACAGATCAACGGCATGTAGTCAAAACACTCGGGTGTGCTCGCTCGTCTGGTGGAAGCGCAGTGCGCTGTACCTCACTCGCGTAATTACGTCCATTAGCTCAGTTCCAACGAGGAACTATGGAATACATGTATGTATATATTCACCAAATGCTGTACAGACGGAGAGAAGAGTTCGATTAGCGCAAAACTGCGCTCACATTATACACACTTACCCGTATGCATATATATATATACACGTGCGCGTAAACTGCGCGGGAACCGAGGGTTGCGCACTGTTGTGGTGATTAGCGATAATCGACCGACCGTTGCCTGAATATTTACCACTGGGCGCCCGTGGAAAAGCAAGGAAAATGTCGATATTGTTTTAACGCGGTTGGTACACGTATACCTGTAAACGGGAGAGCCAAGCGAGGGACCAAATCTCCAAGTCATAAGGCTAAGTCTCGTCAAGGTGAAAATCACGCGTGTGGGAACATTATTCGTACGCACATACGGAGCCTTTCGATTTCAATTAGCCATTGTAGCACCAAGACTTTGCGCTGAGTGGTACACACACTCCTTTCCTCTCGCTCCTTTGGCGTGAAATAAAGGATGCGAGTTCATTGCGTGGAAATTTATATTTATATACACATATATACATTGTGTGGCCAAATTGCTGCAGCCAAGTAATTAGAAAATTATTTCTCTATTTCTCGCGGCAACGGCGCTGGAAAACTCTCGTATACACCGATATTATTGTGAGCTGGACACTCGTGCTTTCGACACGCCTTTGAGCCACTGCTGCTGCTGGTAGATTTTTATCATCCAATTTATGTGTATATACATACGTGTTATATTATGTTCTCTTTCAGCTCGGCGTGCCCGCGCGCGTGTGTGTGGGGCGATACCGCGTTATTATATTCTCCCAGTGAGCGGCGATTATTGTGATTTACAAAATCATTGCCTCGTTTTCTTTGGCGCGCCCCAGTTACGTACATCGGATTGGGCTCGCGTTATTAACACTCGGAGAAAAATGGTAAGTACTTTACCGATGGGTGCACGGTGTGGAGGTTTCTCATTATAGGGAGGGGAGGAAATAGTAGCTCTCGACTTTGACGATTAATTGAATGGAGTGGAAAGCCGTTTAATCGGCGCGTAACGCGTGTTTAATAAGATATTTCCCTTGATTGAAACGAATGCGATTATCATTGCGTGGCTCACTTTTAGTGCCGCGCTTCGATGGTAGAAGCAATAAAAGTAAACGACGTATGGATGTTTGACTCGAGTATATCTGCCATAGGTTGAAGTGACGGTAAGTTTTGTTTGGCTTTGACAAAATTGGACAAATCGATCGCCAACAATGAGAGTTAACTAATCAGAGAAGAAATTTAAAGACGTGTGATTACCCTCCGATGATTTTCTCATTCACGTGGATGAACTTGTAGTGCTGGATATGACTAAAGAGATTCATTCTACGCTGATGGTTGTACCAATGATCACGAGATGATCACCGAAATTTTGTTGTCGGAGCCCCAACTAGTTAAAAAGCAACAATCGGACTGTTACAATAATATTGCAAATGGCGTGACTGTTTAAGTAAATCTAATGTGTAAATATTCACAGTAAGGATATACTGTTACAAAGACCAACGATTCTAAAATGCGATACTGACTGTATCGTATATGAAGTACATCATCAACTCAGCGTCGTAAATATTGATCCGAAAAAGTAATAAAACGATATCCCATTAAATTTTAAGACACTGTATAAATAAACGTAAGGCAAGCTGCAGATCGATCGATCAATAGCATCCATCCCGACAAGAAAGGCCAATGTGTACAATACAAACACATGAATTATATGGCTATGAGCTGCCATCCAAAACCATACGTGTATATATATATATATACACATGCATATATAATTCAAATCGGATCTTTATGAATGCGGGCACGGCTATAGTAGGTGAGATTGAATTAAAAGCTCAGACTCGAGGGCCGCTTAATCTTCCAGATCAAGTGCATCGTGCTCCCCCCCGACGCGTCTGTGTTGCAAAAATATATATGCGCTGGGAAGAAGAAATCGTACTCTCGCGCGATCGATTCATTCCACAGGTTTGTTTTATAGATGTCGTTAGGTCGGCCGAGAATTCCGCGGAATTTTTTTTTTTTTTCTTCATTTTCTCCACTCGGATCGAATGGCTAAATTGCGTAATGAATGAATTGTGTGCTTCACGGTTATTAATGCCGATTGACACACTCGCAGATGCGATTGTGTTTATCGTACGAAAATATTTAGCTCGCGTTGTAAACTTGTCGTGTACACTGTATCATGACAGTATATTGGTGTTAAATACGCACTATATTTATTTCGTGTGCACAAAGTATGGGACGCTCCGTGACACCTTACGTGTTCGCTCTAAATCAGCTCTATTCGATCGATCATATGTGTAAAAGACACACACCTCATACCGAATACTCACAGATAATGGGGTTTCATTTGAATTTTATGACATGCGATAATTTTCATCCCGTACACGGTGTGGGCACGATCAAAGAGTCGTCTGTATACTTCCCAGGCCCGTAAATTTTTATAGGCGCTGCGATATGCTATTCTGACCAATACGCACGTGTAACCAATAATAAATCCCATTTAAAACTTCGGGGCCGGAGCAAGCTCGTATGTTTCTCTGAGCTGTACGCAAGAGCTTGTAGTATATATTTGATTTTCCCATGACATAAACGTATAGGTGGACACCTCAAATACCGTCTACGAGTGATAATGGACGACGTGGTATCAGTGAGAGTAAATCTGAAAAACGTATAGTCTCGATTTGATTCGTCTACACCAATAAAAAAAAAAAAAAAAAAAAAAAATCGTAGGTTCGCGTGGCGTCGCGACGCCGAGGAGGATACCTTGGAGAGTAAAGATGCAATCTGCAGGAAAGAAGCGCCGGGGAACTCGCCCATCACGATCACCCGCGCCGATAACGACGCCCATCCTAGGGGGTGGCTACCGCCGCTTACCCGCTCGTCTTCACTCCCGGCTAAATTGGAAGTTATCGCGCTGCCGTGCGAGGCGCCTGCTCTCTTCTTGGCTGGGTTATTTTATTTTTCAAAGACTCGGCGAGAAGAGAACATAACTGGTTTCGGGAAGCTTGTGCGAGCCGCGTCAGAATTATCGATGCCGACTGAGATATACTCGCACATTGGTTGGGATTTTTGCTGATGCTGCAAGACTTGTGTACCGTTTTTTGTGAATCTTGCTTTTTTTTGTTGACTGTAAAATGTAACTTTTAGTAAGTCATTGTTTATCAGTAGGTGCGAGTCGTATTTAACTGTATTCCTATACAAATGTGCTGCAAACCGTATACGAGAAACCAATTGATAAATAACACGGTGATGATTTTTTTTCACTCAGATTGTATCTAAAATAAATTTTCAGCAAAATTTTTACATTTTATAGTACCTCTAGAACTGAAACTCAATTAAAAAATCTTTTTTACTTAATTATACAGGTGCGCTTTTATTAATGACCTTTAAAGGCAAAAAAGCTTTTTTCCTGACTTGTATCTATATCATCAACAAAAGCGAAAATGACCCTAACAATTAAATAGTTTGATAATTCTTACTTTCAATTATAATGCTAACAAAAGGTCTTTTTCTTTTTGTATTTAAAAATATATATTTATAATTTGCTCACATTTTTTTTATTATCAACTCTATAACTCTGTATTTGATTTTCAATTTCAAAGAATCTACCGTCTGTAAAAAAACGTTAGAATGACAGTGGAGATTCGTCTTTCAATGATACATCCGTTATCGCCTTTAACAAAATCTTAACAAAATTCCTTGGAAATTACATAAAGTCCTAGCTATATAGAAATTCGTTTTAGCACACCCAAAAAATTCCGGTCATCCCAAAAATTGTTCTTTTTCTTTCATTGAACCATTATCATGATCATATTTTTATCAATGTTTTAAAAAAACTGTCGATATGAAACGAGAAGTTACGAAAAAAACGTTGCCTCACGGAGATGTGATTTCCGCTTATTCTGCATCTTGAAAGTTTCTTCCACTTGGACAATATCGCTGACTATAAAAACACGGTATACCATTAAACTACCTCACTTTCTGTGCATAAAAAACGTTATTATTCAAAATGATGCAATTGGTAGAGAAAACCTTCATTGGCCTGCAGCTCCCAAATTATTTTTCCCCACGAAATATATTCCTTCTACATACTTTAAATGCAAAATAAAGAAACCTAAACTAGAACAATTAGTTTTGCGTTTCCAATCAATTGCTATTCCACTTGGAGTCAGTTTTAAAGAAATGCCAATCAGCGAAATCAATCCCCCGTGCATGTAAACAGCAGCATCTTACGAAATCTCTGGGTCATGCACAAATCGATTTGGGAGGAACGACGAGGGCTCCCCAGCCGCAAATTGGCCGTGTGTCCTACGTCAAACGAGCGCAACTCTCTCACTGAGATCATTTGCTCAGCCAAGCACACACGAGCACTCGTATAGTCGATCTCGGGAAATGGAAAAACAAGGGTAGACTCCATGGGCAGATGAATAATAGGTGAGCGAGTATATATAGGTGTACATGTTACCCAGCTCGACTTGCATAACCGTAAGTGCAGTGTATGAAAATCGAGAAGCACTGGGATCCGAGACAAGACATAGAGAGTCACAAGCAGGTACTCCCCGCCCTTCTTGCATGATTTTGTGCCATATTCCTACCTCAATGGCTGCTGCACGTATACAATATAATATGTGCACGTTATGAGCGTAAAAAGAGATGGCCAGCCTCTCACTGTCTCGTTCTCGATTAGCGAGACACGTCCGAGTCGTGAATCTACTCTCTTTATAGCTGCAAGGCTCGTATATATATATATACGTATGCTATATCGCGCGCGCGCGCGAAACATCACGTCTTTTAAATATATATGTACTTAGCATGTGCATTTGGGGTCCGTGCCCGTGCGCGGGTGTCTCGTCACGTATTTGCGATTATGCTGTTGTAAGTGCGCAATGAGTATATGAGCTAGCTGTTTGGACACTACATACGTACATCAGAGACGATTAGACGCTTGAAACTGCTTCTCTTCTTGGTTCTTTGCATGGATGTATGTGTCCATTTGTGCTTGAATGTGCATTTGTGCTCCTGTACATATATATATATGAAAAGATGAGTGTCGAATAATATATCGTGCTACCGTAAACCGTCTGGACACAAGAATTTTATTCATAGTTTTGGAAAATTTATCACTTGATTATAATTGTCTCGAGTTAGTGGGTAGTTGTGGCAAGACTTAGCCAAGTACGGATATCTGATGTGATAATAAGAGAAATAATCTCCGTTTGGTAACTGTTGACTTTAAGTTTCAAATTATTACACAAAAATCGACCAAATGTACAATAAAGTACCTGGGGAAATGGTAAAATTATCACTCCGAGGGTAAAACAATCATAATGTGTATATTTCAATCAAGTAAGAAATATCAGTTAAGGTATACCTGAATGTATATTGGTCCTTTCCTAAACCATTTTTTTTATTATTCATATGGGTAAAGATTCCAGTGAATAAAAGAGTAATAATTTTTAAGCTGATTGTCTCGATAAAAGCAATACAAATTATCAGGAATCTTTATCTTTAACCATATTTATATATTTACAAGTTACACTTATAAAGAATTTGAGTTGAAACTTTTTCTAGAATTAACGTGACTTGATCAACTATACTTCGAACCTTTTTTTTTTAAGTGCTTTATGATTAACTCTGGTATGAAAAGTGAGTTGTCCAAGTCGTGTCGTACATTACTGAATAAAATGAATTTAAAAAGTTAACCAAACAAAAAACATTTCCCGAAATTTCAATACTCCCATTTACGTGATTTCTCACAGGACATAGCATGATAATTCCAGTCCCGATTCTTACTTCACAATTTATTCTGAATCGTAGGTACGTGGGTTATATAAAATCCCAATCACGGCTCGATGCACGCACCTGTGCAATCCAGTAAAACGGATGTTTGCGATACTCGGTGCACTAGCTACAAGTGTACCATCGCACAATCAGTAAAACTCGGCCGATCATCGCGTGGAGTGTGTGCCCACGCATAATATTTGTGTCCTGCGAACCGTGCCGGTGCACTCCTCCAATTGAAAGCGTAATCCATATAGGCGCGTGTAAACATGTATCCTCGTATGTATAATAGGCAGGTACTTACAATGAAAAAAGTATGGTAAACGGTGAAAGTCGTCCTCGGGAGCTGTGCGCGTGGAAAAGAGAAGAATACGCGTGAAATGGGAGAAAAAGTAGCGGCTGCTCTGATTATTAGCCGTCTCGTGTGTCAGTAGGTCCCCTGTGCTCACTACTCATCATGTGTATAATATAATCATACACGCGTGTAACTCATTTTTCTCCCGCCTCGTAGCGAAAGGATGTGCGTCGCGGGTCCATTTGAAAGGCTAATGCACCTTGTGCCTCTGTACCCAAGGATATATAGTTGGTACAGTTGGTAATTACACCACTGGGAACGCCGATAAACTACGAATTATCGCGTTAATCATTTTTCCCCGTTGCCATTTTCCCCTCTAGAAAGGCGTACGGTAGTTGTTGCTCGTTTCATCGATTCGAGATCCGATGTGATGATTGCATAGGGTACACCGATGATAATAACCTACCGATTTGTTTTAATTGCTTCTTTATTTTTTTTTTTCCTCTAACGTTAACGACACATTTTTTTTTTTTTTCTTTTTTTTTTCTCTGATGCGCGATCGCTTCCAGCGGTAAGATCGATGACGCGGCTTGATGCATTTCAATAGACCGGTATTCCATATATCTAATCAAGTAACAAATGCGCCATAAATATTTATCCCGCGCGCGCTTGAATTATTCATCCGTGCGCGCACGCGTCACGGTTTATACGGCGTAGCTGTAAGTGATTAAAAAAAACTCGGATTTTTCAATCTCGTCCTCGACAATACAGAAAAATTCACCGGGTCCAGCTCTCCCGACCAGTCATCGTCACCTGCAGATCCGTCCACAACGTCATATGCTGTTGAAAATTTTATTTCCACGCAATTTATCATCCCCTTCGCGTAAACCCCCCGCTCCTACGGAGAGAGCGCACAATATACGTCGCGTATCCGTCTTAAATCGCGCTGCAATTGCCGCGGTCACATACGCTCATGTGCGAAGAAAAATGCAATATACCCCCCGCGAGATCTGCATAATATTACGCGCGTGCTCCGTACCCACGGCATATTATATGCATATGCTTCATCTCTCGCACGCTGTCACGAAATATAATAACGAACTAACGTATATACATGTATACATGCATCGGTGCAACGCTGCTCGTGACGCGTATAATATCATACATACGTAGGGCGTACGGAGAAGTAGGTATGGGTATATCCATCTTCCTTCCGTGAAAAGTAAACGATCCTCGCCTCGGACGACCGATCGATTAAGATACTATGTACATGCACACCTGGGTATAGGTATATATATANTATCGTAATTTTCTCGACCTGTACACTATTTGGATGATTTTTGAATATATATATACATGTTGTGCGCTCGTGGGCGCCTCGCGTCGCGGCGGCGCATAAATATGTAATTTTTAATTAATTTAGCGAGGCCGCATGCAGAAAAGGGAGGCGAGGGAGGAGATGACGACTAGCTCGCATGCACAGTCGTATATATATGGCGGCGTACCCTAGCACACGGGTATATATGTATATGTATGTGATTGCAATGCTATAGCTCGTTATTATTCCGGCAGGCAACGGGCGAGCGTCACGTGCGTGCGCCGTATCTCACCGTGTATGTGTGCACTTTGTACGTATATGATGTACATCGTGCACACAATGACTCCTGTCCGCGTTGGTGTTGCCGGAGACGCGAGGCTCGTTGATTAATCACGAGAGGGCACACACACACACACAGCCGGGCGCAAAACGAGAGAAACTCTCTGCTGCAGCGGACTCGTCATTGTTCCGTGTGCGTCGTGTATTATAAATACAGGCATTGTTGTCACCGCGACCGCGAGCGTTTCGTGACCCGAGCCTGTTCCACCCACTGCGAGCGCTGCCGGGCTTAGGTCTTATTTGCCTTGTTTATTTATTTATTTGTTTATCGTCCTGTTTGGGTGTTTAGGCGCATGCGATGAGCGTGACGCGTGGGTAAATGGTTTTTGTACATTATCTGCGTGATTCCCACAAAAACATCCGCTTTTCAAAGTGTACAAGTGTACGAGGAACAAGTTTTTTTTTTTTTTTTTTTTTTGGCATGGAACATAGTTACAGAAATTGTAGTACAAAAATACAAGAGACGTCTTTCATAAAACGTCTGGGGTCTTTTCTTAAAAAGAGGGAATTTCAAGATATTTCATGCCAAAGTTACCAACTATTGAGTAGAAAAATTGGAAGGTTACGAGAGAATTTTTATCGTCATAAACTGTTTACTTTTTTATTAATTACACACGAAAATATCTTCGTTCATAAAAATTTTGTTTTCAAAACATAGCTGGGGGACATAATATATCATCTCTAATTTTTTGAACAAAAAGGACAACCTCGAAAATTGCGTTCTAATGCCTAATAAATTTAAGGAGTTAGTCGGTTCTTTCCTTCGCACATGGTTTACTTGCGTCTCTATAATTTTTGTATGTTCTAAGCGCTGGAATCACACTGGTAACCATACAAGGTTGCGAAAGAATCACACTTTTAAAGATATCGCTTTTTTTTAAGGCTTCTAAACTTGCACTTCTAATATTTGTTTTTGCTCACTTAACAAAATCATGATTGATTCATGTGATATTTAACATTCCTATCTTATGAAAATTAAAGTATGTCACAGGCGTTTGAAAAAAAAAAAAAAAAAAAAATTATTCACAGATTCAACATTGAGATACACACACAAAAACTTGCATCAAAACTTAGTCTCGGTGGGCGAACATTATCCAAAGTAAGTTTAAAGTCATCGACTAATTTTGTAAGAACTATTAGTTTTAAACACGAAGATCTTACGGCTCAACTCCTGCGTGAAATATGCGAGCTCACGCATACATCCAGGCGAGGGATAGTGTCTTCTTTGGACCCTTTGGTAGATCTACTCATCTCTGCCCAAAAATTCCAACAATGTCTTTTCATCTCATAAGCGTACAATGGAGGTTGTAACATTATTGTAAATTACTAGAAAACCTGCTTGTGATCGATTTGAACGTACAATCAAATTGTTTGTAACCACGAAGAGTTTAACAACAGAGCTGCGGCATTGTACGTCTCCAAGTGCAAGAACTACCTTAGTCATCAGTCATCTGCCGTTACCAGCTTCTCGAAACTCGAATGGGTGCACATTAATCTTCAAACCACCAAGACGTACTCTCTTACAATGATGATTCAAAGGAATGGATGAAATTTCTGTCTGACACTTTGAAAATCGATTAACTGCGCTCACACCAAATATTCGTCACCAGCACAAGCATCATTCTTCAAATTATTCATTTAAATGGAATTAGATCTTGTAGTACCCACAACGAATAAATTATCAACAAGTATCAGTTGTGCTCAGCTACTGCGTTTGGCTATGACATAAATATAGTACATTTATCGACACCATACTAATCTTATAGGTATTATTTTTGGCGGCTGAAACCTAAATTTCATCCTCTGCTCATTTTCAATATGCACAAATTAACAGTTAGTACATAGTTTTACAATAAACGACGTTATTTCGTTAGCACTCACTTATATGATGTATCTAGGAGATCGTTCGCGTACACAATTTCATAAAAATATTTTAGCACTATCAGATGACCAATTCTGTCTCTTTGTTGGCCCAAATACCTTTGATGCCAAAGTAAGAGCTGATTCATGTTAGAGCGTCCTGCGCTAGAGAAGCACCAATAACCGCTTGGTAAATTTTAAAATATTTGGTATAAGTATTGAAAAACAAATTTTTAAACTTCCTTTATTTAATTTGTTTATCATACGTATGAAAATTAAAGCACACAGACGGACAGTCCCGTCGGTAATGTATAGTGCAGCGAAGAAACAAATATAAAGCACATTGGGGAGAGAGGAAAGGAATGTCGAAATTTCAATTGGTATATCTACCAGCCACATATTTATTATACAGAAAGACCTTAAAAACATAGTCTTTGCCGCGTGAGCTGTTTTTAAAACCAATAAGTTTCACCTTGCATCACGGTCTCTTAATTTCTTTTTCTCTAACTTTTTTTTTGTTTTTTTTGTTTTTTTGTTTTTAGAAACCTTATATAATTAATGGTTTGCTCAAAGAAGATCAGTAGATGTACGTGAGTACAGACAAGAAGAAGAAGAAAAAAAAGATACAAGACGAACAGCCTGTGATTAGATCTCCGGGGCTGAAATTTTCAGTCCTTCTTTTTCCATCTCCAAGCAGGTAGGTATACACTCACGTATCCAAAGAGGGAGGGGGCGAGATACACGCACGCACACCTTATACCGATTTGACGAGGAAGCAGTCAAGCGTAGCCTCTTCCCTCCTTATATTCGCCTTAGCGTCGTCTAATCCTTTTGAAATTCAATCGCTTTCACGCGGCTTCCTCCGTGTGTGCTCAAAGTTGAATAGAGTATATACCTACCGATCGTCGACTCGTCCAGCTCGTCCTTTCCTGCCCCACGTTTTATACAGTTAACCCGTTCAGCTGTGATATAATACGCTTACGCGTTTAGGTGTGTTTTGCGTTAACGGACTTTGGACTCTCGGGTGCTGTCTTCTCGATCATCTCAACGAGTGAATGTCCATACAGGCGTGTATCGAAATTTTGCCGAGCACGATTTATGTCTCATGTTTCAGTTGTAGGCATCGGTGCTCTGTATTCATTATAATTAGAGGTGATTTTCTTATCGTTTTCCCGTGTGGCATCCTTTTGAGGCCGCATAGTGTTACGGGAACAAGAAACGTGTAACAGAAACAATGCTGTTTTGATATTAACATCTTTAATTTTTTTAATTAACTCAATTTTTAGCCATACAATATTGTACAAAGTTAATTTCTTCGTCATGTGATAATAATGATATATACTAGGATGAGGGACCATTTAAATTTTTCTTTGTTTAAGCTACCGACGGAAACGCAATAAATTTTTTATCGTAATTTTCTCGACCTGTACACTATTTGGATGATTTTTGACAGGCACCCTCTAACACCTATCCGTAGAGGGTGTTGATTCTTTCCCGTTACCTCATATTCCATTACTTAACTGATAAATCATTGACCCATATCTCGATTTGTCTAGCTAATCTCTTGTCCCTTAATTTCCACTCCAACCCCACACTATCTTACCATGATATTTCCCTTTTCTCTGAGTTTTGCCTTGTATCATTCTTTAGCATAAAGTGCATCTCGGCTTTACCTATTTCTCTGACTTAATGATTTTGCTTTCGTGCCTGTGTTTTGTCTTTATCTTCAAGTCTCTAACTGAGTCTGTCTTTTAGTTTTTGTTATTCCATTTGTCAAGTTCCTCTTATTTTTTTATCCCTTTTTTTGTACTTGAACATGTGTATTAGTGTTAATCGTTTCATTTCTAGTTTTGACCTTTTCAACTTCTGTTATTGTCTCGTCTGTTTTTTACTCTGACTTTACTCCCGTAATGTTACATTTATTAAACTACCTCCATTTTGTCGCCTCGATTGAGATGCCGAATAATCTGGCTTCTAAATAAAGTTCGTAACCGTCTCAATTGACGTACGAATTCTCATGGAAAGAATATTTTGCAATTTTTGGAAAAATTCCGAAATGAATGGAGCAGGTGGCAAACGTAGAGACTTGTATATCTTTACAAGTTTGGATGTCTACCTAGTCACACGTTTGAAAATTGATAAATTAAAAAGGATACAGTAAATAAATCAGATTCAGAGCAGTTACTAGACTTTTGTTTGTCCGTAATAAGAATTAAATATGTTGAGAAATCATAGATTAACAAAAAAAAGAAAGAAATTTATGAGTCAATTAATACACACAATGTGCAATCAATCGAAACAGTCGTAGTCCAAATCATGGTCGTCTTTATTTACACACAACCGAGCCATCAACCAAATGGACTCGGAAGAAGATCACGAGGCATTTATCGACGAAGAAGAGAAATAAAAAAAAAAAAAAAAAGGAGACTATAAATACAGCACACGACGTGGCGTCTAAGAATCCAGAGACCATACAGCACGCAGGGAGCCGTAAAGTGCCGCGTTCTCGCCAAACCAATAAATATCCGAGAATTTATCGATAGGCCCGAAAGTTCGGCCGGTCGGCGAAAATCAAAAGCTTCGTGTTTTCGGGTGTCATCGCGAGGCCTCTTGCCGATAAAAAACCGCCATCGTTGTAGCCGTTCACATGTATATTCATACATCCATAAACACTATACCTTCGCCGAACTCCAATCAGCTACTTTTTTTCTGTACTCATTGGGTACACACACGCGCGCGCAAAGTCGCATGTCCCGTGCACCGCTTTTACGAGCCGTTCCGCGCTTTCAATTTCCGAAATCTTTATCGCCTGTTTTCTCAGTCGTTCTCCCGCGTGTGCTCGTCTCCCTTTATTCATCTCTTTTGGAGAACTTTTGCCGCGATAAATTTATTTTGCCGGCGTGTATTTCTTCATTATTCGCGTGTGCGTGAGTATATGCGGGAATCACGAGAGCTATACACATATTTAGAGTCAGGATGATTAGCTGTCTTTTTTTTGGTAACACCCGAGCGCTCGACGAAACCGTATCGTAATTCATGCGTTAGATATTTTTCTAATCGTGTTTCTTTCGATCGAAAATGCGATATCGAAGACACTCGGTTGTAATTGGAATTCACGCGAAGCCCCGTGGGAATCAATGACGAGAAATATACACACGAGCCATGAGTTACGCGACAGGTGATGGGAAAAATGATACCACAGTTTGGCATTTTTTGAGATCGCACTTCGACACACCTGATATGTACAAGGCACGTAGCGTATCGTCTCGTTTAAATTACAGAGTTTCTCTAAGATTCGCCAAATTTTTGAGAAGAAACTAGTACCACCGTCTTCCTCGCTCTCTCCATCGTCATAGGTGTATACACAGTGTCAGGATGAGGGACCAAAAAACTGGTTGTTGATTCGTGCCGATTTCTAGTGTCCAATATACGCATGACTCCCGATCGGTAGGGACACGCAGTGTATTCGTAGAAGAGCGAGTGCCGTGGCGCATAGCCTTGAAAATGTGGAGCGGAATATACATAAAACCAGATACAAAAACGAGTTTCACGCGCTGCGGCGCCGCGGACCGATTAGCAGCCGATTAATTAGCATAATCGACGCCGGATTTTCATCGGCTCGTCAGTTTGAGGAATAATTTGAGGAGCGAGTGTATAATATATGTCGGAGAGAAAACAAAAAGAAAAGGAAAAAAAATAAGAGCGAGGAGAGGTGTACGAGGAAGGGAGAGAAAAATAGAAGTATTACGGATGATGGAGAGGGTTGACGACGCTGCGGGAGAACCGGATCGAACGCAGCGAGCCGTGAGAGAGGAGTTGTGTGTACGTGCGTTTGACTTGTTTTGAGGAAAAAAATAAATAAAATAAAATAAAAGAGGGGCAAAAAGTGCAATCGTATTATGATAATGCGATTAAGTATTCAAATGACCAGAAATATCGCGCTGGACACTCGATACGCCGTTGCATGTTACGTGCGTGTTTGAGTCTATTATGTGCGTACGTTGCACCTTTTTTTTGGTGACGGCAGTAGCTTTATTTTTGTTTTCATCATACACCTTTTTACCAAAAGCTTGCAGTTTTTTTTTTTTTTTTTCTTAGATCGCTGAGCGATCAATATTTAACGCGTGAATAAAATTCGCATCAACGTTTTTCCAACTAACGATCCACGCGAGAGTCCATTTTGATTAAGTTGTTACCTTAGCGATAACTTAATTCACCTAGCGTCTGCTGAAATGACTTTCTTTCCTGCTCGAGTTGGAAATTAAATTCCATCACGTTACGTAGATGCATTAACATAAGAAATGATTCCCAATTAATTTCGGCCGCAAGTGCAAACGAGCCCATCATCCGTAAGGACTCCTCCCTTTCCTCTCCTCGCTTATAGGATCGCTGTATTAATACACACTTCGAGAACTATAAACTCGAAAACTGCTTTGCATAGTCACTTAATTAAGATTATAACTCCGCAGACCGTGTCGGGGAGGAGGGAGCGGATCGCGGCGCTGCAGCTGCTGTTGCGGCGATTATTTCGTGCTCCGATCCGATCGGCTCTTGAAATCGGCTTCTAAGTGAAATTTTACGGGCGGTGTTAAATTACAAAGCGCACGCGTCCAGCGTTTTAATCGCGGTATCGCGTATACGCACTCGAGAATAACGTGTGTATATAAGTGTACTCGTCATGTGGTACTTATGTGTGTAATATACCTATATACGCTTGGTAAGTGGACGAATCGCCTGCGTTGAAGTAAAAATTTTATTCATCAGTACGTATGAGGTAGAAATTTAATTATTAAACCTTAAGTAAAGTTTTGCTTCACATGTTGCAGACTTTCAAAGATTTCTTTTTCATCTTATCTATGTGCTTTGGTAGTTATATTGTTAAAGCTGCAAAATTCTCACTTTTAAATCTTTAATAATCTAAAAAACTTGATTTTCAAGCTTGGGATGTTGGATATCTGGTATAATTCAAGTGTGACTCAAGTATATTTTTGTTGAAAAAACCACCACTCGAAGGCTCAAAACTTTTGACACATTGACAAATAGATACGTACAAGTGTCGTCTATTCTCGAAGCTTAAGAACTACGAAGTTGTTTATTCATTTACCGCGAACTCGTGTCACGTCACAATAAAAATTTCAAAATGACATCTAACTACATTCAGCGAAACTCTGGTGTTTAAATATACACACAAAATGTATCATGAATTTTGAATCATAGATTACACACTAGAAAGTTTATAAAAGGAAAAACACAATAAACTGATCGTCTGTACGTCCAGTTCTGACGCGCAAATCGATCGCTCGATGGGGCCGACTATAGTGCATTTCTCCGGTATAAAGTCCACGCACGCATAAATATACACGGGTCATTTCACGAAAACTTTGTTGTAATAAATATTAGGAACAATTAGTTCAAGTATTTTTCATTTTAATCTTTTCTAAGCATTGTCAGCTAGAAAAATAAAGGTAAAATATTAATCGTCTGTATGATGGAAATTCTTCTCGAAGCGAGGTATAGTGCCATTATCTAGTACTTGAAGTAACTTGTGTGAGGGATCTTTTAACTTACTTTTGAAAAATCACATAAATGTTTTAAAAGTAATCAGCACAAGTTCAATTTACACTCACAAATTAATTTTGACTCTTTCAAATGGGTCAGAGGCTTATGATTTTATGGGGTCACTTTACTGATTCTTAACACTGGAATAGGGCCATTTTTATTTGGGAATGTTTAATACATGAAAATATTATTTTTTAACTCTAGATCTTACTTCAGAAATTCAGTTTTCCAGGTATAGGTTTCCTGGTGCCCTGTCATTATTGTAGTCCATTTAGTAATTTTTTAGAAAAAGCACGTGTTTCATGATATTACGATCGATATAAAAACATTCGTTAGCCCGTCACGACACAAAGTGAGTTGGGAAAAAATTCCGGATACATTCTTCATACTCATTTGGAACCTCCCTTCCACGCGTTATTGCATTTTTCCGTAAAATAATACCTGTACGTATTTTACACTGCATATACGCCAACGGCGCCCGCCATCGCCAAGTGCATTACGTATCTTTAATAATTTCGCGAGAGCCGCTGATAGCCAAGTGGGATTTCCGCTGTATGGATAATAGGTAGGCCGTGGCAAAGCTGTCTGCTCGTCGTCGTTCTGCAGGGCATACATTCACAACAGTATACATACATATATGTACATACGGCAGGTGTGTCGTCGGTCTCTCTTATATACATCAGAGTCGATATTGCTCGTTTGAGACACGCCTATACTTACCTATCATGACGATGATGGGTCACGCGAGGCTATCACGCACGTCGAGCACGAAAGTTTGTGCGCAGCTAAATCGAGAGGAGAGAAAAAAAAACAAGTCTTGTTTTCTCCGAAAGTCTACGACTATGCTCTTTTAATATTAACTTTGGCCGAGGTGACTATTTTTGTTATTTTTACTATTCTTTATTTTCAAGTTACTAAGGCTTTTATTATAAATTTGCTTCTTTTGAAAGGGAGGGTTTGTGATTAATGAAAAAACACCGATACTTATTTTTTGTAATTACTTGATCTACTTTACACTGAATGCATGAGTTTGACCACAATTTCACAGTACGCATCCCGCGTAAAAATTTTTAAGTTTGGCCAAACTTACGCAAAAGTTCATGTGGTCAACGTTTGGCCAAACTTCGGCCAAGCTTGGGCAATGAGAAAATCCCAAACTTGGATTTTTGTTTGAATATTTGACTCAAGTTTAGCAAATGTTTATCCAAACGTCTAAAAAATTAATTTGTTGCGTCAGGATATTAGTTGGTCTGCTACGACTTACGAAAAATATTGAATAAAATATTCCAAAAAAATCCAAGTTTGGGATTTTCTCATTGCCCAAGTTTGGCCAAACGTTGACCTCATGAACTTTGGCGAAAGTTTGGCCAAACTTAAAAATTTTTACGCGGGATGTAAATCCTCATTTCACCCGACCGCAGGATCACATGTATATGTATATACAGTCCAAAAAATCATACAACTCCCGACACCATTATGCGAACTCAAGTGCAGCCCAGATGACATGTGGGTATACGAGTATGCATGCGCACATGCATAAATTGTTAAACATTCGAGTGTAAAAACGTACACACGGACGAACGTATACGCTTTCGTGTAGGAAAAATAGAGCAAGAAGAAGCGTAAATTCTGGTTCGACCGGTCCGGCGAGCGCGTACCCATACATATATGTATATACGCATGCATACAATAGCCTCTTATTCTCTCAGCAGCTCCCTCCTCCTATACTCATTTCTTTTTTTTTTCTTCCTTCGTATCCTCACGAATGTTCAGCAGGGCGCGAGATTCTTTGCGCTTGATTAACAAAACATCGTGAAGTTCTGTTCTCGTTTCTATATAAATGCCCTTTTGGTGTGACTTGCTATCCACAAATCGAGGTGTGATGAGCCTAAATAAGTCCCTATAGGACGTGTGTTTGAGTGTAAAGAGGAAAAATTCAAGAAAGAGCAGATTTAATTAGATTTGTCACCGTGGCATCTTCACCTATTATACATCGATCCTCCTCCTTCAATTTCACTAATTTTGTATGTATGAAGTACATATCCTGAGAGAATAAGTGTACATATAATTATGTTGTATATCGTGTGGCCAATCCGAGAACTGGTTTAAGTGTGGCACTTCAATATATTCCGGTGTTTATTACCATGGGGTTATTTTTAAGGATTCATCGGGAATAACATTTTTCACAGTCAGAGAATTTTTTATTTTTTGTATGTGCACCATTACAAGAATCTAAAAAGCTGTTCTTTTATTATACGTTGCAATGCAAGGACTGTCATGCTTATTTCGATGGTTTTTTTACTTTTGTTAATACGAGTATTTCTCTACTGCCAAAAATAAAAAAGCTCGTATTAGCACGATAAAACATTTAAAAAGGGTAAGATAAGCTTACACAAGATCATGTCATCAGGTATAATCTTGAAAAATCATTCGGGGATTACATGTTTTCGCCGTCAAACACTGGACTTGAAAAGTTGTCATCGATGCTAGTATAGAAAATTCAAATTCGTCCCAGAAGAACAGCAGCTCTTTTAGAGCATACCAACTGTTTATGTACCTCTATTTTTTAATGTTCAGTACTGTAATTCTAAAATGATATGTAAAATAAAAGATGAATGTAAAAAATGTCCCTATACTCCGTATGAGGTAATAATGAAAAATAAAGTAGTAATCCTCTCTATTGTAATAAGGCTTCTGATTTTAAGGCAGCAGGAAAATTAGGAATTGCATGTAATGAGACAATACCGTAAAGACGTACATTTTTCTTGTCAAACAATTAAAAAAAAAAAAAAGACTATTCAGAGCAATCATAACAAAAATATAAGCAACGCCTTAATAATATCTAATAAAAGAAAATGTTATGAGAGTAAAGAGGAAACGAGGCAATTCACACGTACTAAAAAAAATACACTGATTCCTGCTGTGGTACTCTCCGCATCGCAAATCAGCAACGTGCTGTCCTTATATAAAAAAGGGTCGAGTCTCAAAAAAAAAAAAAAAAAAAAAAATAGATACAGAGAACCCACAAAAAACAGAGGGGATTCAAGCCTGAAAAAAAAAAAGAAGCCAAGAAGTAAGGAAAAGAAGAATAAGGAGCCTTGGACAAGATCGAAACAGAACGGGTGGCTGCGGGGACGACGAAAGAGCCGGATGGATACAAAAGTGCGATTTAAAATAATTATAAACGCGTTATTCAGAGCCAGCCTTCCCACCCTCCTTCTTCTCTCCTGTCCGTATACCACGGAGACTTTTTTTTTTTTTTTTTTTCTTCTTTTTATATCCCTTCCTCTTCTCCGCTCGCTGACTTTACCTGTCTTTTGGTCGTACGGCCGGGCAGATGAGATGGTAATCTCGATGATTTGTTATGCCATTGTTGAAGCCTAATGAGGTGGGCTTCGCGATCGGCGCGTCCCTCTCTCTTGGGTCCACTGTCGTATGTATACACACACACACACGTATGATAATACACCCTGTACCTTCGCACATGCACGTGCCCTCGCGTGTATATATACGTATACTTTCTTGCGAGTGCGTTTAGATGCGGGCCTTGATTTCGTCGCTCTTTCGCGTCCACTCTCCTGAATATACGTGTGCATCTGCGTACGCGTATAGCAAATAATGCGTGCAGATTTTGCTACACCATTTTTAAATCCTCACCACTGGATATTATTGGTATTTATCCTTTACTTGAAAATTTCAACTCGCCCATACACGCCGAGGTACAAAGTTCGGATGTAGGTATATCATGTGTACTTATCGGCGGAACGGGATTCGGTGCTCTCTCGGAGCTACTGAAATATTGACTTTGCGGGGGTAACGCTGAATAAATATTAGATTTATGGTAATTAATGCAAAGTCGGGTGATTCGAAGGGATGCCAGTGAAAAAATATTCACGCTGCATTACCCCATACACATACATAAATATGTGCGTACGGAGGAGATATATGTTAATTTGCTGTATAATGTGTAAATGTGGGTAAGTGTGTGTGCCTCGATCGTGTTATCATTGCGTTAATTATCGCGTACTCGAGAGCGAAAAAAAAATTTTTTTTTTCTCTCTCTATGTATACGCTTGCGTGGTGTGTCTTTTTGCGCTTGGATTTACATCGCTGTCGTATTAGTCATGTACTGTATAATGTGTATATACATACCTGGGTGTCATGTATAATTGAATACTTTTGCCCCGACTTTCTTTATAAATGTATATGGATCCGAGGAAAACCCTTACTTGAATAAAAATTCATAAGACGTGTCATTACGGCTAAATATATCATCCCCGCGTTTTTCTCTTCCAGGAAACAAACGGCGACTTTTACTGAGCGTTGTTTAAAAATATTAATCCCCGACATCCCCTCCCCCTTCCTGTGTGATCTCCCAAATGGCATGCCAAAGTGAAAAAAGTGCCCCTTGGTAATACACATTACAGATTAAGAGCAAATTATTTGCTAAACAAAACCACACGTCTTGGCGAGTGTCGTGAAAAAGGAAGGGCAAAACAAAAGAGAAAAAAAAACAACAACAAATGAATTATACCTACATCAAAATGTACATCCGGAGACGAAGAGCCAAAGTTTTCGGCGATAAAACAAAAACTTGGGCGTTTGCCGTAAAGCCTTTGAGCGTCGCGAGAAAAAACATTTGACGTGCAAGAGGCAACTAAATAAATCCTTTGGGTGTATACGGAGCTCCAACAACCGGCCCTCGTATATTATAAAAAAAAAGCTCGACTGGCAGCTTAGGGGAGAGAAAAAAAATCGTCTGCACCAACAAATTAGCTCTGCGCCTCGGAAAAGTAATATCCCCGTGGATTCGTATATATTTACGCGAAAAATCGAGCAATGGAACTTTGGTACAGCTCAAGTTTGTTTTCGGCTCCCAGTGGCCGCGAGCGGGAACACACACACGTACCACTGATTTCTCGGAAGCGGCAAGCTGTTATCGGAAAAGCTCCTCTGCTTTTGGACGAAATACGTCCCGGCAAAACGACGAGAGCAGAAAAGCTCGAAAGCACAGCTGTAGGGACTGGAGAGGGACTCCCTGGCTTCATGTTGGTCTATGTATACTTTGAGCAGCTGCCTGAATATAGGTGATTCCAAAAAAAAATCGTCCACCTTGACGTATCTCAAATTTGTAAAATAATTTTTATAAAACAAAGGTTTTTCTCTTCTACCTCCATTTGGGGGTATGGGTAAAACAATTTTTAACAGAACAGCCAGATATTGTATTTATATCGAAACAAGAAATAAGTCAGTGTACTAAGTTGTTTTAAAAATTATGATGAATTAGAATGACACAAAAAAAATGTCTCTTGGTGTTCTAGCGTTTCAATAATCGATAGCATGCAACAACATGGGGTTCTTAAATTTCTTCAATTAAGAAAATGTCATTTTGTCTGAAATAAGCCAAAATGCTTGAAAAATTCTGTTCTTTTCTATAGTACTTAAAAAAACATCAACAAAGAAAATACCACAAAAGTACAATGAAAAGTCGGAAAAGGTATACATTTTGCCAAGTTTGTCGTGCATACTTGAAAAAAATACGCGTCCCCAAAGTATACCTTAAAAAACGTACCACCAAAATGTCGGAATTACCCCAATAAACATTTTTTTACAGAATCACTCGTATAGGCGCAAGTGCAGGCAAGAGAGAAAGAGAGAAGCGAGAGCGTGCCAAAAATGTGCCAGCCCCCGTACACCCAAGAGATGTATGTAAGCACCAATTTAACCGAGTCCACGGGCTTTTAGAGTAATTCGGCTCTAGAGCTTCTTAAACACCTCCTCTTCCCTCCAGCGCCTTCCTTATTTATTCGGACCCCTTCCCTCCCCGTTCGGGGCTTTTACAACCATCGCGCGCACACCACTCCAAGGGAGAGATGTTTGCGAATTTTTCGGTATTTACGGAGTTTCGCAGCCACGCGGACCTTGAGCGAAACTTTCCCTCGTATTAATCATCAGCTCGTTTTATTTCCGAGCTATAGTCGGCCTCTGACTCCCTTTTTCCACCTTTTGCGTATCCGCTTGCAGCAGGACCCACGTTGCACGAATCCGCCAACCATATATGCTTTTTCGCTAGCGAAAAATGTCGCGCACAAACTTTTCCTCGCTACTAATGTCCTTCGACTGTTTTTTAAATGCTACTGCTACTCGCACTTGTAAATTTTCATACGCTTCGTGGTTGAAATAAAATTTCAATATCAAGCTCTCAAGGGAATTTTTAAATGCGCTTACCAAAATTGACTGCCTTTGGATATACGAGAAACCCAAACATTTAATGTAATGTCTGTTAGCTAATTCGACGACACAATTTCTCTCGTTAGTGGATACCATATCATGGGCCCAATGAATTATTCTCCATCGACTGAATATTTTCAGAGCGGGAGCTTTCCATACTCGAAAACTTGTATGCAACTCCGCGAGGAAAAGAAAGACAGGTGTGTAGTGAAAACCAAACAATCAATGCACGTGCTATTTATATAGTGCAATGCACCACGTGCTACATAGATACACAACTCTAGTATTGTTTGATTTTTTATTTTATCCCTCGAATTAAATTCCACACTTGGTGACACTACGTAAAATATTCGGTACAATGAATTAATTCATATAATACGTTTTCAAGTACAAATAAGTAGACTTGTACATTATTCTAATAATATATAATTTGTATTCAAAATGTACACAAACAAATAGAATTTCCACATAGTGTATAAAAAGTAATTTTCCTTTGTCCTACAAATAGTACAAAAATATAGACTATATCTATTGATTTATCCATCCATCGATGTATCTGTCAATGTATCGATGATCTATCTAGTCATCCGCTTGTATCTATATTTATATCTATACCTTCCCCTCACAAACCAGCCAGCAATCAGCATTGCTGAAACTCTACAGAAACCGAATAACTTTCCGAGGAACCCCACAGTCCATCCAGTACGTATAGACCAATGGTAGCGAAAAGAAAAAAATAAAGCAACATCCCTGTACAGTCGAACGGGCTATCCAGTGGTGCGGAAATCGTACATCAAAGCAAGAGCCCAGCCATGCAGAGATGCCGATCTAGTTTAGTTGACCCCATCGAGCGAAAAAGCTCTTTCAACCCATTACCTTGGCGCGGACTAGAGGTGCAGAGGTACAAAACTCGGGAGACTTGATTTTTATCATTTCGTACAAGTTTAAGTTCGAGATTGAGCACTTGTCACTATACTTAGTGCTTCGGGTATTATAATAAAAAATGGAAGAAACATTGATTATCAGTCCAGGCACACTTGGAAGGTTTCTACTGATTACGTTTCCAAATTGGAACGGTGGTCACACCCAGCACTGGCTATACTTTGACAAATCATTTAGCGTTGGCACGCGAATGTAACTTTTAGTAGCCCAAAGCCGATTGATCGATCGGTATTTTATTCACACGTTTGGATCGGTCCTTGGATATTTTACTACAAGCTCGGATGTCAACCACACCGAATCGGTGAATTTCAGCTCGCCTATGAAATTCGATCCACTCTCGCCTCACGCCTATCGAAATATCGAAAGTATTTCGACGATTTCACGGTTAATAGTGGTCAACTCCATCTTGCCAAACCCATAAATCACGGAATGTCCTAAATCAACGAAAACACCCAAACTCCAACCCTCTGGCAATTATTTCGCATTGACATTCACGAAATATGTCAAAATAAACAACAACTAGGAGTAGCCTATGATCAGTTGCACTCCACGTCCCTTACTCTGTATACACTCAAGCTTTCGCGCGTATCAGAAGTTGCAAAACTCCACTCTATCACGCGTACGTACTTGTGGCAACAAAAAAAAGTCGACTCGCCGGCTAGACACTGGACGCGCAGTTCAGGAGCTTTGCGGAGCACCCCGTCGTCGTCGTAGTCGTCGTGGATTTCAAAAGCGTGATTTACTGGCTCTTTATTGAAGTGGAAATCTCTGGCGCGTTAAATTGCACAGCCGCGAGAAAATGATTGCTTCGTTTATTTATAATATATTGTTCGCGCATTGTATCGCTCTCCGTGTGTATTATCTCACGTGAGTCTCTATCGTCTATGTACGTATACATTCGATTCGTATTATCTTTATGTACCGCGTGGCGTTGCGTATGAGCTTGCGGCAACTTGTTCGTTGATAATGTGCCGTGAGCCGATTCTGAAGCAGAGAGAAAGGTATGATGGGGGAAAAACTATTTCTATTGTTTAGATGATTATACAGTCATCGGAGAAAAGGAGAGACTTTTAAAATTACAAAAATCAGTAGAATTGAGGCTGTGTCGTAATACGTGAGGGCTTAGTGTTTTTATTGATTATATAATTACATAAAATACATGTAAAAGAGATCTCTGGAAAAAAGTGTGCTCGGTGTTTCCAAAAATTATTCAACTGACTTAAAATTACACTATACAAAAGCTGTTTTTTCTAACAGGTTGTGCTTCAATTCTTTCATTACGAGCAAATGCCAAAGTCCACATCAATTTTGGTCCTCTAATCCTAAAGGGTCAATAATGCATTTTGATTTCTCTAAAGAAACTATGGGATATTTCTTTTAATTTAATATCGCCGATGGAAAATTTTTGTAAGATTCGTTTGTATTTTTTATTATACTTGTCTCTAAACCGCAAAAGTAGTCCAATCCATTGGATTATTGCAACCATAATTTATAGCCAAGCAGATCCACACGGAGGCATGGATCGCAGATATGTTTTTTACCTCATAATAATGTACATACCATCAGGAGTCCTATGATTCATTCAATTTAGATGAATTCACTAAAGTGCAGCTGTTTTAACAGTAATTTCCCTTGATGTACAAGATACCTCAAGGTTAATTTTACACACGTGCACATCCAATAAATTTTACGAGACATCTCGTCCGTCTCAAAAAACTCAGGTCCATCATTCTCCAACAACATTTTTGACTCTAGTGCAGTCATGATATTACCCTATTCAGTGATACTTTTCAAGCTACGTTAAAAGAGCTCAAGTTTCAAGAAGCAATCAACTTCTCAGTAATCATCTCTATCCTCTTAAAGCTCAATAACATTTAACATATAGTGTCACCATGTCATTGATTAAAAAGTTCCTTGTTCGTTAGAAAAAAAAAAAAAAAAAAAAAAAAAGTGAAACTAAGCAATCAAACGACGCAAACGTAGGAAACAATAGTAAATTCATGGTAAGCGTGCAGCGGCAAAGCTCGCAGCTTGCGGAGTCAGAGAAATAACCGAGGCTTGCACGCGCTTGCATCTATTGTTTTGCAGGGCGCAGACAATGTATTACAGGACACTTAGCTTGTCCAAACAGCGCGCATTCAATTTGGCAAGAAGAGCGGCCCATCGGACGATCGATCAATGTAATTGCCGATCGATCAGCCTCCCCGGGATACGACTGCTCGTTGGTCGATGTCGCGATGTACCCCATACGTGATACGTACACGCTGTACGTGATGTACATACTACGTATATATATATGTATACCCGGTGAGCGCGCTTTTTTCCCATCTCTTGTTCGCTTTTTCTGGAATGCAACAGAAACAAGAAACATACTCTCAAATGGGAGAATATTCTCGTCAAGCTTCTGTCAGGTGTATTATATCCCTTGGATGTTTCACGAGTCTTGGTGTGGTTATTGGTTGCGTTCGATTATGCAACATTGCGTTTTAACAACTTTGGCTCATCCTCGTCGTTGTCGGGGATACATGTAACGTCGCTCGTGATGGCCATTAGATCGATGATGGATGAGTACATCGGTATACACGGTTTTCCATTTGACCAACACAGCTGGGACTTTTTGTGTACAATCTTGGGTAGTCTCGGTTACTTCCGAAACGTATAAAAATCTTCGCGATAAAAAACAGTATGGGTAATTAGCAACAGTTTAATCCACTATGTTGAGGGTTTAGTAAGAGTATTTGTTTATTACGCGTTACTCATTAGACATATTATTGTTAACGATGTAACTTAAACGGAAGATGAATTTTTACAGTTAAACTTTTGGGTGATGGAGCAAGTGAAAAAAAAAAAAAAAAAAAAAAAAGAAACATATGTTTATGGATTGTTGTGACGGATATTTGTATGAGCTACTTCATTTCGGAATAAATGTGTTACGTGCGACTATGAATAATGAATGAACACGTTGTCACATGATTTCGACCGATTTGAAAGATTTTTGTATTATGTCAACGTCTATGGATACCTTAGTAGGATCAAACGAGATTTCCCAAAGTTGTGACGAAAAAAATGTTCTGTAACTTTCAACCGTTACCCAACAGAAAAATACCGAATCACCTTATTTTTGAATTTTAAAAAACGTATCTCATAAGGGAATTTGAAATTTTTCATAATTCATTTCCCAATGACACCAAGCAAGTAAAATACGATGAATCCATTGACCCCCTCGGCTTTCGTCTTCTACCCTCTCTCCTCCTCACCGTCACTTGCATTATCATTACCACCATCGCACGATCACCATGGCTGTTCCTATAAAAACATATAACTAATGACCCGCCACGACACACGTATACACAATGTATATCACATACTTCAAAGTATTAGCACCAGTAGCAGCTTTTAATCGGCTATGCGGTTAAAATGGGTCACAGCTGCAGCCCCGGACTCGCAGAGCTCGTTCGTGCAGGACACACAAGCTTAGAGAGCAGCAACGGACTTTCGCAACACAACGCCGACACGCGTGTCCATGTGTGTATATGACTAAGAGACGGCGATTTTTCAGCGCAAAACTAGTTGTCCACCCCGTTTCTGTGTGTATGCACGTACATATATACAAGTGAGTACATGGGTTAGAAGAGAAGGAGGAGAGAGACACCGTCGTGAGGACATTAGATTGCGACACGCGCTCTTATACGCGCGGCAAAAGAGAGAGAGAGAGAGACACCCACACTTTGATTAGATTACAGGACTGGCCGCCACCGACGTCGTCAATTTTCTGACCAGTGGTGTGTGTGTGTACATCTGAGATTATGTATGTAGATATGTGTTTGTGTGTGTGTTCGTACGTGCGAGCGTGAATGTGCTTGACGTTTGAGTGCTGGGTATACTGCTCGAGCGGGTTTTCAAGACTCGCGGCACGCGCTTGTAGAACTTGAAAGTATAACGCGTGTACGCGCGTGCTGGATGACGGTATATCGGTGAATCTATGATTTTTTTTTCCCAAGATGTGCTGACTTGTCTGATTTGCGAAACGAAAGGGTTGACATTGCATATTCACAAGATTTTTTCGCTATGTGATCGGTAATTCTTGCCGATTACCAGAATGATCTCGGTCTACAAGCACCACATTGGGCTGATCAAGGGCCTAGTGGACTCACGACTCAAACCCTTGTCTACTTTTTCTAGTACGCTCTGAGTACTCAGTGGACCATAATGAGGTAGAAGTCGAATATTCCCATAAAAAAGTGGGGGACATCTTTACGGTAGGGTGAAAGTAGCGAGGAGGGTGACCTAAGATTGCCGCAAGATTTGGTACTTTTATAACTTTTAAAATGTTATCTTGATGTAGTCTTAGTAATTATCTTAATCTTGTCTTGAGAAATCTTGACTTTTTGCCTTGAAAATATTATTTCATTTTTTTCTCTAATAAATATCTGTTTCCCAGGAAGTTTATTGATGATATAATGTCCTCGTTGTCCTTCAATGCAAGTACAAAATTTAATTTTTGGTAGCACATCAACATCTTTATCAAAAGGTTAGGGATTAGGAGAATAAATGTACAAATTAAAAAAATTAAAAAAAGAAACTTTGACTAATGGATATAGATATCAAGTATTAACTGTGTCACCAAAAACGTTTCTTCGTGATGTTGCATATTTATGTCTTAACAAGCATATTTTATGATGTAAGACTTATTTTAAAAAGCTTATTTACGTGTACAATAACTATGAAATGTTCTCGTGTATATTTATCTATTAGACATTATTTATGTAATGCATTATTTCTTATGGACTTGAAAAAAATTGGTAAACCAATATATACATTCACCGCTCACCTCAGAAGGTGATCTTTCAATAAATTTAACTAAAAATAGCTTGTTGCTTCACTTATGTTGGGAATGTATTGATGTCCACATCTTTTATTGGACTACTTAAAACTTAACCCCAAGTGTTATTTAATTTCGATAAAGAGGATAAAAAAGTCCATACATCTGCAAGAGAATTGGGGCGATAAGAAAAGTTTAGAGTTTCGTGGCAAACGATAGCTTTCTTGAATCAATCCTCGACAATTGCGCAGTCGATAACTATTAAGCGCAAAGTTTCCACTCAAAACTTTTTATCGCCAGCTGTATAAAGCCTCGCGAAAGAGGAGACAGAAGGGAAAAAGAGAAAAAACCATTAATTTGTAGAAAACCACTTAAGCGCGAAACGAGTATATATACATACATATACCTAACGAGCCATCGATACTTAGAAAAGCGATAATTTTTCTCCCTCCATTATTTTTTCATTCGCCAAGAGACCACGTATAAACAGATACCTTTTTTTTTTTTTCTTCTTCTCCTTTTCCACCAGTCGAGAGCGGCAAAGCTATTATAAAAAGTACTGCGACTCCTCCCATCGCCTCTCGATACAACTCTGCTGCTTTTTCATCCCAAAAAAGAGCGTAGCGTTGCCTTTTACAGCTAGCCACTCGTAAACTCGAGAATTTTACGGCCACCAGACTCAATCAAAACCGCGTGGTTTTTCGAAGCGCTCGTAGGTCTTGTATAGTTTCAGCTTTCGTTGCCACCACGCGCACGCAGTCCTCTCTTTCTGTCGACGATTAGCAGCGAAGCCGGGAGGAAAGCATTTTTTTTTCGTTCCGAAATTATGTTTTTTCTCGCAGATTATATGGAGCTCTGGCGCATTGTTGCTTTCCTTTTCCGCTTAATCGGCCGATTTCCTATCTCGTAAGCGCGAGCTTACTTATTGCTCTGCGCCACTGCTACCGCTGCGTGCGTTCCTGAGAAACGCCGATCATTTTATCGAGGTCTGAGTATTACCGGGTACTTTATGTTCGCTACTGGATTTTATATACAGTCGGACGGTCATACGAGACTTGTGTTCTCGACGAGTTCTCAAAAAAACGTATACCGTGGTTTTTCCTTCTCGGCGTCTTCAACTATATTTTCCTGTTGATGTACTCGTTTCGATGTTCTTCGATTAATTTTTATTTTTCGTGGAAAATAAAATGTTTTCATCTTCAGTCACGTGTACATCTTCAACAGACTCAGGTTTATTGCCCATTGAAGAAATTATTACATGGCACAGCAGTAGCATCGCTTGTTGCCAATAACATTCTGATATCCCAAGTTGACGTAGAGTGTATAAATTAATGATCATATAATAGGTTAAAATTTGAAGTCCACTGTTGGTTCACAGCTGACGTTTAAATAGTGAAGCACCAGCTTAACCAGCTAATCTTTAAAATTGAATTCATCTTACCATCATTTTTTATAAACAATAATTTTATTCCTTTGACAATGATTTTTTAAATCATTTATTAGGTAAAAATTACTTGAGTTAGTCTAAAATCAGCTTTATATGCAGTCATAGCAACTTTTACGAACGGTACAAAACACATTTTTTATTTTCCTTAATAATGATATACGAGTCAAAACAATTTATTGAAAGAATATTTTACGAATTCAATGAGACCGCATCGACTAACTGCATGACTGTCGCGTAAAGGCACCCAAGCCCCAACAGGGAGATACAAATAATACGTAAGAGCTGATGACGATCAAAAAAAAGGTCAAAAGACAGTTGCACACCGCACTCGTATCACACACTCGATATATACCTGCACCGCACAGCAAGCAGCCGACAATAAATTATAATTGTAATATTTGCCTTAGCCGCCCCGACACCGACGCCGCACAATCCACCAAAGATTTCTCTTACATAATCCGCGTGCGCTGCAAATACATACGAGTACACCTTTACTTTGAGATATTGGCAACGTATACATGTACATATGACGTATAAACTACTCGCAAAAGCGACCACGCGCCCTATTGTCTTTTCAGAGCCGGCGAAAGCCGCTCGAGGTGGCATATTAAATTAAATGTTTGTTCCATCGACGAGCAATATTTCGCTGCTATTACGTGTATATATATGTATATATATATATATATATACACTAGTGGGGCTCCGTCCCCCTGCGCGCTCCACGTGCAAACTCTCCCTTGTTGTGTTATAAGTCTAATTTTTTCAAAATAAGCTTTGCATTAATATCTTATAAACCCTTAAAAAATAATGAAATCAATTGTTTGTATGAAACAAAATGTTTTAAAGTATATTCGACCAAGTTCGGAAGACTGCGGCATTTTTTGAGAATACTCGAGAATATATGTTCTACGCTGGGGAATGATAACTGGGCTGCTTTTAAGGAAATATGAAGAACAAGCTGCTAATTTCAAATAANTGGAATTTTTTTTTTTTTTTTTTTGGCGTGTCTTGCCCCCTCCCCCTCTTTTCGTATTTACGATGGTATTGCGCAAGTGGTGGAAGGGTTGGCTTTTGCAAAAGAAAAAAAATCGAAACGAAAGAGAAAAGGCCCGAAAAGCTGGAAATAACGAACAATGCCGCAATTAAATTGATTAAACGTAAAATTTCGACTTGTGTGTAAATTATTATTATCATCATCATCAACGACGAAAACGTGTACGTGCAATAAACCTTATCCCTTTTACGTAACTTTGGCACCCCGAAAATACACGTGCGATTTACAACCATTTGGATATTTGTGTGCATACACGGGTACGTCCATTTGGTAAAAATAATCTCTTTCGAGCGCTCGTCATATGCGCCCCCATTGTATTCCCAGTAGCGTGTTGTTAAAAAAAACAAAAAAAAAAAAAAACGCGCACTTCCAATACAACAGCGAAACGGGAGCTTCGCAAGAGATCGTCGCTCGTAAACGAAAATAGGTGAAATACCCCCCCTTTTTCACCTTCGACTTCCATAATTTAGCGCGAAATTCGCCCGCGTGCCACGGGGGTGAAGAAGAGCAATCAGCCTGTCGTCGAAATACCTGCCCATCGCTATTGCTCATTTCGCACTCGAAAAAAAGGGGGCTCTCTTACTGCCCATGTAGGGGAGGGTGGGACGGCCGTGGCACTCTAACTTAAATCAAATGATTCTATATAGGACTCAAGCTCCGCGCGGAGACAGTGCGTGGACCGCGTCCGGGTCGTGAATCATATGCCCGTGTATACGAAAGCTAGACTCACTTCAGGCAGCGTTATAGTATGTATATACGCGCATTCTGTCTTGTATACAATATGCATGCGTATATACACGTTTTGTGTGTCGCACTCTTGTTACGAGCGCGGTAGCCGTCCGTGCGTGCATGTGTGAGCTGTCGACATTCTTCGTCTATCCAATGTGCGTCGTCGAGGGGCCTTTGGCTGGTATAATGGACGCGTATCGGGTGATTTTGGCTTCGCCGAGCCTAATGAGCGGGCGATGTCCGTTGGGGTAATGAGACAGGACTGTAGAATTTACTTGCGCAACGTAGTTGACGGGGTTTATTTTTTTCAACACTTTGGGTATTTGACGAACAAAAAGGGGCGTGCTTGGCCAGTGATTGTCTAGTTTTAAGATTATTGGTGGAAGAGTATATAGGTGACACTTTTTATAAATAATTATCATCAGTTTTTTGTTACCTGCAAGCACGTAACATATGAAACTCTTTCGTTGTTGATTTTCAGACTCCAACTTTTGGCGCTTGGCTCGAACACAATCCGATGAAACTATGCTACTCGAGTCGGAAGCTGCCAGATGAAGCTCTTGATTATCTCTTAGTTGTTAATCCTACAAGATGAGAAATAGGTATGCATACGGCACTTTTTATTTGCCAATTTCAATACTTCAATACTGATGAGATTGATAATCTTTTGCGGGTTCTTTTTCGATATTCCATCAAATAATTGCAAAGAGCATCGTAGTTTGAGTACACCAATAAGTTAACGCAATAGTAAATGTGTTTAATGATAAGAAATAAAACTCTAGTGTTAGCTCCAACTTATCAAAAGTTTGGTTCCAAGTTTACAACGAAAATCAGGGAAAGAATACTCGCCAAGCCATAAAAACTGTCTACAATTTCTTTACAGGAGCAATGTATTGCCAATAGAGCAGATAGTGTTGATTAAGTCACCATAGACAACATATTGGCGCAAAGTGCGCATTGCCAATGTAGTTTTCATGTACTGTCAATGTATCGCCAATATTCTTTGATTTTCTATGCAAATTAATGCAAAAGAAAACTTCCCGCGGAAACAATATTCGATAAACAAAACGTATGGCAAACAGTGTGTACAACACGTAGTCCTCAACATTTCGCGTTAGTGTCTTTAACAGCTCTTGGAAGCAGAGAGCCTCGAAAGGAGATGGTTTCCAGTAGCTCGCCTATTATCCGCGGAGAGCTACGGTCGTTCAATCTATGGAGTGCCAAGCCCGTGGTATAGCCAAGGAGAGAGAGAGAAGACGCGAAGGAAATTGTAGCGGGCAGTGCAAAGGGGAGCTATTATTTGACTATCTCGGCTATCCAGTGGACTTTCCGGGGAGGAGGAAGACGGGGGCAAAACCATTCGACCGCTTGCCTTGGAAGCTATAGGTGTAATACAAAGTGTGGTGAGCACTGCCCTCTCGGACACTCCGTAATTGCAGGTGCACACCTATCTTGGGGGATTGCAACTTTCTTACGCGCGATTTATACATGGGTTGGTGAAACATTGTTTTACAGTTTATCAGATAACTTAAATCATATACGTACATTAATCTCGTAACAATAGATAATGACTTATACGCGCGTGGAACATGTCAAAACTATTTTCAAGGCGTTTCGCAGCGATGGATGAGCTTTGATGAAAATTTGCTTTTGTGTGTATAAGCATACCTGATAAATGTATGATTTACTGTAATTGTTTAACCGAACTAAACAATGTTTTTCGCGTGTGCCTTGAGAAGTTCGAGAAAATGAACTTGTGCAGTAAATGGGGTGAATTTTTGAAATTTTTCACTTGGATTTTTCCGCTAAAGTTAAATAAATACTTCTTACCTAAACGTATTTCGATGTGGATCGCATGGAAAGAAGACGAGCCTGCATTTCATACATACTCGTGTCCAAATCTCGATTAACGTAGTTCTGACATGGTTGTGAAACAATGTTTCCAGAGGACATTCAATGAATATTATTTAAATTATCGTAATACTTAAAGGAAATATATAGGTCTTTGATTTTTTTTTTTTTTTTTTTCAATAATACCCTGAGACGATTTTCTATAAGCTAAACTTACCGTCGTAAAAGGTAAGGTTTAGTCTTTGGAAAATCATTTTTTTCAAACATTGCAAACTTTTAGAGCTTGCAAAACATTGAAAACTGCAGAGCTTAAAAATACACTACAAATAACAAAAGCATTCACTCTTTGATTAAAAATTAAAAAAAAAAAACTTAGAACTGAGGCTCAAAAACGAGTTTCACGATTCACGTCGTTTTCACAAATTTTCCCACAATCTTGAAACTCCACTTAAAAAATAGAAAATAATCTTTACCTTGAAGAAGCTCCTCTAAACATTTTTTTGCTATTCTCAAAAATCCCCAGGACAACAACATCCACATTGACCTATCAAAAAAAAAGAAAAAAAAAACAAAAAACTTTTCACTCTCCATAATTCTTTTCAATTGCTTATCAGATTTTTCACGCGATTAACTCCAGGCCCCATCTCCAAATCGTTTCCTGAGCTGATAAATCATCCTCTTGACAGTTTGAGATCGCAGTTAATCCATACGCACCTCAATCGATAACGACGATAATTGCGAGAAATCGCGCTGATCCCATCACCAATGCCCAGCTTTAATTGTCGCTCTTATCATCGCGCATATAATATATACACACGCAATGGCAATTTAGAAAAAAAAATTGTGCTTAAAAAAAAGGAACGCCCTGGCTCACCTTACACTCTCAGGCCTCGCACGTGCGAAAAGCACCGATCGGTGGGATCGAAATACGACTTTGTTACGAAACTGATCGCATACGGATTCTCCCACGCTCCTCGCGTGTGTAATCGTAATAAGAAAACACATGCAAAACTCGAGCTTCCGATGACAATGACAGCAGAGGCAAAAACATCACACACATGCACACGGAAAACGCTTATATCGTCCGAGGCTTATCTCAAATTCGAGTTCGCGCGAGCGCGTATGTATACATATATATAAAATACATGTGTATAGTATATTGCACAACAACCGATGATGATGCCGTGCGAGTTTTGCAGCGATTATTGCACGAGAGCGTACGCGTATACACATGATTCTTTAGCCGCGCGGTCTTATCAGTTAAGTACCTCGACAGTGCCGTTTCGTCTTTCGAAAGACCTTTCGTTGTTGATAAACACACACACACACACACGCGTAGCCAACCATCGGGGGCAATGCGCCTTTTTTTTCACGTATACGTATAGACGTGCCTGTTGTCGGTTGTAATAAAAATTCAGAGCCAGACTCGCCAAAGTGCATCGGCCCCCAGCATCCTCTCGCCGAGCGTGTATAAGGTGAAGCGAGCGCGCGGGGCTAGTTTCGCGAGCGCGAGTCTCCCGGAGATTTATGAAGTGCCGCGGGAGGAGAGGCGCTCTCGGATGGCTTGAGTCGATGACCTTTCGCCGCGCGTTCGCTTGAGATCTGTAAACGCGTGTACCTATACGGGCGATCGTTTGCGTTTTGATACTTGTGTGTTGCGAGGGTTCGTATTCCATTGGGTGTAAAAATAAAGTCTGCGATGATTCGCCGGTGTGGCTCCTTGGGACTTTTTTCATTGGTCGGTGGTGGTACCTTTTATTCGCTAATTGAGACGATACACCGTTTTGGGAGGAGGGGACCACTTGACGGCAAGGATGGATATTTTAAAGGCTTCGTTTTACGGTGATTTCGATGATTACAGCTGTATTTTGTTCAAAAATGTGTAGTTTAGAAAAACTAGTATAAAGTTACTGTTATTCTGAGATGTCGATGTCAGCATAAAAATACCCACTGTAAAACATACTCCAAATGAGTGATGGTATTAAATTGCAAAGTTGGAGCAACTAGAGTTAGAATTGGAGTTATTCATTTGAAATTAAGGACTGAAAAGTCATTGTGCAGTACATGATAACGTCTAGTTTACAATCATTGTTGGTACAAAGACATTATAATATAGGACTTATATTAATCCTGTATAAGTTGAAACGCCTAATATGAAATGTCAAATAATTAAACATAATATAGAAGTGTAACAGTATGAATTATAAGCATAAACCGTAACAACGAAAAGCCAATAGTGGTGCATTATGTAAAAAAAAAACAATTCAATCTCGATTTTAAAAAATGGCATCATTATTTCGAGAAAAGGACTGCCCCAGCTCGATCATCCAGAGGTTTGGTTAGTATATTTAAGGTGTTTGCCAGTGATGTTCAAATGCACACTTGGTTTCACCAGACTTGGGGCCCGATTGATCCGGTGTCAAGGTGCGGCGTCGATTGTAATTCACCATTGACCAACAAGTCAATATAAGCACGGATTTTGGATGCTGTTCGAAATTCAAATGTATATTCTTCCTGGGAAGTACAAGTGTTTTCCGCTGAATATTAATTTCGACCAGGTGGTCGTTTCCATTTATTACAACCGATTTTCGAACGGATACTCTTCCTATAGCGCGCTTCAATGAATTTCAATTTCGATTGGGTGGTCACCTTTTAAGTAATGGATTTACGAGCCTTCCCAAAGTTAATCTCCAGAATACAGCCAATCAACCGGAGAATCTTAAATCAAATAGAAATGTCTCATTCCCGTAACCTCCTTATCCGACTGTTTCTATAAATAATTTTTGTGTCCCGCCAATCCATCTTCGGGGTTATTAAAATCGACGCTAAAAGCCATAAAAAAAAGGTGGTGACGCCTCCCTCGCGTACGTGCGTAATTATATACGTGTATCCTGCGTGCAGTATCGCGTGATCTCATCGACGGCATCGAGGATGTTAACCCCGAGCTTGCGAAATCTCGCGAGTTTTTTTGTTATTCAACGGGGCAATCGTGCTTCGCAGTCAATGAACCGAAATAATAATAATAATAAAAAAAAGCGCGTTACATGCGCAGGCTCGCGATTTACGAGGGCATATAAGCTCACGATGGAAGCTCGAGTAATCAAACACGCGTCTGATGTAAGGGGCGATGGTGACGTTAACCTCGCGTTTCTCACCGCGTGGGTAATTGAAAATAACGACAAACGGATGAAAATTTAACTGCAGAGGGATGAAAAAAAATATATATACATATATATTGCCAAGCCCGTGGTATAGCCAAGNTATATATATATATTATTCGGCTTTCTTTGGAAACTCGAGGAAGGCCAAGTGCTGTGTAGCGTACGATAATAAAATTATTGTCACGCGATGACGCACACTGTACGTGTGTGTTGTGTACATGTGGCGCTTAAAAATACATGGTAGAGTCCAGAAGAGCGATGAAAAAACAAGAAAAATAATTGTTCTGTTTTTTTTCCTGCGAATTTTGGCGGAGGAGCATTCGTCATCCATCATATCTGTCGTTAGGTCGATGCACCGCTATTGCTTCGTCGTAACAAAATAATCTCTATCGACGACGTGCGTATGCACCCAGAAAAGTGTGTTTGGAAACTCTCGATGCGTACAGATTGGAAAACTTGACAACAGAATTCTGAAAAATCTAAAATTTCGCCAATCTTCGAAAGCATTTCTCAGCTAGCTATCGATTAAAAAAAAAAAAAAAAAAAATAGGTGCAAGTGCATCATTATTTTATTTCGACAGTCAGTGACTCTTCGTATCACCGAGTTATATCGCAATAACGGGTGGCTGTATTTTAATCAGGGGGCATTCACTGCTAATCAGTGTTTTTTCGCTGATTTGATTTAAGAGAGCAATGCAAATATTTTTTCGTGCATTTGTACGTAAAATAACAAAAACAAAAAATGCTTTTTAATCTTTTCAAACAATGTTTCTTCAAATATTAAATTGTGATGAATCATTATTTTTAAAAATAAAAGTAAGCAACCGAATGAGATAATTGAAAAATTTACTTTATAAATAGCTTGCAAAAATTTTACCGCACAATCAAAGAATGTTATAGCGATCAAAGATCAGTTTAACGGTGTTACGGAAATTAATTTTTAAAAATGCGTTTCTGATTTTTTGGTGTGTTTATAACGAGCTTTTACTTTTTTCAACATTAAAACTTCTGGTATCATAAAAAAATTTACAGCTTTGCAAAAGTTTCATGAGGCACCATGAAACCCTGCATAAAGCACATGTAATTTGAATTTTATTTAACAAATAAATTCTGTTACTTGATCATGTAAATGTCGTGTATTAGATTTAAAATAAAGCATAATCCATCTGCACGATGTTACTACTTATTGTTACGGTATTTTTTTACGGTACTGAATAATTTACTAATACCCACCAGAAATACTTTTTTAAATACCATCTTACGGAATACCATTGAATAATATTAAAATTTTAAGAGTTACGTATCTCGACGTTTTCTCTAATATTATGAAGAGTAAAATAAGGTGAAACAGTCTTGTCTGGCCACAATAAACGTGCGGCTAGTTTTTAATTCAGAAGATAAAAAATGTATACACTATTACGAAAACTGATGATATTTTCTCTCTCGTCACTCGCTCCAGGTCTCAAAAAGTTGTAGTGGCAGAAAAGAATCACACCTGTGGGTGCACACACGCACACAAACACATCGTGCGAGCGAAAATCGCGCGGATATTGACCTATCCCAAGCAGCCTTGCCGAGCGAGGTAAGTGAGTATCATTGGGACGCGCTTTTTACGCGGTCATTAACATATTCGCCCGAGGCCATTAATTTTATAAATACGCACGCGAGCACTTTGCTTCTCTCCCGATACGCCCGCTCTTTTCCTCGCTTTTCTCTCGCTCTTTTTTTTCCGCTCTTTTTTTGGCATCGACGGCCTTGAGGCAAATACACACGTATTATAGTTGCTGGCAGCGGCATCGGTGCTTATTTTTACATTGCTCGTTTTTTTTTTTTTTTTCTTTTTCGCGCATCGTTTCCGCGATTGTCTAGTTCGTCGTGTTACTGTCACCTAATTTTTTTCTCTTTTGGTGGTATCGTGTTTCAGGTATGTCGGTTGACGAAAAAGTTCGACAGGTTTTTTTTTGTTTTTTTGTTTTATTTTCGCAGACTAAAAATACTCGTTTTCGATTTATGAAAATCCTATCCAAGTGGCATTTTGTTGAAAATTTCTCAGAAATAGATTGAAGTACAAAAAAATGGAAAGGCATGTACGGCCGAGACTAGCGAGCATATGAAAACCAAGCGAAAACACATTGAAAGCGACATGAAAAGCATAATACACGAGGAGGAGGCAACGAACCTGGATGAACTTTGGCTTATTAAAAAATTCATGAATTCCCGGTATTTGAATTTTTGTTAGCCGAGAAACGCTCACCGCTATTATACACTTACAACAAAAATACAAATTTTTCCGCCCAGGCGTGATTAATGCTTGTTGGGAAAAAAAAGCAAAAAAAAAGCAAAAAAAAAAAAACTTTGCTGATTTAAAGTTCAACTGGTAGCGGCTCTGTTTTTATTATTCCAACTGTGATTAATGGCAAGCGGTGAAGATGATGTGTGCACAGCGAACCATCACAATATCGTGTCCGAGCGTGTGTAGCAGCGCGTGTTGTGACAATGATTCAGGCGCGGTGACATATTCATTATCGGGATGGGCTGTTTTCTCGAAAAATGCAGATGTTAAGATAATAAAGTAGCCACAAAATGACAGATGCGTTGTCGCTCATTACACGTGGACTGGGCAAAAGCAAGCAGCAAAATTGAATTAAAAAAAAACAATAATTTTTTAAAAACAAGCTTTTGTTTATTGAACTGAAAAGTTTGAGTGATTTTTTTCTACCCACATGTGTTTTTAACTAAAAGCTTGGGCTACTCTGGTTTTTAATGTTTGCAAAACAAAATTTATTATTGTTGATAATTGTGTTCAATTTAACCATGATCACTTTAGTTTTGTTCATCACAATCCTAGTGCACTACGCTCTCAGTTGCAATCACATGTGGCCAGCTGAGAATGTATATAAAATTTTTTTTTTTTTTTCAAGGTAAATAAATACAAATTGTTCAAACTGTTTTGTTTTAGTTCATTTTTTCTAATTTCTAGTCCTTAGGCAATAATCGGACTCGGGCATGGATAGTTTTAACATTTTTTCATGCACATAATTTTTTGTCAAAACTGTGATGCATTAATCATGCTTGTAATAATTTGTAAGAAAAAAAAGTCAAAGTATTTGAAAAAGGATTTCAATGCTTGATTTAAATTACTTTACAATAATCTTTAATATGTATAAACTGCTCTTATAGGCTGAGAAAATTTTTTTTTTTAGTATTGCATCGTTAATAGTGACAGATAAAAAAAATATTCTTCACAAAAAGAATTAAAATGATAGATAAATATGGTTGTCCAAATTCATGAAATAGTAATATTTAGAAGTTTGTGTTTATCCATGTTGGGGGGTTGTAGAGAGAAAGCTAACTAGCCGTTTTATTGTTTCCAGAACGAAGGGTGCGTGCAAAATTTCAGTTGCCAAAAAATGGATGATCATATTATTTAGTCCTCGACAAACCGGTGGACAGGAAACAAAGTAAAGAAATAAAAGCTCGTGAAACGTATAACAGAAACCGAGAAAAAAAAGAGGAAACGGACGCGCGAGTGGAAAAAAAACGGGGTCAACAATCGAGAAACATTAACCTCGCGAAGCAAAGGAGAAAACAATAAACGAAACCAGCGGAGGGGAGAAAACGGGCTTTTCGTCGCTAATAACGGCCGGCCGAGTGACGCGCTTTTTTTTATTTTACGATCGGACGCAACACCGAGGTAGGAAGAGAAAAATACCGTTTAGCAACAATAACGACAACAACGATACACTCTAGGCTCCACAGCACACCGACCTATCCTCGCGTGGGCGGGAAATGGGTGGAAAGCCATTCGCAGAAGGGTCGGCGCCCTCGTATATTTATCATGGAGCAAAGGTCACGGACATATACCCTAAACCCACCTCTGCCAGTTTTTCCACACTCCAGGCTCTCGTCTGGTGGTGAGCAAAAAATACGCGCAGAGCCTTTTATACCTGCAAAAGAGGGTGGATGGATAAATTAATTTATACATTTCAACGCAGATCTCGTGGAATTTGCCGATTCTCGGTTTCTCACTCGAGTACAAATGAGCGCGATATTTATCGGTGTGGCGGGTGAAAATGTTTCAAACGTTAAAGGTGGTGCGCCGTAAACGAAGCGATGCATCAACATATCCGTCGCCTGAGTCACAATACGTATAATTCTCGGGAACTCTGTGCACGTGCGAGCTGCTTTTGATTCAAGTATATATATATATAGAACTGCACGAGTGGGCGTTCGTTATTAATACAGAAAAATTCGTCTCCTCGTGGTGCTCTTGAAAAATAAATTGTACAAGTGTTTTCATTGTTATCGTTTGCGGGTGATTGAAAAAATGGTTGAACCGATCGTTTTCGATTTCGTAACGCGATACATTTGCAACATCTTCGCACAAGTGTGAGATTCCGTCATCGTAGGCGAGGGGAAAAAAAAAAGCAATTCGATCCACTTGTTCGAGGGAAAAAAGTTGAAAAACGACTTGGTAGTTAAAAAAAAATCGAAGCATCATCGCGGCGGGGGAGGAAGAATCATCTCGGGGCGAATATACAAAAATAAAACGAGAGAGAGGGATGTGAAAAATTTTTGACAACGATTGACAAAGCATACATCTAGGCTCACCGCGTGGCACCGATATTTTTAGAGGCCGATCCGTGTGCGCGCACTCAGGACGTTCACACGCTCGCGCGACTTGGCGCGGCGACAAACATATCCGCACCAACGAAAATAATCCGTTCGATCGTTTGGCTTTGCTGTTTTTTTTTTTTTTTTTCTTTTTGCGCATCATTGTCAGCTCGTCGCGAAACTTTCCGAGAAACGAGTCTTAGAGAGCAACAAAGGGGATCGAGGAGGTCGATTCTCTAGCCGCGATGCAGGCCAAGAGCCTCGGACGCGTAATCGCCGGATTGCGCAACGAACGTCGGGTTGGAGCTGCGCGCGTTTTGAAATGATTAACGAGCCTGCCGCGGCTCGATTAATGATGCCTCTCTCTCTCTCTCTCTCACGGTGGTGGAAGAAGAGCGTTAGCTTCTCTCGTGATTTCACAGCGCGCGCCCTTGGGCCGTGCATATGTGGGTACGCGCTCTTGGCGCTGGTGCTCTTGAATTTCGTGTCCAGAGGATTGGGAAAACGGAAAATTAATTCAACTCTCTCGGGAGCGATAGCTGTTTTCGGATGTGGTGTACTTACCTCGGTTGGTCTCGTGGTGCCGCTCATCGAGTGGTTGCGTGTGTATTTGATACTTGTGAAACTGGGGTTTTGGGAAATCGAAACAAGGTAATTTGGAAAAAAATTAAGAGGAAAAACAGAAAAAATGGCGTTGCTCTGTTGTTTGGCTCGCGTCAAATGTAAAAAAATTAACGCACCGTTTCTCCATTCACATGGACCGTGTGAGGGATTGATACTTATTTTATTTTTAAGAGATCGATTGGTAATTGACCAGTTGTCGATGTTCTTGCAATCTGGAATTTAAAAACCATTAGTCAAAAAGCACTATTGGACACAGCAAACAATGATTGTTTTATGAAGGAATCAGAGGTTGCCATTAATGCTGGAATCGAAAATTCGATTGAAATTAAATTATAAGAGGTTGTCATTGTCTTAGAATATTTGTGGATAAATTTGTTGCTTAGCTAACAAAATAAAGAACTAGATGGTTGTCTTGAAGTTTCACTCGGAAGCTTGAGGTTGATTGTAACGTGAATTCCGTACGTATGGCTCAGCTGAGTTTGATGCATCTGGTGATGGTCTTGATCGCAAAATTTTATTTTCCATCAAGAAATATTATCTTATCCGAATGCAGATCTTGAAAAAGAAGTACATACTTATTTGGACTACCATGTATCTCAGACAAGTGTTACGTAGATTGACTGAAGATAAAGACTGAAATTCATTGAGAAGAAAATAAGCCAAAAAATTAATCAAGAAACTCGGAAAACCAGACGCAGTGGGTAAATTAAGAAAAGCGACTCATGGACTGTGGCAAGTTCGAATAAGATGGAGTGAAAGATCGTATCAGATATTAAGTAAAATATGATGGAAAACTCTAAGTGGTGACCCATATATCAATTTTACTTACGTAAATTAAGCACTTTCAGTTATTTTCATTTACGAATATCATATGTCAGTCGTGTGCAAGGATAAGGTTGTTAAAAAAATATAGATCTGACTTGCAAATAATTTCACATTAAAAGATCTAGGACACTAGAGGAGTATCATTGTCTTAGAAAACCATAGGTAAAGGAGATTTTTAAAAAGTTCACGAAGAATTAATCGCATCACGAAAAAACTCGTATGAACGTTGGACTTAAATAATTCAGATGGGTATCTATACAATTAATTATTTAGAGTATTATTGCATCAATGGATTATTTTTACTGCACAGCATTTGTAGTTTTAAATAAATGTTTCAAACCTTAGTTTTATGTGATTACTTAAACTCATTCTGTTTATTCAAAATTGAAATTTTTAAACAGATTGAATAAATCAATCATAAACTCTAATATTCTGGGAACTTCACAAGGTGTTGTAGGTTTGGTAAAGCTTGAGCACTCGTTTTATTCCTTGCCCCAGAGGCACCTTCGCCCGACCATTTTTTGAAACATTGGCTATGTTTCATCTTGAACTATTGAACAGTTCGTGCAATTCAGTTGAACATTATCGAGATAAAATTCAATCCCTATTTGGTACACAGCATACAAATACCTCAGGTGATCGAGATAAAAGTAAAGTCATCATCAGAAATCCTAGTCCTTGTGGCCGACGAATCCGAATCCTAAGGCAAAGTGTGTGAACCATCACTTGTTCTGCCTCCTGGTTCAATGAAATATAATGTTACTGCTTAAATCACACACCATTAATCGAAATATTGCAACTTCACTTTCCAAGATACACGACTGATTCGATCGTTTGCTTCAAAAGCTTCTTTTCCACAAGGGACATACGTAGCCGTAGTGTGCTTTCCACGTGTATTTTTGCCATAAACAATTATATTTCTCGTATACATAGCACACGCACGTATAAAGCATCGCTACAAAATCTCTTGGCGATGTAAAAGATCTCGATAAATGATACTTCTTCTTTGTTATATACCTATACGTGTGTGAGCGCGCGCAATATGGTAAGCCTCGGAGTGAGACAATCGAGCTCCGAATTTATTGCGCGTGCCTTTGACTTTCGTGTCTCTCTGTTGCATTGCACATATAAAAGCCGAGGGCATACATTGTGTGTGGGTATATAGATACATATATATATATACATGACTGCATGTCTCTTACCTTTTTGTCGTCCCTCGTCTCGTTCACTTTGAGCATCAGCCTTGTCACGTGAATTTTATATGTCTATAACTTCACCGTAACAGCGACATCATCAACAAATATATACACAGGGTACGAAAGATCGCATGACTAATGTCTCCAAAGTGACTCTTGGATTTCTCTCGACGCGCATGTATAAGCGCTGGTGCAATCGCACTCGATCGTGTACGGAAAGGATACAGTGCTAGGTGGCAGATGTGGTTGCATCGAGATCTTTCTTTCTACACTCTCGGGGGCTGTGCAATCCAAACGCAATCCGGGAAACCAAACGATTTTAATCAAACGATGCGCGTACCTCTGTTATGAAAGGTGATGCGCCGGAATTTTTCTCAGGGTAATTGAATTTCCATGAGACCAAGAGAGAGTCCACAGTGAGAATCTGAATAAAAGATATCTTTATCTTGCAAATCATTATTTAGTGATTAACGATTCAATAATCCGCGTTTGTTATGCTTACCGTGAGTTGAACGAACGGCCTTGATTGATTGAAAAAAAAAAAAAAAAAAGAAAAGAAAAATAAATAAATAAATAAGTAACTACACGCAATTTGTGTACTTAAAAAATAATTATCATTAGGGAAACCTGAGCGCGCATGTTTATCTTTTTTCGCAGAAGGGGTCAAGAAACTTTTAACATTTGAGTACACGTTCCCGATGTCATTCGTTTTTGGAAAAACAAATATTTACTCGTTGCGCACGCAACGTAGGAATTTTTTTTTTTTTTTTTTCAAGTGTCGTTTTAAATATTTCACACACTATGAAAGTATGAGACGAATTTTAAAAGAAGGTCGGACGCAACGAGATTTTTGTACCTCCACCATCAATGTGTCCTATATATCAATGGTACAGTCTGTGTGTGTATGTCGGTATGTGCAACGATAAATTGTAATGCGTCAGACGTTGATTTTGCATTTATATAAATTTGAGAATTCATCGCATCTCGATATGTATCAATGTGAAAGTTTGATTAGAAGCCGATTTACGTACGTAACTATAATGTAACTGCACTGTAAAATCCAAGTGTATGTTAAGGTACACGTTTAAAGCGTGTAATCGAAATTTCTGTTTTTTATAAAATGCATCATAGTAGTATTGATAAACGTTTTAAAAAAAAAACCAAATCGATGCTTCGTGAACTATTTCACCTACTTTATTAAACTAAACCAAGTTTTCTTCAAATATTAACATGAGAAGACTGTAGGGATTAAAACACTTTTGTCATAGATTTTCCACAAGCGCGTAAAATCTGTGATATCCAAGTTTTTTCACTTCACAGTTTAACTACATTGATTTTTTCCACTCAAAAGTATCCAGTTTATTAAAACTCCATAGCTTTGTTTATTCTTAAAATCATCATCCACACCACCATGATGTGTTTTATAAAAAACAAAAGTTTCAACTACACACTTTGAACGTGTACTTTATCACACTTGGATTTAAAGTATCAAACTTAGGTAAAAAATGAGCACTGACCATGGGGATCATCAATTTTCTTGGGCACGTACAATCAAACCAGGCACGTGGTCAAAACACTTGTGCCAGTGAAAATAATCAGCACCAAGTACCCTCGTGCGCCAAGCAATTCCTTTAATTTTTCCAAATTACAACCCTCCGAGAATTCCATTCGATGAGTGTACGTGTCGACTAGCGCTCGACGTCGCGGTAAATCTAAATTTCGTCGCCCATAAATACATCCGCTGTATGTACCGGCTACCGCTGCTGTACACATAATATAGCGTATGCACGGAACTTTTGTAAAAATGCCCGAACACGTGAGGCAGATCGGATTCGTCCCGTGCCAACGAAACGAAGAGGGAGGAAAGAAAAAAAGAGCGGAGGAGAGAGAGAAAAAAAGGAGGAAACGAGTACTCGACATTTTACACACATACCTACGTTCAAAGAGACTTGCTGTGTACGTAACCGTACTCTTTCTCTCTCTCTCTCTCTCGAATATCGCTGAAATCCGTATTTATGCGCTGTTGTTGCTGCTGCATGGGACACTCCGAGCGTTGCTGACAGCTGCGGAGGGACTCGACAGACACCGCACACACTCCTTGGACAATGTACCCCCGCAACGTCCATGCGAATACTTATACGACTATTGCAAGCAAAAGTTCAAGTGTATAAAAGTCCATACGTATAATGTACACATACGTGCACGGTCGCGGGTGCAATTTGTAGGTACACCAGCTCGACCGATTTTTCTCCCCTCGACGATCCTCCTCCTCCTAATCTCCGCCGTGTAGAGAGCATATATATATATATATATATATATATATATACGTAAATGCATTTGCGGTGCCGCGGGGCCGGTGTCTGTCAACATCGATGTTACCGTGCCGATGTTTATTTACACCGCGGACTCGCACGTTTCGCATAAATTATAACCCCCGCGCTCCTCCTCCCTCGCGTCAAGCAGCTCGCGGCTAATATCTCTGCCATGGCTCTCTCTCTCTCTCTCTCTCGCTTTCGCACTCTCGCATTTATATATATAAACGCGTACGTGCATATGGAGGAGTGCGAGGCATGTACACGTATACACCGTACCTATCACCAAGCCATGACAAGTTTTCGAGCTGGCCGATATCGCGGCTGTACGGGCGGTCTGGAGTGTCTCCCTTGCACAACTGCGAGCCTCTCTCGCGCTCTTGTGACACAGAAAATGAGTACGGGCTCCTCTGTACGGTTGCGGATGGAGTCGTGTGGGTGTGTATGCGTATTAGAAGAAAAAATTTAAAAAAAAAAAAAACGAATAACGAGTACAAGTATACGTATGTATGAGTCCAGAGTGCCGTTCGCGTGCACGATCGATCGCTACAAGAGGCTGTGCACTTCCAAGTATCAATGAGGTATCGGAAGGCATTTCGAGATTTCGCAAGACTTTGAAGCCATCGAGAGCCTTAAATATCTTGGGATGCTTTTCAAGTCCGTTCAATTGACTCGAGAAGTCTTTTTGCGACTTCGAGATACTTTCAAAGGCTTTCATAGGAATTTCGGGACTTTAAATCACTGAACAATCATTCTGAGGGACCGTACGTCGTACTTCTAAGTCTCAGTAAAAAATTTTTAAGTCTTTTCAAAACTTGATAAGACTTTGAGAGACTGTAAGACCTTTAGTCATTGAATGTTTTCTAGATGACTTTAAAAGTCTTTTTACTTGACGTAGTAGTGAGCGTAATTATTAAGTCTCAATAAAAGTCTTTGAAGAACTGAATACTTTGCAAGTCATCAAAAGTCTCAAAAATGGTGTTGATGTCTAGATCTAGATTACTCACATCAAGCTATTCGAAGAGTTTAAAAGTTTTCTCATGATTTAAAGTGGCTCTTAGGTCATGGGATGATTTCAAAAGCTCTGCATGACTTTCCATGGCTTTTGATGACTGTGAAAGACTTTCAACTACTTTTAAATTTTTTTTTTTTTTTTTTACTAATTTCTAAAGTGTTCAGCTCGTTTGATCACATCTATACGACAATGCTTACGTGCTCATCAGAGTGCGAGATGCTTTCATGATTCAGTGTCGAATGAGGAGAACAAAGGGCGAATGAGTGATCGATTAGAAATTTGACGGTCTAAAGTGGCACTTCAGTCTATACTCGGTATGACGGTACGTGCATGCACGTAATATTTGTTGCATACCAAGCAGACGCCCTCCCGCGCACTGCACACACCACGAGTCTTTTGTCGAACTCGTTAGTCGGCAATATCGTATTTTATCTCGTACCTTTTGCCTATACAGTACCTTTACCATACCAAACTACTTTTTGGATGGCGGCAATTGAAGTGTCACGCGCGGTATATATACCTTTTCATTCGGTGGGCGCCTGCTGTGAACTACTGAGCAGCCGGCTCCTATTTCTAGATCCGGAAAGTGTGTGTTGGCCACTGCTACTTTGACCCACAGTAGATTATTGTTTTGTGAACTATGTTTAATGGCTCTTTTTGCGATCAATGCTAAGGTTCGTGTTGTTTATCGAGTAATTTTCTTTATTTTAGAAACGAAAGGATTAAGCAGAAAATTTTTTTTTATGCTAAATCACATGACAGCTAAGATTTAGATAGTCCATAAGGAAACAATCAGAATTCCGTCCACTACCAATGACGTTATATTTCTTCTTGCGAAGTAATTTTTTTAGGCTACCATAAAATTATTTGATGGCACTATCTTGAGAATTGGGTGAGCAGTTATACATCTATCATAATCATTGTAAGAGAAATTATCGAACGCATAGCTGAAAGGGGATTGAATCCGCCAGGACGTGCGTAGTGCGGCTTTCAGGATGTCAGCTTATTTTCTGACTCCTTTTGATAATCCTTCATTGATACATATTAAACTTTACTTAAAATTATTTTACTAGCCATGTTATACAACTTTATTTTACTTTACTCATAAACAGGACATATTGATTACAGATTTTCGTATCAATCGTTTACTTAAAATTATTTTTTGTAGTCCAAATAGTGTAACGTATTCAGTTGAAAATTTTCACTGTATTAAAGTACTCGTTCAAAATAAGCGTATATTTACCTGCATAAAAATGCTAATAATTTTTATGTTACGCTTGCTTCATGTTTTTTTTATCCTTCGGAAGTACAACACTTTAATCACAAATACATGAAATATTATCACAGTCTTGATAATCAAGTTCTTCAAGGAAAATCTATTTCATTTTTTGTATAAAATAATTTATTTGTCTTACTTTTTACGAGCTTCATAAACAGTTCGTCACACTTCTTATAATATTTGTTGTCAAGCCCACGAATACGGAAAATTTATCGTTTAATTCCTTGACTAGATAAATTTTTATCAATATTTTTTTTCTTGTACGACGGATAATCACTTGCTAATCACAACAAGCATCGGTGAATATTATTAATGCCTCATTAATGCGCAGTGACATAAACATGGACCTGCTTGAAATTTTCACAATAAATACTCAACCGCATAAGTCAATCCGACTTTTTTAGTTTCCTTTAATACTGATATCTTAATTAAATTACAGCTTTCGAAACACGTAATATACAGCGTCGAATAATTAAATTATCTGTTATCTGCATCGCTCACCAAAAAAAAGCATAAATTTGCATAAATTAAAGTTCAGTCAGTCAACTAGTAGTGCAAACGATCAAGGAGCTCAAAATTTTAACTGCAGCGCAGCGAAGTTGTTATCTCTTATCTGAAGGAAAGCGCTCACGTTACGAATAAATATAAAACCACTGCAATCCGCATTTGATAAAAGTCGAGTAAGAAAAGAAAAGTTCAAGTTACCCCAAGACCTCAATTTTTATACTTGCGTTATGTAAAGGCACAATTATACATGCACAGTGAAAAAAAACTAACTCAATCTATTTAGAAATATCACTAGAAACAAAGATACAACAATTACGAATACTTAGTGCGGTATGTGGAAATAACGCGTTGCTACTGTTTGACTCCAACAGGCTCCCAGAGGTATGCAATTGATCAAGTTTTCATGGGAAGACTTTCTTAAACTCAACAAATGCGATTTCACTGATTCGCAATGAATATCCAATAGATAGAATAGATAGAATTAAGTAACAGCAAATCACTAAGCTATACTTGCAGATAGTAAAACATGTTATTATTTCACGCAGCTGCGAGAAAACTGCGAATCCCTGGATAACACACGTAGTCATAAGTGAAGCACAAATTACGTACATTACATCACTGAATGTCGGGGCACCTATAGAGCTCGCTCTAATTACACCAATACCTAATCAACTGATGCATCGTTTCATGTTAATAGCGCCGTCGTAGATTAAAGAAGTGTATAGTTTTTTTTCTATTGCATAGTGCACGCTAATGTCCACATGTGCATGACTTTTCTGAAGAGTATATCGCTCCTAGCGTTGGAAAAAAAGGGGATTGACTTATGCGATCCGAGTACACGATGGAGAGAAAAAAAAATCCAACCAACTTACCAACGTCTCCGAGCATACATTAAAGTGACCGCGTTCAGCTCAAAGTTGCAATGATATTTATGTGTCTATATTCTGCGGATTGTTTAATTACTCGCGAGCAATTTCCAATGGTACTTGCAAGAAATAAACTACTCTGCACTTTACGTAATGACTCTGTTTTTCAGAGCGACCCTGAAACATTTGTATATTGATTTTCAAATTGTGAATCCTGTTTACGAATCAATAAATGTTGTGTTGTTACCTTCAGTAGAGACACTTTCAATACTTTGCCGATGGTATGTCGTTAGACAGACGCAATAGGGTTCATTTTAATTCCGAACTACGGTTCCGACCACATGTCGTGTTGGTTGTAAATAAAGGGTCCAAAAACCTGTCTCTTGTTATGCGTCCTACATACGATTTTCGGGAAAACATGTATACGTATATCTTTAATATGGACTCCTCACTCCACTATACTCCACTAAATAAAAATGAACGATTTTGGCATGGATATTAAAGACTTTTTTCGTTTGGATTGGTCATTTGGTTAACTTGAGATCAAAGATCTCTGCTCCTCGTGGTACATGTTTGGCTGTCAGAATTATCTCTAATAGTTGTTAGGGTTACATGTTCGAGATCAAGACAAAAAATTTTGTATGACAAATCCAGTGCTTGTGGGTAGTTTTATCTCTACAAGGCTACAAAAGCATTTTTTTTAACAGTCGGTGTTACTTTAACTTTGAGTGATTAGCCAAAGCATCACCACAACTTTAACTCAATTAATTGAAAGTAAAGTATTTCTGTCGTACATTTATGCTCATCACCATACGTGTTTCGTGATTTATAATTGCAAGTATTGGTAAGTATGTAGCCCATGTACGCAAATAAATGAAATAAAACGCTTGAAATTATCGGTGATCTAGAGATTTTCAAGTCGACTAATTATTCACCGATGCTTGGTATTCGATATAGGTCAAAATATACATATTTATCTGTACTCCAAGGAGTATTGTACTGCACGATGTATAGGCCACATTTGTATATACATACATATGGCCAGATCTATGAATACTCCATATTTTCCAACGAAAACAAAAATCTCGCGGTGCGTTAAAAATGCACGTTTCAGCGGTCGGATGAATAATGCACGAGGATCGATTTTCCATGCGAGCGAACCGAGGAAAAAACAATACTCTCAGCCAAAAGTTTTCCGGCGATCTCGAGTCCACCGCGATACATTCAAATTCAACATCGATCCAAGAGCGCAGAGCTCGGACGCGAGATCGACGAAAAAAAAAAAAAAAAGAAAAAAGTCGTTCGCAAAAAGGCACGCTGCGATAATGTAGCCCCGCGAAATCTCACTCGCATCAATGCCACGGACCGGCGTGTATTTACATTTGATCTCCGTCCGCTCGACTCGGCTCTCGGGTTCGTCGATCTCCGCTGTCCGAAGGTTTGGGCTGTACCTCGGGCTAAAGACAATGATTACGCGACGTGGTCGTACCTATATGTATATATATATATATATATATATACATACGCGAAAGAGACAACGAAGAAGAAGAAGAAGAGGCTGAAAAAGAAATGATCCCGCGGGTCATCGTGCTTATACGGCGCTTGGCCGTGCGTTTGTGTCTCATTCACGGCCGCGAGTCGGGAATGACGTACGAGCCTCGTGTGTCGCGTATATGCATCATACACGTGTATAGGTAGTTCGTTGCCTTCGGCGCTCCATTTTTCTTATTCTCGTTCCGTTTGTGGGTGTTTCGTGACGTTGCGCCGCTTTTTTTTTTTTTTTTTTTTCACTTCGAGCTCGAATTTCGCCAACCCGTGCACCCGTGTACGTCTCGTTTCGTCTTACCCGAGGCATTTAAACGTTTTCATGGGTTTGTCGTGGTAATTAGATAATCTTTTTATTCGCTCATTTTGCAGGATAGTCGTAATCGTTGGGGTAGGCTTTTCGACGCTAGTTGCATGGCGTCCTTTTAAATCATAAACAATACGTGATTTCATGTTATTTTTTTTAAACGTATATGGCCTGGTAGTATTGACATAACGACGCTTAATTAATGTTAAATTTCTTTGAAAAATATTTTGTAGTTCTTAGGATAAAAAGAGTTTTGTCTATTCACTGAAAAAACAAGTGACGAAGAAAAAAAACGATATTTGCATCCCACGAATAGCCAGAGTCGAACAAAAATATTTGTTTATGATATGCTTATATCAAACTATTTATATTGTATAGGAATATCAGAGTTAAAGAAAATAGAGAGATCTGCTTGTTTTCTTTTTTTGCGCTTTCCAAAGAAAAAAAAAAACATCGTCAGCGTAAAACAGGAAGCATTGAAAAACATTTGAATTATCGTGAAACAAGTTGTTATCGTTAAAAAAAGAGTTAAATCATATGATGAAATTTCAATTGAGACGAAATACATTGTACAAACAATTAATATGTAATTATTATGTAGTTTTCTTTGGTATTTAAAAAAAAATGATTATACATTTTATACACTTTTCTAAAATGATGTATCGTTTTTATTTCTCATTGTTTTCTTTTGTGGTCCATCAGTTTCCTATTAAAAGTACAAAACTGTCATTTGATCGAAGGAACCTTTCCATGTCATGTACAAGGGACTCCTCAAAGTCAAGTCAGTATCGGAGTTGCTGCGCTTCTCAACTTACCCTCACGAGTGTACTTACATGTGCGTGCTAGCACAAACTGTAAGCGAAGAAAAAAATGGGGGAACTGCTCCGTTACTTTCTTTCGATAATCACTTACCTACACTAAAATTATACTTTGAATTATTTTACTCCGCCAAATTACAGCGCTCCCGCTCGAAGTAACGACTCTGCCTCCCTTTTTTTCTTTTTCCTTCTTCTTCTTCAAGCCCGCCCGGTTGCGCGCGGCCTAATAGGATTTAACGCGCAGCTAAGGACGAGAAAAAAAAGGCACTTTGCGGAGCACAAAAAAAAGCATATGCTTATTAACTTGATCTTTTTCGACAATTTTTACGCGCCAATAAAGTAAACGCGCGCTCGCGTAATTTTCGTCCTCGCGCAGGAGCGTACACATTGAGCGCGAAAAAACTTCTTTTTTTTTTTATTTTTTTTTTGGCTCTTCTCACTTTTGCGAGCGCTAATTCCGTGTTTGCGTCGAAAATAAATTGCACTGCAGCGCAAGAGTGAAAGAAAGAGAGCGAGAGAGCGAGCGCGTGATTAATGAACGTGCACTTACTAAACGTTTGCTTGTTTTTGCCTTAGTCACTCCGAAGGATGTCATGAGTGCAAATACAATCAGTATTACTTAGTTGATGCATTACTCATTGAATCAGTTCGTTGTTCTTTTTGTCCCTCGGCCGCAATGGGATGGGTATTATATATCGATGCGTGTGTGTACCTTTGTATGCAGAGGTATAAATTATGTTGTCGGCGTGTTTTTGCGTCACAATGCACTTTTCGTCCTTAAGTAGTTGAGAAATATACTTTGTGATATACTTGATATAATAAATTATTTTCATAATTCCATGCCAACAAAGACCTATTATAATTTTTATTTCCTGGTTATTATGGCATATTTTTAATATAAATATGTTAAATGCGGCAATTTTTTATGCTTAAATCTTACAATGTCATTTGGAAATTGACGTACGATGCATCAAAGAAATCAAATACTATTATTTTCCAGAAGCGTATCTTTGGTCTTGTTCTGTTTTCAGGTGCATTGCATCAATCGTATCCATAGAAAACAAACAAATGATGTATCACTGGCATCACGAGTGGAAAGTTTTTTGTTTTTTCTCAAACACAATTTAGAAATCGTTAATCTACATTTCATCATCTTAGAAAATAAATGATATCTTTTGTTTGAAAAAAAACTTTTTTAACTTTTTGTGGTCACCACTGCTTTAAAGACCTTACTTCTACTGTCCAACACGAGAATTTCTGAAATAAATTCTAGTACCTTTTGAGCAACTGAACACTGCTCCTCTTCTGAGGATTATAATGGATTTTTGGAAAATTTAACTATGGAACCAAAAAAAATTAACAGTTATTTAGTGGAAAGATAGATTATTTAAGTAGTTTTTTCAACTAAGCTTTCATGTGGTTAACACATTCATCTTTGAAATGTTAAAGGTTCTATTTTGCATTTAAAAAAGTTTTAAAAAAACAATGTCTGTTTTGCTACTGAGCTCCGAAGAAAAAAAAAACTTGCTTTTTCACTATGACTTTGCAAGATAAAGTTGTTTTTTTACGAGTGTGTAGTAAAAAAAAATGTTGTTCTACAACTTAATTGAATGTTGTTGTCATAAAAGTCAATGAAATGTTTTACACAAGAAAAAATTAACGACAAACTTAATGTTTTCGTATATTGGTGAAAGTTTGTATTGATTGTTCGATGAAAAATGTCAAATAGAAAATTTTTAGGCTTTTAAAAATAACCGATCTCTTGCATTCGATATTATTTGCTGTAAATACTAATAAGTATACTAATTAAACCAAAAATTTCATTACAACTGAAGAACCATGTTTGTAACACGTAATAGTAATAGTTACATTTTGTCGGGCAACTATATTTTTAAAAAATATAACAAAATAATGGTTTCTTTTTTTTGTTGAGATTTTCCTAAAGTTCGAAGTTAAGACTAATTTTTCACATTTTTCGAAATCTTGTTCTTACCGTCTCTTAAGAAACCACACGATCAGTCTTAACTTATTACACAAGAAATAGGCATGTGACCTATCAATTTAAAAAAAAATTAATTTATATTAAAAGAAAGTAAATAATTAACTGTACTAAACATTTGACAAGCTTCTTTCTAACTTCGTTTTCGTTGTATCTGTTTGTTTATTTGGGACGAACCTCATCATAGATTTTACGACCTCTTTATTATACTGAATCATGTTGAACACAAGTTGGCGAATTATTCATTTTTTTAAAAACTCTTTTACATGGGTGTCGAGAAAAAAGATTGGATAAGACAATAAACTAGTAACATCCTTTTACATTTCTCCACGACCTCCTTAACCTTAGCAGAGTAAAAAATGGTGAGTTGCATCATTCTAAATTCAATATTTTAGCCACCGCAGAATAGTTGGTTATCCCCTTACAATCATCTTAAAATTGGTAATAATTGGAAGCATTTGGCGACCGGCGGAACGAAATTTGTCTCGCTCACCGCGTACACCAACGATCGTATCAGCAATACACTCCATTCGCACTTCATGTCCCATAAAATACAACGGCACCTTACCAATGGTTCATGCACCTTTGCATAAACACAAAGATAGCTCTCTCCTAAGGGACGCAATTATACCTCTTAGAAATCCTCGTAAATCTCGCAAAATCCAAAATGAATCCCTCTTTGGAGATGAAAAGAAAAAAAAGAAAGATAACAGCATACACAAACGACGTGCCAATTCGTTGAATGAAAAAAAAAAGGAGGGCCCATAAGTTACCTCGCGGAACTTTCTCACTCTCTAACTTTTACCAACACTATACGTAAAGTACATGTATACGCGGTGTCGATCGACTTTATCTCCTGGCATTCGGAAGCCCAAGTGTATTAATCAACGAAAAGAAAGAAAAAAAAAAAGAGGCAGCGATAAGCCGCAACGAGGAAGTTGCGCGACTTTTCGCGACGATTCCATACGCGAGCAGCAGCAGTAATCAAATAATAAAGTGCTCGCGACACTCAGTCTGCTCCGGTTCGGTCTTATCTAATCTCTCCCTCCTCCTCCGTATATACGCACCGGAGGAGGATCGCGCTTGACGCTGCCGATGCCAACTTGCGTGTTGGTGGTGCGCATTTGCGTATACATACGTTTATGTATGTGCGATGATACGACGCACATCGTGACAACAAACGAGAGCCTTATTATATCGCACTTGTATTACACCCAAAGCGAAGCGAACTCTCTCACGAGCTCGGGTCCCCCGAGCTTTGGCTTTGCATGAGATTATTTATTGGGTATTGGAAGTATTTTTTGCATTGCCGGGGCGCCTCGTTCAAAATCTTTCGCGGCCTCGTTTTCCGAAATCGCTGACGCGCGCGCGTATGGTATCGGAATGCATGATAGCGATCGGCATTGTTGGTTGATGTACGATAATGCTTCCGACGGTGCGTTAGTATATTTTATCACCTAATGCACTTGCGCGGGGAATTACTTTGTGTTTGCGTTTTTTTTTCTGGGGTCGGTGTGGTGGCGGTGAAAGTTTTCTTTCTTTTTTCCTTCCTTTTTCTTAGTGATTTTGTAAAATTCACTCGCAGAGATGCATACCGGTGGATTCCGTTTACTGGTGGACTCTCGCGTGAGAACTTTTAGCTCCCTGATGGTTACGTGAATTTTACGAGATCGTAGATTTCCTTCTTGTGCGCAGAATATAGTCGTTGAGCTGCACCTTTGTGAAAAAGATTTCAAAAATGGGTGATGGTAAATTTTAAATGTTAAAAAAAAAAAAAACGCTGCTCGAGTCTGTTGACAACACAATATATACACACAAGGTTCGAGCACGTAAAAGTTATTTTTTTTTTTTTACAACACAAGCAAAACGAATCCTGTTCGGTGCACTTACGGGTGGGCTAATATTTAACCACATGTCATATTTTACCAAACCAGAAAGCCATTTATTACACATAAGCCGGTGATATATTAATAAATCGCGTCGAATTGCGCCACCGAGCCCGATACGAATATTATATATGTACACGCGCTTATATACACATTTGCAAATAGCGCCCTCGTATTACGTATCGAAATAAATGCGCGAAAAATGATTTATCGCGCCAAGAAAGTCAGATTTCGCAAAATAGCTTATATACACCAAAGTGGTTATAGACACAGTAGTCGTGTAGAGATACTTTCACTCTTCTCTAAGAGAAAAAAAGTTTTTTACCTATACATATTGAGTCTTGTGGCCTTTGTACAACGCACATCACGGCAAAATATAGATTCTACGATTATCTCTAGCTCGCATACGTCGGAACAAACATTCGGTGGATTTTCCCCAAGTCACCCGCGTTTCGACCCATAACTAATAACTCCATGTGTAAAAACCAAAATAATCCAGGGAAAAAACGTATATCCCGCACCATCTGGCAATCACCGACCAAAAAAAAACCATCATCATATTTCAGTTTTTGGCAAATGGAAAGGCAAGTCCCCCTCCCCCCCCCCCCGAGAGGAATAAAAAAATTGATATCCGAGAAAAGTGAAAGTCACCAGTGCTCCTCGGATGCACGCATCCTCCCCGAAAAAAAAAAAATTCTCCTTGGCACAAATGGCAGGCGCGCGATGGAGAGATCGAAAAAAAAAAAAAAAAAAACAAAGGCAGAGGGAAGGAAAACACGCGCCCAGAGACACACACGGCGCGTGAAAAGCACCGAGTCACACTAGTGACAATAAAACAGGAGGACCAACCGCAACACCGTATGGGCCTGTTAAAAGCTGATTTTGCGGACTGACTTGCACAGTTGTGTGTATACACACATGCACAGTCACACGGAGACTCCCCTTATTCTCGGCTTGTGTACGCTTATTGTTTTGTTGGAGACACTTGGAGAATAAACGCCCTGTCACTCTCTTCGCAATGACGCGTGAAATGAGCTCTCGCTACATAAGTACACAACGTACAATAATGCCGCTCGAACTTTGGGAAAATAAGCTCCGATTTGTAAGACTCGGGGGCTCATACCTCCCCTCCCTCCCCCCCGATACCCGTACCGATGAGCGCGATACGTATTCATTGTGCTTTTATCCGTACAGTGCGAAGATCTCGATCCGAGATTCAATTCACAGATAGGAGCCGAAAAAAATGGGGGTGGGGGAACCAAGGGCGCATTGCCCCCCCAAAAAAGGGGGATGATCCACGCAGGGGCTGGCTGTTGATAATTATGGGTATTAGCCGCGCTGGGGTGTTTTTTTTTTTTTTTTTTTCTATCCCATCACCGCGTGGATATTACGTATCCCTCTCGAGCGGTCTAATATGTAAGTAATATCGTGTAACATGCATATACGTATATGTGTACACGGACAAAAGTTCAAAACGTGACTCGTCGCGCGGACACGGGCATATGTAGCAGCTACATATACGGCGGGACTGTAATTTAAAAGCGTCTACGAGGACGCATATACGAGGCGATAAAGAAATAATTTCCGGCTCGGTACGTCGAACTGTAACGCCAGAGCCAAGGATTTAAGAGGCAGTTACGCGCTCCTCGACAAGTCAATCAATAACAATGTTTATTGTGCTCGAGTCACGCTCTCTCTGAGTTTTCGTGTACTCATGCTCGGGCTCCAATAAAAATCTATACGCGGCTCGTGATCGAATTTTCTCTTCTCTCTTTCTCTACTTTTCTCTGAGCTTACGCGTGGGTACATGGATACAGGAGTGTATGTATATTATGTATATTTTCATTGCACTCGACGGAGGTAAAGTATGCGCTCCGCTTGCGTAAGCCGGACGATTGATCCATAATTTCACCAGTGACGGAAAATCAATTAATTCGTGTCTGTTATCGAGGCGCTACCGTGATTATCAATAATCATTCGGTTATTGGGTTGAATATTTCATGGTGTACCAGTCGTGGCTTTTCGAGAATCAGTCGATCGTTCATAATGTGCATGTGTGAAAAAAAATGAGAGCGCAAAGGGGGAAAATTAAATTATTGAGGGGTGAGTCTGAAATTAGTTAGAGGTGATAATACGTCACTTGAATGATGGTCATGTACGTGCCATGAGAAGGATTATTGTTCATTCTACCAGTTACTTTGGTTGTTGGTGACACTGTCTTATGCTTATTTAAAAAATGTTTTTTTTAAATTGCTGTTTCAGAGTAGAGGTCACTTGAATACTTAATTTTTGTAGTAACTCTAAAGCTTTAACATCTACTTATAAATGGTGGAGTCAAAGAAAATGAAGTAACTGATTATGGTGTTTTATAGCATAGTTTCAGTCACTTATTTTAATAAAAAGTATATCAATTTATTGAGGACGAAATGATAAGTAAATAAAATTCTACATGAAATGATACATCCGTAAGCATGTAATGCATTAATGATCATGTAAATCGGCTAATGCGTTTGTACATTTAAATGTATCAGTAAGAAATCATAGTAATCTCACCTCTCGGGCTCACATTCATAAAAATCTCTGTGTCACAAAAAACACGCACAATGAATTTGGTCAGTAGAGTTGGATCTCGGAAGCATAAGGCAAAAAAGGTGAGTGCGTTTATGCATATGAGATAGAGAAAACGAAAAGAGGGTAATTATCAGTACGACGTGTATGAGAGCAGGTATATCTGTAATACCTCGGTAATACATTCAACTTCATGATTATGCAGGTACTAAAAACATGACGGCTTACACGGAAGTGGAAAGATATTGATGTCTAATGTAACATTTTTTAGATACCTGCTATAGGGAAAATAATGCGCTATCTAAGGAATTTTTTCAAACTCGACGGAGTAAGTACTGCTCCTAAAAGTATTATTATGCTTTCACCTTGAGAAATGGCTCATAAAAACCTCGATAAAAACCTTAATTTTATTGTCCAACACGGACATTTAAAAAATGCCAAACATGATGTTTTACGATATCGCTTTCTGCCTTCAAAATAATGATGTACGAATGGATCTAATTGACTAGGCCTTTTTTAATTCCTTTTTTTTTTCAATGCATTACCGTGAGTATAGCCTATTGGCCTAGTAAGCAAAGTTCTTTCATTTGTAGAAACGCTACTAGTCATAATACAAGCAACGAGCTTTTATTGTAGCTGCAGTGCATACATCACACAACTTCAAAATCATGGTATAATAAACGGAATATAAACCGACTAAAATATTTTGGATTTTTTTTAACCACACATAAATTAAAATAAAGTGCATTAACAAAAGTAAAAGCTTTTAAAAATATAAAAAAAGTTATTATCCAATATTGTACAGAATTATCAAGTACTACTCGAAAAATTATTTACAAAGCAATGATTTCGTTTGTATGCTCTTCTTTTATGTGTCCTACAAACATCATTTGTTTATTTTATGTATACGTATCTTTTTGACGATCGCACCCCATTTGCGAGGCAAGCCAATTATTGTTTTAAGGGTTTGGTTTTGAAAAACCTACAAAAAATAAGAGATTTTAGGTTTTTTTTTTTTTTTTCAATTTTTCCGCATCATGACCTCTAGGAAGAATCAAACTTTCTAGACTTTTCCAACGCTGTTGTCTCACAGTGGGTGTAAAAACCTTTACATGTTTGACGGTAAAATCGTAATAAAGCGAGAAGAAAACATTTGTTCACTTGTCTAAAAGTTTATACAGGTATGATAAGCAAAAATACATCGATCGTGTGTATTTAGCGATAGCAATGCGTACATCAAGTGCGATATGCATAATCACGCTTTAATCGTATACAGATACGATTCTTCGCTCGCTCGATGAATTCCAAAGACAATTATTTTCGTACGAGTTGCAGGTGCAATCGAATCGGCAAATAATAAAAATTACCAAAAATACTTTCAAAAAAGCCACGAGATAAGACCACGGCTATCTTATCGAAAACTCAAACCGTGTATCTTTCCGTACGTAACTCCGATGGATATCGTGCACCTGCACTTTTCTCACATAATCAATGCATTACTTTTTCAGCGATGGATTCGTTCATTTTCACGCGATTCACATCGTATCATATCTTATCTTCGACCCACCGAAACTCATTCGATAATTACGCAAAGTGGGCATCTAAAATTGAAAATAAATTTGTATCAGCGCAATCACTTATCAATATGTAAAATAATCGTGCAATGCTCAAAGTGCACGAGCGCTATAATGTCACGCTGCGTTCGTAAACTGAGTTTTCTCACGGCCTATTCGATCCAGCACTTTGGTGTTGAGTCATAGGGACGTTCAACCGTACGCGCACGAGTGGCGTAATTTCGCGCATTGTTTATTTATTTTTTTACTTTTTTTTACGAAGCGTATACACGATCACCCGCATTAGTCAATACGGATAAATATCAAGGTATCAGCAACACCACCTGAACATTACGTCAAAGTACTCTATCTCAACTGAACACTTTATTTTCGTTGTCAATATACATAAATGGTATTTAGGTATAATGTATGTTTGGAATTTTTATGTAGACCAGCAACATAAATGGGTAAGCGATAAACCCTCTCATTTGGACATAGCACATTGCAATTCGTTATAGCCAAATACTTCTTACGTAACTAGTAATCAGTAGTGCTAAACGTTTAACTTTAGATAAAGTACCACTTGGACATTGTATCATCGAATCGTGTATAATCAAACTTTTTATTTAGTTAGCCAAACAATTAACTTTCCGTAGCACACCACCTTGACGTTGTATTCAGTATCCCCCAATTGAGGAAATAAATTATTCATAAAACTACCAGTAGCATACCAATTTGAAACAACTTTCTTTTCAAAACCTTGATAAAGTGTGGCGTAAAAAATATTAAACACGAAAATATTAAAAACATAACACCACTGATTTATGATATTTTACAAGGTAGTTTATCTCCAAATTGGAATTTAATGGCCAGTGACTAATTCGACTGTATACTTTCTAATGACCCAGAAATCAAATCAGTGTTTACAATTGCAAAAAAGATCTGGGAAGCAATTTGACACCTGCGTCCGGAAATACCATTTAAGCAACCTGTGTAGCAGAAATTTTTACGTAACTTGGTAGTTACGTAAAGCGCCCAATTTGGACCTCGCATTTACGGATATTAGATATATCAAGACGCTTCATTCGATGATTAATTATGGCTAAACATTAAAAATCCTGTACATGGTAATATATAATTACCTTGTGCAGCTTGAAATTTTATATCGAGGTCAGAAAAAGTATAAAATTTCTTGAAGTACACCATCCGTACACGTTATAACGCAAAGTATTTTCTGTTACCTTTCCAAAACTTAATCAAGTAGTGTCTTGTGTTAAAAAATAATAACGTTTCAATAGTTGGAAATAAAGTTAAAGCGCCCAATACGTACGCATATTATACGTGATGGTAATCGACCACTTTGAATAGACTCTTAAACCAAGGATCGGACAATGCCGTGAATTTTGTGTGATGTTCGTTTCACTATCAGCTATAATTTTGCCTTATCTCAAAGTCTTAGGTTAGTTTTAAACATCCCAATAACCATCATTCTTCAGTGGTATCAAAAACGCAAAGGGTACGCAGTACAAATTACTTTAACTTACTACAGCAGAGCTCGGATACCGGTTACCATACATATCGGTCCAGTAAGAAACAGCATGGTGCCAATCTCCAAATGATTACACCTTGGTCAGAACCCCTTTTCGATCGACTAATCCTGATGGACAATCACTCGAGAGAAAGTCTTGTCGATAGTTTCACCGGTACGTCATAAATTAAACATTGAAAATGGTTCAGTGTGTCCCGCTACCGAATTGAAGCAAAATGTTCGAACGTCGTTGATAATTTTGAAATTCCAGTATTGTACTCAGTAAGGTAATGCCTACCTCCATGGATATATATAATATGAAAATACGGCTCGGTTAGGCAGTAGGTGCGGGTGGGTTTCAACCTGTTGTAGTAACTAATCGGTCAACAACGAAGAGGAGCGTGAAAAAAGCACGAGTGTACGGGTTCGTCCGCTTACCTATATACGTTGCACCGCAGAGTGGGCGGGCCGAGGAAAAACGACGCGAAAGAGAGAAAGATCGGTGGCCGCTGCCAAGGACACCCGGCGGACTCGCGCGCGTTTTAGATTTGCGAGCGCATCTGCATCCGAAAGTGTACGTATATATATATATATATATATATATATGTATACCCACTTGTACGGCCGAGAGTTCGGCTGTGCGCGGGCTTTCGGGTGTGAGAGGCGACTTTTTTTCTCACGGAACTTCGCCCCGGGGTTGATGAACCGATCGGGTTACAAGCTCGAGCAACGGATTGCCAAGGTGGTTTTTTCGCGTTAATATTTATCGGGTACATGTGGGCACCCGCGAGGTCATCTGCGTGGGATTTTCTTTGTTTTCGTTTTATTTATTAACTCGGCTGTTCGCTCGTTTATTTATTTATCTGCTTCTTCCTTCATTTTTTCTTGCGCCCCGTACATTTGTTTAGTAATACATACGAGGCATTCGGCATCGTTTAGTCTAGGTTTTAAATGGGGTGAGAACTTTGGAGCCTTCAAGTCCGTAGATTGTTATAAACATATGTCTGTAGCCTAACAAAAATTGATTGTATTAGTAGTGTGAAAAATTTCTTATGGTGTACACTGATGGTCCCATAACTGCACAAATACTTAGTAACCGTATAGCTATTTTATAGACAGTTAATCAAGTCATAAAATTAAAAAAAAAACACACAGTTTTTTTCCATGAGCTGCGGATTATTTAAAAAAATGTCCCGTAACTTCGAGAACAATCATCGTCCAAGCTCGAACCGCGACACGCAACCTAAGCACCTTACAGCACATTAACAGGTCAGTCATCCTGCGTTATCTCCAAGACACGGTTTAAAGAAAAAAAATCACGTTCTCCAAAAACTGTCATTTTTCCGTAACGTCCATTTACACGTTTACGGCTCTCTCGAGCCCCTTCCCCCCCCCCCTTTAAAACCCAAAAACAACATTCCACCGGTACAGCGATTGAAAGCCTCCTTGGGACCATTACGAGAGATCCCGAGCCAAGGTTTTTTTTTTTTTAAACGTGCAAGCAGCTGATAAGGCAGCATTTCGTTCGCCGTAAACGTAAGCGCGATCCGGACACGGTATGACTAACACCAGAAGCATTTATATCTTTCGGTGAGTGAGATAAGTACAGGCGCGTAAAGCACCTTTTATTTTATATCCATACACCGCATAATGTTTTTCAGTCAAGGTATACATATATAACTTGGGTGAGTGAGTTCGTTGTATAACGTTATATATTTTCTCAAATAACTGTTGCTTAGGGTGTGTTTATGAACTGACGTGGTTTAGCATCTTTATGGCAAAATGTGTCCAACGAGTGTATATTTTCATGTTTATGCGAATAAAGGAGAGAATAAAAAGAGTAATTGTGTCGATTGACGCGGTAAATTGTAGAGGTACGCGTATTAGAAAATAATAAGGTGTCAATGGACAATTGGATATAACGTATGAAATGTACGCGAGGTTTATTGCTGTCGTTGCTGTGTACGCGTGTTGAATATGCACGAGTGGATATAGGGATGAGTAAATGATAGGTTCATGCGGGTATAGTACCTCCAGGTCGAGTGGGCTCGTCTTTTGAAGGTGATATCGATTACTTCTGTTTTCATTATTTTTATTACTTGTTTTTTTTTTTTTTTTTTTTTTTTTTTTTTTTTTTTTTTTTTTTTTTTTTTTTTTTTTTTTTTTTTTTGTATTTCATGCCAGTACCAGAAGTATATGTAATGTGATAGCTGCTGATAAGAGTCCGAGTGTAAAAATGGAATACATTTTTGAAGGTCTCTCGGTTAACTTTGTTGAGCTTTTAGAGTACGATAGTTAAGATTTTTCTTTTTCAGTCGTAAATTTATTGATAGTTAAGTGAAAAAGAAAAACAAGTGCTCTGTTACCTTGAGCATACATATAATATATTGAAATACATGTATGGTGAAATGAAGTAAGATGTCTAAAAAATTTTTGTACGTGTTTTGTCGTAAAATAATAAATATTCCCTATTATCTAAATTTTTTGCAAGGCATTGCTTGGAAATTAGTGTTTAAAACTGTACGAAAAATATCTATTTAGTAAAACTCGTTTCCTATAGGTTCTTGAATATAAACAAAACTTCATTAAATGTCAATAACAGAGTTGATCATCTTATGAAATATAATTGTCACCATAATGTTTTAGGTTTCAAGTTTTACACCCTCAACAGTTAAAGCATGAGTAATAAGCTTTTCGCCAAAGCATTTTTATGAAGCAGTAGTGCCTAATAAGTATTCTTTCGTCAATAAATTTCCAATGTATTTTCTCCTACAGAATAGAGGTCCACCAGAATTTACAATGTCTGTCAAGTGTTGACTGTGTTATCTGTATTTGGTATTCCAAGTAACTTTACATCAGTGTTGCATTGGGTGGAAAATCCAGAGAAAAACTCTTTGACAAAAATTTTGCTGAAAATATAAGTCCATTAACCCAGACTTTGTCAACCCAATACCCCAATTAGCTCAGAATTTCTTCAAACAAAGATGTGCTTATTACACAGTAACGCCAAAGTCACAATAACTCTATACCATTGGAGCACGGAATACCAAGTAGAGCATCAGCGACTCTTCGAAAATCTATCTACGTACAGTTTATATTTTTGCCGACATGACTCATCGACCCGTCACTTGTATATACTCGCGCGTATTTGTGTCATCATATATATCGAGTGAAAATTTCAATCGCGTGCGAGTGCGATAATACGTACATTGTGTTGGATGATAATCGATTTAAACTTGTCAGAAACATTGTCCAACCCCTACGGGAAACAACAGTTTTCACATACGGCGAACATGTACGTGTACGCACGATATATTGTGTGCCGAGTCACACGTGTGTGCTTTAATTACATTGGACATTGCATAGCACAGTTATGTGCGCGTTGGGCGATTCTCACGAGCTGTAAACTCTTGTATTTATGTATTGATGGTATCTATGGCCGAGTTGAAGCGCAAAGTTTCCCTCATAACGTGTGTTTTCGATCGCGCACTCGAGTCGTGTAACACACGTGTTGGGCGACATTATGAAAAATATATGAGATTAGTGCTGAGCTGTTGTTTGTTACCTACCTGTCATGTCGTTGGATATAATGATTTTTCACGTACCCTGCAAGTATGGATGAAAGTGACCTGACCAGTTGATAATAATTACATTTTTTTTTTAACATGCATGTACTTTCATGTGTTTGCAAGTTGCACTTTTTTATCTCGCTGTGATATTCCGTAAAGGATCAAAATCATTGGCTAATACTACCTGATATCTTTAATTCAACTACACATGTACACGCACACTGTGCTAAACTCGTATACATGTGCCACATTTCATGAAGCTGTTGATGAACAAAGAAACCTTGGCATCTAACTGCCAATTACTCTTTAAGCAAATTGTATCAGTAATAAAAACCCCTCTCATGTAAGCTTTGTCATTTGAATCTACATGTCCTTAGCATAATAAATATTGCTTATTAGTCAATCATTATCTATGGAGGCCCTGTCTCAGGGTAACTATTGTACTATAATAGTGACCAATAATCTTCTGTTTTGCATTTATGGTCATAACTCATTACCTCTTATTCTGTTAGCCTGGCCTAGCACCCTTTGTAAAAATTAATACATCTTTTGTCGAAGCTATGGTTTTTATTGTATCAAAATAAAAATTTTTTTTTAATTTGGCTTCTTTAATTTATATGTATAAAATTCCAATGCCATTAGTCCATTGGCATCTTGGTGTTGGACACAATTTTCTTTTGTTTATTCATCGTAAAATTAATGAAACACGACATCTCTCTGCTTTTCAGACAAGTCTATTAAAAGTAGAAGCCAGTTTTGCCCCAATTTCCGGCCTCCACATTCCAAACACTGGTCCCATCCAAAACAAAATAACAAAACAATGATTTTTGCTGACACGGGAATCGGGAAAACTCAGCAGTTATCGTTTTGCTATTTATTAGTGTATTTTCTACTGAAAAATAGCAACACGAGCTTTATACGGCAACTGGTTTGTTCACGCTCTAGCAGCTGGAGCACAAAAACAAAACAAATGTTTCCATGACGCAGTTTAGGGGTGAAAATTGTCCGAGTTCACCTGAATTTCCAACGAAGGCTTCGACTTTGGTTCTCATCGGGCAGAGATAATAATTCACATGGCGGAGAATTCAAGGAACGGAGAAGCTCGTGAGAATCGCAGGTTTACACGTGCGTTGACGAGTTGTATGTACCATAAACATCATCCCCGAGGGGTTATTTTTAGGGTTTTATATAACGAGTTTTGACGGGTCGTACACGGTCCAGTCGTGCCATCGCGAGCGCGTCACTTTCTCTCCTTTGCGTTGACCAAGTTTCCAGCACTGCATCAACCACTCGCTCTTATGAATTTACGGTACGTCGATTTAGAGGCTTAAGATTCCCTAATCGTTTAATTACGTACCCATCGAGGCTTCCGGGTCGGGGCAATTGTCGTCATGTTTTATTGCCGTTTAACCTACTACTTACATGGTCTTTTCTTGGAAGAGGATAAGTCTATGACGTCAAACGCACTGTTTGCACTCCGTTGTCGATGGTCCTTTTACAGAGCTTTTAAATCTTCGATTTCTAATCATTACATACCTACCCATCATCGTTGGGGACGATTAGTGCGACGTTTATGTTTTTAAACGACGGAAACTGCAAACTATATTCAATTATTCGTTTTGCTTATTTATTGTCATTTATTGCTTCTTTTACTCGCATATAAACACACATCTTATGTTCAAGTAATTGGTTGAATTGGTATTAAACTGCGGACCAAGAAAATACACGTGAAATTCACTTGCAGTAGAGATTTAATTGGATTCATTATGCGAAAAAAGTACAGCACTGCTACATGTACGAGTTGAAATCAAAAATGTTTCTAGTATAAAAGTTTTTGGATAAAAAGGTTGTTTGCATCTTATTGTACTTGGGCCGTGTCTTCATTCACGTGATCCACGGGGTTATTCCAATTAATTGAACAAAAATATTTGTTTGTTTCGTCGAATTGAAAAAAATGTTCGATAATGTAGGTAGAGATTTATTCCTACCATATTATAGAAAGTTAGGGATTAAAGGAGATTATCTATAGGTGTAACAATAAAAATAGTGTACAGTAAGATGGTAAACGATTTAATTTTGAGCGAAGGGATAACGTGGAAGATAAAAAACGAAAAGTGGGGTTGGTTAAGCCCTTTGCGGAAATATCTTTGTTATATAATAATATGGAATTATTCAAAGAGGAAAAAGTAAGGATAAATAAAAGTAACGAAAAATACCAAACCAGTGGTGTGACAAAATTTTGTAGGGTTGAAAAATAAAATGAAAAAACTTGAATGGTTAAAAAAAAAAATTTTATCACGTATTGTAATTAACAAGAAAACTAACTCGATGGATCGGAGTTGAATGTGCAAATCAGCTTAGAAAATCTCGGGATTCAACTGAAACGTTATTAAGCTTACGCGTGTAATATTAACGAAAGCATAATCAGCAACATCAGCAGCTGAACGATATTATGTACTGAACATACGAAGAGGCATTGAATTATTTGGCGACTAATGGACCGAAAGCCTCCTGATATGCTTACATGCACAACCAGCAATAATATGTTGGAATATTTATGTATATATATATATTTGTTGATCAGGGCCAGCTCGAAGATCTCCATGGCCTTCGTCCTCTCTCATGGCTTTTTTTTCACAAAGAGAGGCATTGATCATCTGAAAAATGCTCGCGGCGATTCAGCTTTTTTTGCTATCATCAACAGCTTTTTCCTTCAACTCTCTGCTCATAAAATTTTTTTTTTTCTTTTGTTTGCGTCATGGGTTTCCTGAGGTTTTTTGTACTGTACGTTGATCTTTTGCATAGTTTTTTGTATTTAATGATATTAACAAGAATAACAATATTTTGCAGTCCTAGCACTCGTTTGAAAGTTGAACCACATATTTAACAAACTTGAACATTAAATAATACATGATTTTGTTGAAAGATTTTTAAAATTTATGCATGGATTATCGTGGAAAAATAAAAAAATCTCTTGTGCAACATCCCCCTTTCTTCCATCGCAAGTTTTGGACTATGCTGATGTAAAGTGGAACCGCACGTACACCTAAAACCAACAGTCGATGGATTAAATATTATTCTATGAGGTGCAATCGCAAAAATGGTAAATTTTAAGAGAAATATTTACGTTTGAAAACTAATTTCAAAATTTATGGCTCTGCTTAACCTTTAGTACAGATCAGCTCGAAAAATTAAATTATTTGAAATGGTTGCTTGCATGTCGACCAATATGCCACAGCATTTGATTTAAAGCAGCTTTTAAAATAATAATTAAACTTGATTACTAATCATTATTTAACGTCATACACATTGTGCTAAATATCAAAATAATTATTCTTAGTTGCACCATTTGATGCAATGCATTGCGAGCAGACGAGTTGACTGAAACACTACCATGTTCATTTGTTAATAGATCGCATTATTCATGTTGGAGGCTATAATGATGAATAGATCAGTCACGTGACAATAATAACTTCTTACTCGATAATAGGCATAAAAAAATCAATTATGAATTCGGTTAGTATAGGATAGCTTTGACAGCTGCTGCGCATGTAAACTTCATTTTAATGAACGCAGTTGGTGCTTTCTTCACATAAACCTCCATAGTATAAAAAATTTGTGCAACACTCCGAGCTCAATATTAAGATTTGTAAGCCAAGTTGGGCGAAGTAAGCAAAGCGGCAAAAGTCGACGGAGAAGTGAACGACAAAACCGAGGCCTGACCGCAAAATATCGAGAACATGGGTGGCACTTTCCGACCAATCCCTGTACACGTGTATACTGTTCGTCCGAGCGAGTGTATATATACGTCGAACAAGTATAACTTGAAACTCAAAGGAGTAAGTATAGAAGTTAAGGAGGGAACGACGAATTTTACGACGTCTAATTTAAAACCGCAAGTGCATGAGTCAGACAGAAACAAGAAAAGAAAGAAAGAGAGAGAGAGAGAGAGAGAGAGAGAGAGAGAGAGCAGTGTAGGGCCTCAGGCATTTACGCGTTTAGTGCGACGTGTATATAATATATATATATATAAGGTTCTCTCTGAAAGAAAGAGAGTGTGAGATTGAAAGGAGCAACCGGTTACGGCTGAAACACGTGTTTTTCGGACAAGTCCCCATTGGTGAGTAAATCACCCGAGATTTTATTGGTGGATTATGATGTTTGGATGATGCAGTACTTATGTGAGGCGCGGAAAAACACGTATACACGAATTCGCGGCGATACCGATCGATGGATGGCCAAAGACGTGTTGGGGTGTACCAATGCGTATAGGAGTGCCGGATGCTCGATCGGCGGGAGTTTCGCCGATTCCTCGCGGCGGACTCACGAGTGATATACCCACAGCAGCTCGCATACGTATGCATTAAACAAGCGTCCGAGTCTGGGAAACGCGGAAACTGTGGCTCCACGTCGGAGCTAAACACGAGCCTCCGCGTTTGCCTCCGGTGATGTGTAAATGCACGCAAGAACGAGGGCGCGGAGCTACATTGAAAAATCATTTCGAATCAAGCCTATACGTGCTTTTAATGCCTTGGCTTATTAGCACCATGGGCCGTGACGGCGATTTTGTATATATAAATCTGCAACGGAAGACGTTAAATAAACCACGGACACGAGGTGTGCTCGTACACGCGTGGATGCGCATATATATACGTTTAGCCACAGCTGTCTATCACGTAATTTTTCTTTTTCTTTTTATTAACCAAAAAGTAGGTTGTGTGCATGACGTTTCGTTGAAATACGTACGTATCTGACGATTACGAGCTTTGGTTTTCGTTTTTGCGAGCTTATCGAGTAAACGCTACGTTACGTGGGAATTTGTTGGAAAGTGCGAGGTGTTTTGCATCGTGAGTTTAAATATGTACACTCAATTATGCCTGAATTTGTGTTTAGGGTGAAGGGAGTATTTTGGAATAATTTCTGCGCATGAATCATTTGATGAGTAATCGTATGATGAGTTTGGTCATTTTCAAGGTCAATTTAATGATTTTTGATAAAGATGTGTTTAGTATAGAATTTAGTTTTATAAGATGAATAAGTTATTTGAATGTATTTTTCTCCAACGGTGTTATATGCCGTTAATAGAATTAATAAAATATTTACTTATTTATATTTATGACACTTAAAGAAAAAAAAGTCCCTTTGAGAGCTACTCATGATTTTTGATGTTAAAAAAAGTGGCTACATTCAAGCAACAACCCGCATAAAAATTTTTAAGTTTGGCCAAACTTTTGCCAAAGTTCATGTGGTCAACGTTTGGCCAAACTTTGGCCAAGCTTGGGCAATGAGAAAATCTTAAACTTGGATTTTTGTTTCAATATTTGACTCAAGTTTAGCAAATGTTCATCCAAACGTCTAAAAAATTAATTTGTTGCGTCAGGATATTAGTTGGTCTGCATATACGACTTACGAAAAATATTGAGTAAAATATTCCAACAAAAATCCAAGTTTAGGATTTTCTCATTGCCCAAGCTTGGCCAAAGTTTGGCCAAATGTTGACCATGTGAACTTTGGCAAAAGTTTGGCCAAACGTAAAAATTTTTACGCGGGAAACTAAACTTTTGCACGTAAGCCACAACCACTACAATTTTAACCAGACAAAAAAGTATAGTTACGACATACGTCGATACATATCGTAATGCTGGTTTTTACAAATTCTTGCTTATTCTCCCACATTTGACATAAGTTTTTTAATGTCGTCGATTATTTTTCTAAAACATTCTAATCCTGTACAACGGTCGTGCTTGAAAGATGTTACCATAGAGGGAAACTTTCAACACCTTTTTTTTTAACTCAGCGTACAAAGTTCTAGTTTAATAAGCTCTTTTTGGTGACGAAATCTCTCTAAACGCATGGAATCAATGCAACAGTGCACAATTCACACCGAAAAAAACACTCATCAGACAGACACGTACCCGCGCACGAATTTTCTGCTCGGATCCAAGTCCAAGATAGAAGAGTCCCGGCAAGCTTGCGTCCAGTGATCTCCGTGATCCCACAACTGCCGAGAGCTCGTCCCTCCAGGGCGGTCTTCCACGTCACAAATGCCGGGACCATAATTTTCTGCCTGTCCACGTGACCGAGATCACAAGGCTTAGTCAACGAAGACGGATGTTTTTTCTTTGATGCGCTCGTACAAAAAACAACTACAGCGTCACAAAAACTTTTTTATGCTTTTTGTTGGCTAAACGTGCAGATTCGCGTAACAACTAATACCGATAGCACATGTAGATCGTACGATGTCAAAGATTGCACAACATCTCCACAATAATGGTTGTAAGAAAAGAAAAAAAAAAGTCACAGCGTGACCTTTTGCAATTTGTTCTACTTCGGTAAACAATGTGCGATTTTAATTGCTAACAAAGAAAAAACCAGCTTACATGCACCCGTGGCTGTGGACATTTTTTTTCAATCAAAGCTACTTTTTTTGCAGTACGTCCAATTGATTGAGCTTACCGTAGCTTGTTAGACATGGTTCTCCAAAAACTGACCATTTCCGTAATATGTGCAGGAAAGAAAAATTAACCCACATTTGTAACACGACGTGATATACATTTTCGGAGGTGTTTTTCCCCAGGTAGATAAGCATCTCCACAACGACCGCATTTGTCAGAGAGCCGTACGGTTGTGGGTTGTAAAAGTATATATATATGCACAACCAGCA